>SJYV01023084.1:4189-100733 GCA_006410875.1 Neotragus pygmaeus
TGCCCCCAATCCCTCCCAGCATCAGAGTCTTTTCCAATGAGTCAACTCTTCGCATGAGGTGGCCAAAGTACTGGAGTTTCAGCTTCAGCATCATTCCTTCCAAAGAAATCCCAGGGCTGATCTCCTTCAGAATGGCCTGGTTGGATCTCCTTGCAGTCCAAGGGACTCTCAAAAGTCTTCTCCAACACTACAGTTCAAAAGCATCAATTCTTCAGTGCTCAGCCTTCTTCACAGTCCAACTCTCACATCCATACATGACCACAGGAAAAACCATAGCCTTGACTAGACAGACTTTAGTCGGCAAAGTAATGTCTCTGCTTTTGAATATACTATCTAGGTTGGTCATAACTTTTCAGCTGACCGTTATTTATCTGCATCCATCTGTGACTATCCTTTCATCCCTTCTTTCAACTTTAATAGAAAAAATGCTAATTGAAAGCAAGAGGAGAAACATCATTTTAATAAGTATGGATCATAAAACATATTTCCTTAAAGAAAAGCTGAGAGTGAGGAAGATAGAGAAAATCTTATCTAAAGTCTTCATGCCACTAATATGGAAACTGTGAGCCAAAGGAGGCATGTGAAGTGTCAGAGGTAACACCACCGAGGTTTCAGAGCCCCAGAGAACACACCAGATTCACTCTATCAATCTGTTGCTTATTTCATTCTATTTTGTGTAATATGTTTGTAGGCAGCAGAATTTCTAGAGGATTTTGGAAGCTAAGGGCAGCCTATATGGAGTCGACATTCCTTTTGCTTTATCACACTGACTGCTCTTGCTAATTGTTGATTTCCCTCATGCTGCTTCTTGCGAGTTCCCTGGTGTACTCCGGGTTAGCTCAGGAGCAGCCTGGATGCCTTCAATTTGGCTGCCAGGAGCAGATCTGTAGCAACCTGTTTGAAGAGAGTCTAGTTCCTTCTCTCAAATCAGAAAGGAACATGACTTCCTGACAGGGAATTAACTCAAATGTGGGCTGCAAGATACAGCATGGTGTGCTCTGGGCCCATCTGAAGCTTGACGTCTTGGAGGAGAAGCTTTAGTGCAGAGCTGGGGAATGCTCAGGATGTAATTCTTCATGTTGCTCTCCACTTCTTTCTCAAATACAGGCACATTTGGCTATGAAAGCTTGGAAGGTCTATTGAAAACATTTTTCAGCTTAAAAGAAGAGTAATATTAATAGTTGCTATTCACTTTGCTCTTACAGGGTAGCAGGCAATTCTAAGCATCTTACATTTATTATTTCTTCTAATCAGCACAAATCTTATCAGTATACTACTTCTATATTCCCATGGTAGTGAAAAGTTGAAAGAAATCTAGTTGTCTTCATTTTAAGGCTAAATAATTTTATAGCTAAGTAATATGTGGTAGAGAAGAAAATGGCAACCCACTCCAGTATTCTTGCCGGGAAAATTCCATGGATGGAGGAGCTTGGTGGGCTACAGTCCATGGGGTTGCAAAGAGTTGGATACAACTGAGTGACTTCACTCACTCACTAATATGTGGTAGACACATTCCATAGGAGAAAAAAATTAACTGGATGCTCACAAAACACCATACAGAGATCTTAAAAATAAGATATAAGAAAAACAACAACAAAAAAGAGAATTGGATTTATAGAGTACCACCTATCTCTTGTTGGACTCTCTGTGACCCATGGAGTGTAGCTCAACAGCCCTTCTGTGCATGGAATTCTCCAGGCAAGAATACTGGAGTGGGTAGCCATTCCCTTCTCCAGGGTATCTTCCTGACCCAGGGCTCAAACCCAATTATCCTGCATTGCAGGCACATTCTTTACCATCTGAACCACCTATCAAGGCAATGCTCAAAATCTTTCAAGCCAGACTTCAACAGCATTTGAACAAAGAACTTCTAGATACACAAGCTGGATTTAGAAAAGGCAGAGGAACCAGAGCTCAAATTGCCAACATCCAGTGGATCATGGAAAAAGCAAGAGAATTCCAGAAAAACGTCTACTCTTGTTTCATTCCCTGCACTAAAGCCTTTGACTATATGGATCACAGAGATGGGACTACCAGACCACCTTACCTGTCTCCTGATAAACCTGTCTACCGGACAAGAAGCAACAGTCAGAACTGAACATGAGCAACAGACTGGTTGCAAATTGGGAAAGGAGTGTGTCAAGGCTGTATACTGTCTCCCTGCTTATTTAACTTCTATGCCAAGTACATCATGTGAAATTCTGGGCTGGATAAAAACACAAGCTGGAGTCAAGATTGCTGGGAGAAATATCAACAACCTCAGATATGCAGATGACACCATCCTAATGGCAGAAAGCAAAGAGGAACTAAAGAACCTATTGATGAAGGTGAAAGAAGAGAGTGAAAAAGCTGGCTTAAACATTTCTCAACATTTAGAAAACTAAGATTATGGCATCTGGTCCCATCACTTCATGGCGAATAGATGGGGAAACAATGGAAACAGTGAGACTTTCTTGGACTCCTAAATCACTGCAGATGGTGACTGCAGGCAGGAAATTAAAAGGCAATAATTGCTCCTTAGAAGAAAAGCTATGACGAACCTAGACAGCATATTAGAAAGCACCTGATGTGAAGAGCCAACTCATTGTAAAAGACCCTGATGCTAGGGAAAATTGAGGGCAAGAGGAGAGGGAGGCAACAGAGGATAAGATGGCTGGGTGGCATCATCGACTCAATGGATGTGAATTTGAACAAACTCCAGGAGATAGTAAAGGACAGGGAAATCTGGCATGCTACAGTCCTTGGAGTTACAAAGAGACATGATCGAGTGACAATAACCTATGTAAAATAAAAACTATAATTACAAGCACTCTATCCAAAGATACATGCACGTTGAAAGACAAATATCCACACATTAGAGTGGATGTCTTAAGGGAGAAGTGGCTGGAGTGAGGAGTAGAATTGAAAGCAGCAAAATAATAATAAAGAGAAAAGCCTTATACACAATGATTGTGGTAGTTTACAGAGAACACTCTGCAAGTGCAAAAACATTTTTAAATGCCTTGGGTCATAGTTAAGATAATACGTATGAAGAAGTGTGAAGTGCAGCAGCTGTATATAGAAGAGCATTTATAGCTTTAAATTTCATGGTAGTAAAGAACTCTTAAAATTAGTAGTATTCAACTCAAGAAGTTAAAAAGTGAACAACAAAGTAAAACAAAACAATTTTTAAATTTTTAAACAATTTTAAAGGAATAAAAACAATCAGCATGAATTAATGAGAGTAAAAAGATAAGCTAAAGAATATAAAACCAAATATGTGCTCTTTGATTAGGACTAAAAAAAATTGACAGATTTCGTACTCTATGAACCAAGAAACATTTTAAAAGAAAAAGAGCACAAATCATAATGGAAATGAAAATGGAATATAACTACAGATTCAGAAGATTTCTAAAGATACCTGAGGGCAATATGAAGATATCATGTGCGCCTTTCCTCCATGCCAGGCCCATGGCCCTTTTTCTTTTGCTCTGGCTGCTGTAGGATTGCATTCTCAGTAAACCATGAGCACAGAAGCTTTGCTGAGGGCTCCAATGTTTATAAAAGTCATGCTAAATCAAAGAGCAACATGGAATCTTGGAGGGATATACAAGTTGATCCAACTGTCTATTTGTTTGAATATTTACCTTAAATATTTAGTGTAAAGAACAAAATATTTCAAATTAACTTGGCTAGGTGATGAGTACACAGGTGTTTTATATTATTCTACTTACTTATAAGACTTTAAAAAGTGCCTAGGTATAATTTTTTAAAAGTAAGCTTTCTCTATAGGAATTATAAAAAATTGATTATCATAAGCTGTTACCTTCCATGTGGGTATGTCCTCTGAAGCTTCCTTTTTCTATATAAAGACAATTAAATTCTTTTAGACCTCACATGCTTTTTGTTCTGAATGTAGCCTTTTTAACTCCTGACAGAGATTTCTTTTTGATGACTCTGCATTTGGAAGCAAGTGCCTTGAGGAAATAGCACACGGTACTGCTCTGCTGTGCTACCCAGCAGTCCTTCGCACTGAAGGACTTCTTTCCCAAGCTCCTTGTAATGTTGTTGAATGACAGCTCAGCCTTCAGGCCTCTTTGGAAGTTGCTTCTCTGAAGAGAGTTTCCTTGCCCAAGTTCAAGTCCCCTTCTCAGGACAGACCATTTTCATTGACTTATTGACACATGAGTAAGAGGCTGACCCTCATGAGACTTAGATAAGTCTAATGGGCCATTCCAACATCACCTGATGTTTCAAGGTCATCTGAGGCATTACTCTGACTTCATTCCAACCCACCTTCTCCCCTCTTCCCTATTTTGCTTCATTCTTCACAAATGGTGACTCCAAGAGCATTCCTTAATAAGCTTTTTCCTTGCTAAATTGCATTATGCAGTCTACCTCCCATGAAAGTCACTATAACCAGGGGCGGTGCAGCATGTTGGAAAGGGAACAGATATTGAAATCAGACATGCTTATGTTAATCCTAGCTCAGCTGCAATTTTGCAACTTGGACAGCCTGAGTCTTAATATCTTCATATATAAAATGAGGATAAGATTGTCCTCATAGAATTTTTTTGAGAATATATTTAAGTTCTTGTTAACTATGACAATGCTGATGTCGCTATTGTTAGAATCAGGTCACATCACAGAGTTTTGCAAGAGCAGTAATTCTTTCAGTCTACCTCCCTCCCTCCCTTCCTCTTTCCCGCCCTCCCTGTCTTCCTTCTTTAACTGAAATCATATGTAGGACCCTAACACTTCACCTCTAAAGTACATTTTCAGAGCTCCAGGATTCCTCAGAACACAATAGTAAAACCATCAACGCAGAAGCTCTCTAAGATAATAGATCTGCTATTTCTGAAAGAACAAGCTAATCATGACACAGCAATATGTCACAAACCAGACATTAGTGGCGTTAAGCTTCTGATGTATTTCTCCACAACTACTTCCCTGAGAAAGTAAGCACATACCTTTATCAAAATAATTTGAGCCTGTTGAAACTTCTGTATGCATTTCAATATATTCTTTAGCTCATCATTGTTAAAATTCCTTTTAGACTGGAAGGTATGAATCACTTCTTAGATGTGAATCATCACTTTCTCTATTTTAGTTAATTAAATGTTTCTTTGGGCTCCACTATGAGCAGAAGGGTTTACAGGTTGGCTTTACTTTTTAACTTAAAAAAAACTTTAAATACTCAAAGATTACAGTTCTTGGTTTTCTTTATTAGATTTAAGGCTTATTTATAGAGCACGTATCCAACAGGTCTTAGCTGTGGTGATCCTGCGTGTAAAAAGCAGAGAGATCACTTTGCCAACAAAGGTCCATCTAGTCAAGGGTATGGTTTTTCCAGTGGTCATGTATGGGTGTGAGAGTTGGACTGTCACGCAAGTGTCTGGTTCCTCGATTCTTTGTCTCATCACAACAAAGATTGAGAGTGACGGACACTAAAGCCCCCTCGGCCTGTCAGAGCTCTCAGGTCTTGGATAGACCGTGTTATAGCTCTCAGGTCTCAAATGGACCGTGTTATGGCTCTTAGACAAATCAGTGCTACAGCTCAGTGCTACAGCTCTATTTTATTTAGAAGATAGCAGAAAAATCCATCTTCGAGATGTGAGAGCACGTTGATCTAAAGACACGAGGAGAAGAGGCCCCAGCGTGCAGGAGGGAGGGGGAGAAAGAGAGAGAGAGAGAGAGCGAGCAGGTTGCATTTGGCTCCTCTATTGTATGCTGAGCTCTCCCAGGGCCTGTCCTATGTAAATCGGGCCAGCCAGGAGTGTTGTTTGATTTGCCTGAGGTCCTCACTCCAGTCCTCTGACCTTCTTTTGTTTCATTTTCGCGGGCTTTTCCCTTCCTTGTCTGGTAGCCACCGCCATTTTGGACTCCTTTTCCCTGTTCTACCTGCCTAACACTCCCCCCTCAAGAGCTGGGAGGCCCAATTCTTTGGGAATAGGGGCGTTGAGGTCTTTCTGGCTACTTCCTGCTGAACTGGGGTGGAAAGGGGTGCTGGGCCTCCCCCTCTTGCTAGTCTCAAGCCTCAGAGTCCTTGTAGCCGTGTCCATCTAAGGGTGTGTGA
Organism: Neotragus pygmaeus; assembly: GCA_006410875.1. Classification (NCBI taxonomy): domain Eukaryota; kingdom Metazoa; phylum Chordata; class Mammalia; order Artiodactyla; family Bovidae; genus Neotragus; species Neotragus pygmaeus. Next base: position 10,245 of record SJYV01023084.1, read on the forward strand.
TATTTTTCATGGTCGGCTGTGGTTTTATATCTTTGTTGAACTGGCGCTGTAGGTTGTAGCTTGTTGACCTGGGCAGAGACAAAACAGGTTGGACAATTGACAGTGCATGGAATAATCACAAGCGTCATCAATATAGCATAACAAGGACTAGTAGGGGCATTAGTCCCTTTTAAATTCACATCGTCAGGATGGCTCAAGTCCCTCCTTGTTCAGGGATCAGAAGATCTGTCTCCTGTTTGTTTTGGAGTACAATCTCTGTCAAGCTGTGTTGGCTCTTTAGAGCTGTCCTGAGAAATCTTATCCCCAGAATCCAGATTTTGGGGGTGTTCATTAGAATGGCATTCATTGGTAGTCCTGAATAGGCTTCTGAGATCTCCCAAGGACTCACAGGTGTATTGAATGTCCTTTTCTGTCTTCTTCCGTGGCTTGACTCATGAGTAGTGAATCCTGGAGTCATGTCCTGGTACCTTGACTGCTGTGGGATAGAAAGTACTACAGGGTAGGGGCCCTTCCGTGTGGTCTGGAGTTGAGCCTTTGGGGTCCCATCTTTCCAGACTTTAATTAGGACTTGTGTCCCTGGAGCATATAGTGGCCACTCTTTAGAATCTTTTGGGTCCTGGTTCACACCCCACAAGCATATATCCTGTTGGAATTACCCAATGGCCATGGTATAAGACTGGAGGGTCTGAACCTCTGGATCCAGGAAGAGGTCATTGACATAAAAAAAAGGTCTCCCATGTAGCATCTCATAAGGACTAAGACCAAGCTGTTCCTTAGGGGCAATGCAGGTGTGGAGGAGAGCTATCAGTAAAGCCTCCTTCCATCCCAGGGAGGTCTCCTGGGTTATCTTTTTTATTGCTGATTTTAAGAATTGATAGGCTCTTTCTATTTTTCCTGAAGATTGAGGCCTCCAGGTACAATGGAGATAATAAGTGACGCCCATGCTTTAGAGACCCCTTGGGCGACCTTAGAAGTAAATGATGTCCCATTGTCACTTTGTAATGACCTGGGCAGACCAAATCTTGGAATGATTTCATGGAGCAGTTTTTTTACCACCTCCTCAGCCTTCTCAGTCCAGGTGGGAAAGCCTTCAATCCATCCTGTGAATGTACCTATCATGACTAATAGGTATTTATACCCTCGAGAAACTGGCATCTGGGTGAAGTCCATCTGCCAGTCCTCTCCTGGGTAGGTCCCACGTCGTTGGATGGGCTGGAACAGCTGGGGTTTTTGAGCTCCTTGGGGTTTGTTTAATTGGCAAGTGGGACAAGAAGACACTACCTGTCTTACAGTTGTTTGGAAGCCTGTTTCTCTGAAGGACCTTTTTAATAATCTTTGGAGGGTGTTTTCTCCTAATTGAGTGATGGCATGTAAGGAGTTAACCAACTTCCATTGGAGGTTCCCAGGCAGAAAAAGGAGTCCCTCCTTCTGGAACCATCCCATATGATCTTCTTGAAAGCCTTCGCTCTTAGCTTTAAGAGTCTCACCTTCAGTATATGAAGGAGTTTCTGGCAAATTAGTCTGTGGAACTGAGGTGGCAACCCCTATTGGGTCATGGTTCTGTAATGCTGCCCTCCTAGCTGCCTGATCAGCTGCTTGGTTCCCTCGTGCCACTTCTGTGCTCCCTTTTTGGTGTCCTTTACAGCAGGAGACTGAAGCCTTGGTGGGCGGATGGCCTGCCTCCAGGAGCTGAAGAATCTGATCACCATATTTGACTGGGGATCCTCGGGTGGTCAAGTGGCCCCTTTCCTTCCGAATAGCCGCATGTGCATGTAGCACCAGAAAGGCATACTTGGAATCAGTGTAAATGGCTATTCTTTTTCCTTTTCCCAGCTCTAAAGCTCGAGTCAGGGCTATGAGCTCAGCTAATTGGGCTGAAGTACCTGGTGGCAGAGGCTTAGCCTCTATGGTCTCAAAATTGGAAACTACTGCATACCGGCTCTTCTTTTTCCATCCAAGACAAAGCTGATTCCATCAGTGTACCAGATTTCCTCAGGATGGGTCAGAGGATCTTCTGACAATCCTTCTCAGGGTTTTGTCCAGTGGCCCAAGGTTTCTAGACAAGAGCGAAAGGGGAGAGACCCTCTGGGGTAGGCAGGATGGTGGCTGGGTTAAGAACCTCACAAGGGGGTATAGTGAGGCCTGGATTTTCCATCAGCATGACTTGATGTCTGAGGATTCTTTGATCAGACATCCATAAATGGCCTCTCCCATTCAGGAGTTGTTTTACTTGGTGGTTGGTAAAAATAGTTAGTTTGCCCCCAAAGGAGAGTTTTAAAGCGTCTTCTATCATGATTCCTTCCAATAGCTGCAAGATTTCGAAGGCAGGGGGGCCAGCCTCGGGTATTTGGATTGAGGTTTTTGGATAAGTAAACTACAGGCTGGGGCTCAGATCCCAACCTTTGAGTTAACACGTCCAAGGCTATTCCCTCTCTTTCATGGACATAAAGTTGGAATGCTTTTTCTGGGTCTGGCAACCTCAAGGCAGGTGCCTGAGTTAAGGCCTGTTTTAGTGTAGCCTCTGCCTTCTTTTGAGGAGTTCCCCACATCAGCAGGATTGAATCATCTCGTCCCTTTAAGCTTTCATATAAGGGCTGGGCAATTAGACCATAGTTGGGTATCCAGATTCTACAAGGGGGTTCCTTTTCTTGGTTGCCTGTGCCTAACACCATTTGCCCAGTGGGCTCACTTTTAGGGCCGACAACAATCCCATACTTAAGACAGAGTTTCTTCATATCCCTTAGTTGGAAGAAAATTTGGACATAGGGGATCTCTGTCCATTTCCCTTGTCTTTTACAGAATAATTCTATTGCAGGATGGTATTGTAATTCAAAGTCCCATCCTCAGACCAGTGTTCCTCGTCCCCCAGTGGATAGTGTGGCCATGCAGTGGCCCAAAAGAACTTCAAGCGACTTTTCCTTAGAGCTAGAGGGTCAAACAGCTTCCAGTTATCAAGGATGCATCTCAAGGGCTTCTGCCAGGAAGTGGATTGGTTATTTCCCTTCTGAAAGACAGTCGTGACAGAGAGAAAAGAAAAAGACCTCTTTCGATATTCATGGGTGGACTTCCTTAGGGGTCAGTCTTTTTGAAGCTTATCTTACCCAGAACTGTTGCAACCTGGGTCAGGGTGCAGATCTCCAGGCAGGCTGAGGCATGACAGCCTCCTAGAGATCGAATCCCCGGGCAGGCCAAGGCATGACGGCCTCCCTAGAATTGGGTCCTGGACAGGTCAAGGCATGACGACCTACTGGGACCCCTGGGACTGGCCGATCCCCGAACAGGTTGAGGCATGACAACCTTTCGAGGACCAGATCCCTAGGCAGGTTAAGGCGTGACCTCCTGGGACCCCCAGACTGGAGTTGGGCATCTCCAAGATCTCCAGTGTGACCAGTACTGGGTAGGACTAGGGGGTTGGATATTATAGAGTATTTCTCTCCCAAGGCCAGCTATTTTCTGGGTGTCTCTCCAGAAGATTGTAGAGGCAACCTTGTGGGTCTGGATGGGGCTCAGGAAAAGAGCATTAAACAGTAGGGACGAGGGCAGAGCACAACTTTTGAAGAATGGCAGAGCACAAGGGGATAACGTAAACCAATTAAGATCAATTGGGTCTAAGATGACAGGTCAAATTCAAGTAAACCTTAATGTCCAATCTATAAGCCAACAGACACACCCAGGTGGCAGGACAGCTCCAAGAAACTGTGAAAAAGATGGAGGGGTGGGTGGCTCCCCACCAGCTGGGAAGATCCTTCCAATCATTAGCATATGAATTTACCCTGCTGGCAAAGCCTTGCCAGGCCGCATTCCATGGCCAGTACCCTGTAGAGTTCAGCGCTTTNAAGATTTTTGTGCATATTTGTCAAGGAAAAAACATACCAACAAATGTACCTTAGATTTGTTATCAAACAAGACTGAAAGGAGTGAGGTTTCTGGTCCATTAAACAAACAGCACAGCCTTCCTGGTGAGCAGGGGTCCCCTGATAATTCAGGCATGCATATTCCCTACATGTGGATGAAGATTACAGGCTGCTTTGAAGGAGCAAGGGAGAATGCAAAATGATCCCATGCATCACTGATTTTTCTCTCTGGCACAGAAAATGCCTCACTTGAGTGTGTTCCTTTTCCTTCCAAGTTTTATTTATTATTGAATGAACATTATAACAGTTTCAAAAGGAATGACTAGAGAGATGAATCATCCACAATCCAATCACTTTGAGACACCAGCTGTTTTCATCCCATGTCTCTTTCTATTCCTTATCTAAGGTGTGCACTTATTTGATATAGTTGGAATCACAGCATAGATGACATTTTCAACACAATATTAAAAACAGTTTCCTATATTTCCACTCTCTGCATCATCAGCATCAGTTTCTCATGACTGCATTATATTCCATTCCATTCTCATTCCTCTCCAGGCCACGCTCAATATTTCACTCTCAATGATTTCATCACTGTCAGATACGTAGGTACGTTTCTGTTTCTTTTGTTACTATCGAAAATGAATATTTTTGCATATGAAATTTGACTTGTTCTTTTAAATTCTTTTCTTTAGGACAAATGCTCAGGGGAAGTCTGCTTTTCCTTTTCTGCAACATATTAGAGACTGTGCCTGTATTGACAGAGATCACAGGTGGTGTGATCTACTCCATCCTCTGGCTAATTTTCATAGATTTTGGCACTGCTAACCAGGCGTTAGGGGTACCTTATACATTGTGAAGATGGGCCAATGCACCTAGTAGCTCAGATTGGGGCCGACAGAAAACAATCTGTCAGGTTTTGAATCACAGAGCGCTTAGAAACACAAGTTATAATAAAACAATTGGCCCATTATTCGGGTATAGTCCTCATCCCACATTTTAAGATAAGATTATGCTTTCTGCATAAGTGCAAGAGAAACCCCTGAAAGATTCTGTCTTTGTTTCTAGAATTTATCCCCTTGTTGGCTTCCAACAGGCTTTAAAAAAATCTTAACGCACATTATGATTTTTAACGAACTTCTCTCAGTCAGAGAAGTTGTTTTAATGTACCCAGACTACACAGGGGATAACTGAAATGTGATCATGCCATAATGATGATTAGTCTGTAATGATTCTCTTAGCTTGAATCATGCTGGCAGAGGCCCTCTGGAAGGGAATGCTTTCTTCAGATAAGCAACGTAAGCCAGCAACCCAAGGATCTGGCAGGGCGCCACAGGCACTTCCGAACTTGAGTTCTCTCTGCTGCAGTGTCATGGAGGTGCTCTCGCTCGATGGAATCCAAACTTGGGCTTGTGGGTCCATGATTCCACTGCTCCAGCTCATAATTCGCTCATTCTGCATCATTTTCCATTTAAAATCCACAAAACTGAATGTGTGGATTTTCCAGCAAGATTTGTGAAAGGTGCTACCTGAAGAGGGAGAAGGGGAGGGGTGGGTGGGTTGCAAACGTGGGAAGGAGAATAGGGAAATGGTGATGAAAAGTGACCCTGCCTGTGGAAGTGCACTTCTCAGGGCTGTACGCATGTGATGCAGGGGACAAGGGCGACAAGAGGGCGTCCCTGTTGCAGTGAGGTTCACAAATGAATATACTCCTGATTTAATGATAGCGAAGTCTGCTTTGGTTGAACCATTTGTTTCCAGGTAGCACTAGTGGTAAAGAACCCGCCTGCCAGTGCAGGAGACATGAGATGTGAGTTTGATCCCTGGCTTGGGAAGATCCCCTGGAGGAGGACATGGCAACCCACTTCAGTATTCTTGCCTAGAGTATTCCATGGACAGAGGAGCCAGGAGAGCTATGGTCCACAGGGTCACAGAGAGTTGGATACGACTGAAGTGACTTAGCACACACGCACACAGAACCCAAGACTCGCACCTTCTCTCTCCTCAGTGCTAAGCCGCCTGATTTGGCCTTATAACATCATGTTGGGCTGGGAAGAGAGCAGACAGGGGTGGAAGGGCTTCAGATCAGCCCCTAGAGCGCTGACATCCAAGCCTGGGGAGAAAGGAACTTTCTATAGGAAAAGCATCTCCCTGTGAAGATCCTGAGCTTTCTTGTACAAAGGGAACTTCTGTGGCCAGTCTCACAGGGTTTCCTATTTACGCCCCACCATCTTGGCCCATGGCCGAGGGGCAGACCAGGGCAAGTCTTTCATCACTAGCCCCTCCTGGATCTGCTCTGGTCTTGGGTCACAGGTAGCCACTGTGTAGCCAAGTGCCTCATTGGATCCCTCACTGCAATCTCACCATCAATTTCTCAGCTCTTCCTTCTGAAAGCGCTCTTCTCTGTTGACCACTGTCGGCACTGGGGCTACACCTCCCACGCCCAGTGCTAGCCTTGGGCAGGGAGCTGAGGAATGAATGGCAACAGCGAGACTGAGGCCTTTGAGCCAGGCCTGCACAAAGGGAGGCCAGTGGGTCTCTTTGCATATGAGATTCAAGGAGGTGCTCGCTGTCAGGGTTGTGCAAACACAGGACAAAGACCTCTTTAAATTTTGCACGCTAGGCTTCTCATTGGCCTCACCCTAGTTTCAGTCCTGCGGTGAGCACAGGCTGTACTGTCACCAGATCCCTTGGGGAAGCTGGCTGGGCTGGAGTTACTCAGACATGGCTCCCACTGTGTATTCTTTCTTCCTAGAAAGACTGACTCCACCAGGCAACAGGAACCCCGGGGCATGCAAGAATTCTGCAGCATGTGCTAGGCTGAAAGAACTAGCTCTTGTGTTCCAGGGGTGATCAGAACATCAACACTCCCCACACAATGCCAGGACAACACTCTGTAGAAGCGGTGCAGTGAGAATGCTGCCGTGATTACCTAAATGACCTGCACAAAGAATTTTCCACCTGAAGGCTCAGAGGGGCTAGCCCTTCAAACAGATGTGTAAAGGCGGCAGGTTAAGAGGGTAAGGGCAGGGTTTTCCCCTCCAGATGTGGCTGTCACTCCTAGTGATTTTGAGACACCAGGGCCATCTGCAGAATTTGGTGGCAGCATTAGCATCCACTGTGACCTTTGCTTTATAAAACTTTCTGCTTTTTTCAAAATTCTTGCTAACATTTCCCACGCACCATAGATGTTGCATAGCTCAGGGGATTCAATTTAAAAGCTGTCATCTTCTCCTAGGTATGTACAGAGCAGGACTGAATAAATAAGTCATTCACTGCTGCTGTGGATCTTTGTTCAGTTGGGTTTGTCCTTGTAACATGTCATGAGGTCTGAGGCACCCATGTTCCATTTCCAAAGGGCTCTTTGCAAACCCTTTTTGAAGCTGTCATTTGAATCACTGCTCATGAGAGCAGCATTTATAATGGCCACACTGTCTAAATGTTGTGGTATCACTGGATTTTCTACCTGTTTGCTAGCTCTGAAAGGTCTCCTGTGACCTGCTTCTGCAGACTGTTCCCATCTGACCTATTCCGTAAGGGCTTGGAGCTCCCACTGTCAGGACAGCTGAGGGGCATGCACTGAGTGAGAAAAATGCTTGGTGGGGCGGCTGAGGCTTTTAGCAGAATGGCGTGCTACATCTTTGTTGTGAAAATGAGTACGGGTGGGATTCCAGGCTGTTTTTTCCTCATTGGCCCTACAGGCTATGTCAGTTTCTCCCACTCTGTTGTTTCAATCTGTGCCCACCTCTAACAACGCTTTCTGACACCCTTCATCTTGCAGAGGTTGAATATGGCCCCCTGGAAATAACACCTCACCTTCTAGGCCCTTAGGAGTGCTACAGGATCTGCCCCATGGTGGGGATGGCAGGGGGCGAGCTGGCTGCAGATTCTCCGCATTTCCTCTCACTGAGAGGTGCGTTCCCCTCCCCTTCAATCCGGGCTCTAAGAGTATCAGTGATTTGCTTTTTAATGTGGTAAACATACACACACACACACAATACAATCTACGTCTCAGTCATTTTGAAGTGTATAGTTCAGTAGTGTTCAGTAAATTCACATTGTTGTGAAACAGATCTCCAGGACTTTCCATAATGTAAACCTGAAATTCTATACCCATTACAAAAATCCCCTCTCCCTCAGCAACATACACCCATCCCTCAATAATTACCATTCTGTTTTCCTTTTTTGAATTCGATGTCTTTAGATAGCTCCTGTAGGGGGAATTATACAGTATGTGTCTTTTTGCAACTGGTATATTTCACTTAGCATAATATCCTCAAGGTTCATCTATGCTATAGCATGTGACAGGATTTCCTTATTTTCTAAGGTGGAATAATATTCCATTGTGTATGTGCCACATTCTGCTTATTCATTCATCTGCTGATGGGCATTTGGGTTGCTTCCACCTTTTGCGTATTGTGCACAGTGCTGCTATGACGTGGGTATGAAGATACCTCTTCAGGACCCTGATTTCAATTCTCTTGGATACACACCCAGAAATGGGACTGCTGGATCATATGGTAGCCCCATTTTTAGCTTTTTGAGGAAACTCCATACTATTCTCTTTTTTAGTTGTTTTTTTTTTTTTCATACTATTTTCTGTTGCACTGTTTTATAATCCCACCCACAGTGCACAAAGATCTAATTTCTTCATATCTGTCTGACATTTTAAAATTTCTGTTTTCAGCGTAGCCATCCTGAGGGTGTAAGGTGATAACTCTAGTTTTCATTTGCATTTTTCTGATCATTAGTGATGTTGAGAACCTTTAGAGCACTGGCAGTTTCCAATCTCTCTGCTGGAGTGACCACATGAAGAGGTCCTGGTAGCACACGGAGAGGGAGAGTGGTCCAGCTGAGTCTACCAGCCGTCCCTGCAAGAAGTCTACCTGTGAGTGAGCCTTCTTGGATCCTCCATACTACTGATCCCCAAGTGACCCTAGTTGATGCTACATGGAGCAGAAGAACTGCTCAGTTAAACCCTTCCCAAATTTCTGATCCACACAATTGTGAGAAATAATAAAACTGGTTGTTAGGAGCCATCCTAATGGGTGTGAGGTTTTTCAACAAAACTTAGACAAAGTTTTAAACCACAAAAATTTGGGATAGTTCCTCATGCAGCAGTAGATAGCTGCAACAGTGGGCAGATGCCCTTTCTCTGGGCTGTGGTTTAGATCTGCTGCATGAAATATTCCTTCATGACACAATTTCTAGAGGAGCAGTACCTGAAACCCCATCCTCTGATTACTGGTTTACCTGTATCCTTTCTTTGGGCAATCACTGGTTTGTCCCTCAAGGGGTCTAACTGTAGTGGGTTTGGATTTGTGCTGAAAATAAATGCATGGTCAAAATATACTTCTGTGCTGAATTAAGTTCTAACACTGATTTTGGTTGCAGCTGATTAGCACTAACACTGTAGGAGATGAGAAGGACTGCAGTTGTTGAGGTTGCATGTATATGTCCATTGCTCACCTTGACTTGCAGGCCACCCTCCCATTCACCAATCCCCACCAGCATACTCTGGCCCCTGACTGCAGTGATACAAGATAACAATGAGATAGGAAGCTATGCCCCAGTTACCAAGTCCTTCTAGATTCTCTAATGCTTTTTTTTTTTTTTTTCAACCACAACCAGAAAGGTAATATCAGTACTTCTGGGCTTTATCATCCAGCTCACATCCAAATGTTTAGTTGCTCATAGCCTGGACTTTTTGATGGGCTTGGCTGTGACTGTACCTGCTTGGTGGCATCTAGAGTTTCAGTACCAGGGGCAGAGGCAGAGGGATGGGCATGGAGGTGAAAAGAAGGATTACAGTCGATAGTATTATAGTCTTTGACTCTCTTCACATAGGACCAGTGATTATGTTTACATTTTTAGAACAGAAAGCAAAATACAAAATAGAAATAACTTACTCATGAAGACATCCGCCCCTGTTACCTGTCATAGTTCGGTTTGGTTTCTTACCATTACATTTCAGTTTATTTGCTTCATAGGACTGCTCATGATCTGTAACTAGCTCACGCCCCCCCTTTTTTTTCTGCTTTTTTCCCCCATGAGAATGCGAGCTCTAGGCCATCAGCATCTCCTTTGTCTTGCTCACCCATGTACCACCAGCTCCCAACCCCGAGCCTGATGACAGGTGATCAATAAATACTAGCAGAATAAATGGAAGAATAAAGAAACCAAAGAGCCTCTCCCTCTCCCCTGCCAAAAATCCATTAGGTCACTGCTTTTAAAACTTCAATATGCTTAAGAATTGTCTAGGTATCTTGCTAAATATGCAGATTTTGATTAAGCTGGTCTGGGATGAAGCCTGAAAATTTGCATTTTTAACTGTCTCCCAGGTGATGCTGCTGCTGGCAGTGGTCCCACACTCTTGGGAGCAACGCCCTGGACTGAGCTCCCTGAGGAGAGACCGTGTCCAACTCATCTTTATACTCCCAGCTCAATGAGGTGCTTGGTTTACAATAAGTATTCAAAAATTGTGTTTTGAGTGAATGGATGAAACCAACCAGTCACATAAATCTATGAAAAAACCAGCAAAGCAAAGCTTGGGAGACTGATGGAGGTACTCAGTGACCTGAAACTTCAATGAAGACTCTGGGGTGCTTTCTATTCCTTCTACTTCCATTAAAGAGCTGGGCAGAGGAAGCCAAGGTTAGGGAGAGGGGTTCTCCCATCCTGAGCCTACAGAGATTTTATCTCTTGGTTGTAATAATAATTTAAAAAATATATACATACTGAAGTATCCAGAAAATGCAAAATGTACAACCTGAGACAGGCCTAGTACATTTTCTCTCATCCTTTCTTCCCTTCTCCTACATTTTAGCCTTTATATTCTCTGCCTTTTCTTGCTCTTTTTCTTTCTCTCTGTCCCTTTCTTATTTCATTTCCATCTGACATACTGATTTGAACACAGGAGAGTTAGAGGATAACTGCAGAGGATAGTTCTTCTGGCTACTCATGTAGATCTTCTTTGCTGAGAAGAGGCAGAAAATGGCCTAAGGATAAGGTCCTGGTGACTGTGCACGATTCTTGTGTTCAATGGACAATTCACCACTGACATCAGACACAACACTATCCCATGTGATCTTTTCTAGAAAGTAAATAATTCATGAGCAGGAATTTCTATTGTTAACTCAATAACATCTCTTTTCTTTCTCCCTTTGTCTCTATTAAAAAATACTATAGAGGAGGGAGGAGGGAGGGGGGTTCAGGATGGGGAACATGTGTATACCTGTGGCGGATTCATGTTGATGTATGACAAAAAGAATACAATATTGTAAAGTAATTAACCTCCAATTAAAATAAATTTATATTAAAAAAATAAACGCCCTTATGCCAAAAAAAAAAAACAACAAAATTTAAGAATCTTTTTTTCATAGTGGCTGTTGTAGTTTGCATTCCCACCAACAATGTAAGAGGGTTCNTTTTTTTTTTTAATCATAAATGGATGTTAAATTTTGTCAAAAGCTTTCTCTGCAGCTATTTTCCAATCTTTGGTTGTGGTGTATCACATTGATTGATTGTGGATTTGAAAAATGCTTGCATTCCTGAGCAAATCCCACTTGATCAAGGTATCTGATCCTTTTAAATGTATTGTTGGAGTCAGTTTGCTAGTATTTTGTTGAGGGTTTTTGCATCTATGTTTATTAATGATACTGGCCTGTAATTTTCTCTCATGTGATATCTTTGTCTGGTTTTGGTATCACGGTGATGTTATTTTGATAGGAACTTAATTGACTGCAGATTGCGTGTGTCGGCAAAAACCTTTCACTTGTCCTGAGGCATCTCAGCACTGGTGCTTCCGGCTTCTGGGTGGGGCCAGGTCTTGTCTCTAAAGAGCTGGAGGGAGGCTTTTCAGAGGCGTCTGCTGAGGCCAAGGGCTGCGGTGGAAGGAGTTCCCAGAACGGCCGCTGCCAGGGCCTGTGTCCCCAGGGTGAGCTCAGTTTACTCCTGTGTCTCCTGGAGAGGCTCCAAGACCAGCACCACGATGTCTGACTTGGGCTCCGGTGAAAGGACCGCTTTTGCCCTGGGTCTCAGAGCATGTCGGATTTTGTGTGCATTCTTTAAGAGTGACACCTCTATTTCCTCCAGTTCTTGGGACTCCTTAAATGAGACCTGCTGGCCTTTGAAGGACCTACATGCTCTGGCTGTATCTCTTCCCACTGCAGGATGCCTGGGCTGGGGACCCTGACGTGCAGTTCAAAGCTCTGCTTTAGGAGGAACTTGGACATATCCTCCAGTTCGTGGGTCACCGCGTTAGGAGTATGGGATTTCACTAGATCATGAGCCCATGCCTCCTACTCATCTTGTGGTTCCTTCATTATGCCTGCAATTGCAGAAGATCTTTTCTGATAGGTTCCAATCTTTTTAATCTATAGTTGTTCTACAAGTAGTTATGATTTTGGTGATTTCTTGTACTTGTAGGAAATCCGGAGATATGGGGCATTGAATTAAACTACTTATGAATGAAGCTCAGGAAACATAACTGAAAGGGAGATCAACTAGCTTAAATTCATCACCTTAGATGGTGGGACTGAGTTATAGAAATGTATGAAATTATTAAATACAAGTGTGTAAAAGAAGAGAAGAGGGCTCAGTATAGAACACATAGGGACAGACAGTTTACAGAATCTCAGAGTAAGAGAAGATGTCACAATAGAATTGAATAGAATGTCCAGCATGGTAGCTAGAAACTAGAAGAGACTAGTATCTTCAGAGACAGGAGAGGAGTCTTCCAAGAGGGAATTGGTAACAAAATATCGAATGTAAAAAAGGACCTTGTTGAAAATCTCTTTTAATATCAAGTTAGTTTTTCTGAGCATAGCAAAAGCAGTTCTGGGTGGAATTGTGGGGTTAAAGCCAGACTCGGCTGCATTTTGAAATAAACTGTCGGAGGCAGGGCTTCCGTGGTGGCTGAGGGGTGAAGCGTCTACCTGCCAGTGTAGGAGCCACGCTCTGTTCCTGAGTGCTCTTCTGGAGGCACATGACTGAAATTTGTGTTCTCTCCTGTTAATCTCTTTTGTTTGTTAATTTGCAGTCACCCAATTATTCTGACCTAAAATAGTAGAAGAAAAACATTTTCTCCCAATAGAAACTGTGTTGAAAGGGGAGTGAGGGAAACCAGAATAAGGCATCATGCCCTTCTTCCTATTCATGGAAGATCTGCTTTTTTCCCCAGTAGTTACCCATGAGGAAGAGACTCTCCCTGTTCCGCCCAGGCTTACACGCTTGTTTTATCGTCACAGCATGGAGCACAGTTGGAACTGAGCAGCTGTGGGGAGCTAAACACAGACCACTCAGACTGCAAAGTGCAGCTACTAGCGAATGACTTTAGGGAGTTAAATGGGCAACAAGAATTTTCAGAAAAAGGTTGTTTAAAAGTGAGGTTGCCTGTACATCAGTTAACAAGCATTATGTTTACAGGGTTATTTGACAAGTGCTTTAGCAGGGGTTGAGAACAATCTGCAACTAGTTTTAAAACAATTGATTCAAGGAAGCAAGTAATTATGCTCCTAAGTTAAAGTGCAGTAGGAGATTTCAAAGGAGATTCACAGAGTCCAGTAGAAAACTGAACCAGTAAGAGATTGGCCAGAACGCCATGCATTTTTATGGTTTTATCGGGGTATTCTGAAAAATGGTTAATTATATAGGATTAATATTTATTTTTCTATTTCCATAAGCTCTAAGATAAATAAATGCTGTTAAGCACTTGAAGTGAATGTCGTATCTCTGACCACTGTGCTTTTTTCGGTGTCTCTGAGACAAAAACCGAATGAGTAGGTTCTCACAGGATTTTGTCTTACTAGATTTTTTGTTCTGCCTCCATGAGCTCCATGGTTTGCATCCCTGAACAACACAAACCACAAATGTCTTCACTTGCTGGCCGAAAACTTAAATTCCTTAAATAGAACTGAAAATCTTCCATATTGTCATCAGGGAAAAATATTAATATGTAAATCCTGTCTGAAGGAACATGTTGACACAAATGTCTTCATATTAAATTCCAACTTGTCAAAACTCATCACATGTAAATGGCTCATTTTACTATCATTTCCTGTTTGACCATGAAGAAAATTTTCAGGAGGAGGGCTTTGAGCAACTGAAAAAATGTGGTAAAAGTACTGATATTGTGTTGTGAGAAGGTGGAGACAGTAATAAAAGCGTATCCAAATTGCACTAGTGCATTTCCGTCTTTCAGTAGCAGGATGTGATACAGGAGGTAGAAGGGTGCTGGGTGCTTAAAGCGGGAAGAGGAACGCTATCACCATGGAGCAGCAAGGAGAAATGCAAAGCGGGAAGCTCTTTAATCAGAAGAAACACTTTGGAGACTTTCCAGCTTTATACAGAGCTGCACTAGCAAGGGGGATATGTAAAAGCTGTTCTGACGGACTTTTCTCCACAATAATTGTGCAAGTCAGTTTAATGTAAGCACTACCACTGATTAACATTGCCTGTTAGAAACGCAGCATAGCTGCATTTAATACAGGAAGTCCTTTTCTTAAAGTATCTGTTCCTTCAGTTGCATCTTAGCATGAAAGTGAAAGTGAAGTCGCTCAGGCGTGTCTGACTCTTCGCGACCCCATGGACTGTAGCCCTTCAGATTCCTCCGTCCATGGGATTCTCCAGGCAAGAGCACTGGAGTGGGTTGCCATTTCCTTCTCCAGGGGAATCTTCCCGACCCAGGGATCGAACCCAGGTCTTTTGCATTGCTGGCAGACGCTTTAACCACTGAGCCACCAGGGAAGCCCAGCGTCTTAGCATGGGTTATCACTTCAGCATAAATGCATATAAAATCAGTGTGTCCCCTACATACACTCATTGCCCTTTTTCTATTAACTGTAGGCATAATGCAAAGCTCCAGCTTGTGTTAATGTCTTTCATATTTACATGTCTCTTGTCAACTTAAAAACATTCTTATTTAGATGAGTGTTTTCTTGATTACTAGAAAAATTACTGACTGCAAACAGTGGCAGCCCTTTTAGATTCCAAATAGTTATTTAATCATTATTTACGGAGGACTTCTGACACATTTTGGGCTTCCCTGGTGGCTCAGCTGGTAGAGAATCCACCTGCAATGCGGGAGACCTGGGTTGGATCCCTGGGTTGGGAAGATAGGCTGGAGAAGGGATAGGCTACCCATCCAGTATTCTTGGGCTTCCCTGTGGCTCAGCTGGTGAAGAATCCACCTGCAATGTGCGAGACCTGGGTTGGATCCCTGGATTGGGAAGATCCCCTGGAGAAGTGAAAGGCTACCCACTCCAATATCCTTGGGCTTCCCTGGTTGCTCAGCTGGTAAAGAATCTGCCTGCAATGCAGGAGACCTGGGTTGGATCCCTGGGTTGGGAAGATCCCCTGGAGAAGCAAAAGGCTGCCCACTCCAGTATTCTGGCCTGGAGAATTCCATTGGCTGTATAGTCCATATAGTCGCAAAGAGTCGGACACGACTTTCAGTTTCACTATGACACGTTTAGCGCCGCGGTTTATGATAGATGCAGTTAGAAGTATAAGACATCATTCCAAACTGCATGAGATATCCTACCTCAGGAGATGATATAAACTTGACAGTGAATGAACTATGATGTAACTCAGCTATAAACATTCACAAGTGCTATATAAATAAGAGAAACTCTCCATCCCCACATAACAGCTTATACTCTGTACACACACATGAATTCTTGCTCCATTAAAAACGGATATAGTTTCCAGAATGCCAAACTGCATACATGCCCATATGTTTGTATACAGCAGACTTCTTGCCTCAAATGCCTCCCTCACTGTTATCACCTTACTCATATTTATCCTTCGAACCTAGCCACGTCACTTCTTCCTGAAGGCCTTCTGGGGGTGATAGGATGGTTCAGGCACTTCCAGTTTTTCTCTGCAGATACTGCCTGGTCCATGTTATGTGTTATTTTTCTCTGAAATAAGTAAGAAGGAAAAAGAAATGTGTATGTCAGTATGAACATTTGTGAAGTTTGTAATAAGGTAACGAATTTAAAAAGAAGTAGCTTTGGTTTCCTCTGAGTTGGTGCTAGTCCATTTATTTAAGGAAAAAGGGCATAGTACTTTTTTATGTACAAGGAACTCTCCTGGAAGCTTTATGTCTATTAATAGCTTTATGTCTATTTAATCATTATAATAATCCTGTGATTAATACTATTATGCCTGTAACTACATTGTTAAGAACTGTTATCATCATCCTGATTTTATAGATGAGGGATTTTAAACACAGTAGGCTTATACACCATGTTCAAGATTAATCTGGGTGGCAGATTGCAAACCTGGGCAACAGACCTCCTCAGAACTGTACCTGAAAAGCGTGACAAAGGCTTAGAATTTCTGTTGTGGAATTCTAAGAGGAAAGTGATGAGAGCCTCAGAAAATTGAAGAGCCAACTCATTGGAAAAGACCTTGATGCTGGGAAAGATTAAGGGCAAAAGGAGATGGGGGTGGCAGAGGATGAGATAGTTAGATAGCATCACCAACTCAAAGGACACGAATCTGAGCAAACTCCAGGAGACAGAGGAGGACAGAGGATCCTGGCGTGGTGCAGTCCAGGAGGTCACCAAGAGTCGGGCGCGAGTTAGCGACGGAACAGCAGCAACAAATGATGTGGCTGAGACCAGAAGCAAGCAGTGACGAGTTTCCTTAGAATTCTTGAAGTTTTTGATGCCCTATGTATAGTATCAAAGGATGTGCATGTCTGGAGATGAGTAAACAGTTAGGGATTAGTATGTGGGGTGGGAAAAATGAGAGTGAAGGAGATGGCATGAGGTGGTTAGGTAAGGGAGTGAGCGAGGCTGAGTGAGCATGCAGTGGGACTGACTGTAGCTAGGAAGTTTAACACGGTGGACTGAACACATTTATCTCTACTCCCTCCAAGAGCCACTGAAAGAAATAAAATATGACCCTAGGAAGATCAAAAGGAGGAAGTATGGCAGAAAAAGACGTCAAGAATTTGGGAAGATGAAAAATGAGCATAGAATTGAGTTAGCAGAACCAGCTGAGGCCAAACTTAAACCTCAAGAAGGGCATGAGAGACAAGAGGCACGCCCAGTCTCGCTGCCAGGTCCCCATGTCGGGAAGACGGGGGGTCGCTAAGGGGTTCTGACATAGCTTTGGATGAGAGCATTATCAGCATTTTCAAAGTTTCTATGATGGTTACTTTCCTTAAAGGAGAAAGAAAATTTCCAGAACAAGAGTTCAAATGTGGGATGGTTCTAGATGATGGCAAAATTCAGGCAGTAATAATGAGAGTAGGTTGTGGAACAGGGACAGAGTGCCTTCAGTTCAGTTCAGTCGCTCAGTCATGTCTGACTCATTGCAACCCGATGAACCACAGCACGCCAGGCCTCCCTGTCCATCACCAACTCCCGGAGTTTACCCAAACCCATGTCCACTGAGTCAGTAATGCCATCCAACCATCTCATCCTCTGGCACCTCCTCCTCCTCCTGCCTTCTCCCAGCATCAGGGTCTTTTCCAATGAGTCAGNCTTGAATAATTCAGGAAATGTAGCACATTATTAACATGTACATTAAAACTGATTAATCCAATGGTAGAACTGCAAGCTTGTGAGAAAGTAAGTCTGGGAGACAAAGCGTGGGAAGGAGATTGACAGCTGATGAAGGGCTGTGAACTGGGGAAAGCACAGACCCAGCAACCGTCGCTTGCATCATTTCTGAAGCTGCCCCTGTTTTGGATAACGAGGTATTTACTATGCAACAAGAGGGGCAAATTCCATCCCTAAGCAGTGTGAAGGCCTGGGTGCAAAGCTGTCTCCTCGGTATTTTTTGCAAGCCCTCCCCACACAAACTCCAGACGACCACCCATGTATTTGTAAGCCTTTACATAAGTGAAGAGAATGAAATGCAATATCTGGCTTCCCATGCACACCTCAGTCTTGCTCTAGCACTTGCCTTTCCAAGGAAGGCATTCTAGTGTTACAGTTTCATCCCTGTGTTTCATCACGCTGGATTATCCTCATCAGGAGACGTCAAAGTGGACAGGAAGTGAACAGTAAATTCCTGAGTGTATCAAGGGAGCCAGATGCTTTCATATAAGAAGCAACATTAAAAAACATGTTTTCACTTGACAGTGCATCTGTAAACTTGCATCATCTCTGAACACTTCAAGAAAAAACACACACCTCTTAAGCCCAAGTTTCAAGAACACCATTAGCTCGCTTCACTCATAGCTTACTCAGTTTTTTTTCATGTTCTCAGTCTTTCCACAAATACCTTCACAACTTCCACTTTCAGCGAAGGGCACCTCCTTACCAGATCTCTCACGGCTCACTCCCCTTTTCACTTAAGGTCTTGTAGCACAAGTCATCTTCCATGTGTATAACTGATGTTTTAATCTAGTTTAGTTAACAAGAATATATTGCAATATACTGTTTTCAGTGCCATGCTATACACTGAGAGGCTTATCAGAATTTTATTACTGCAGACAATTGTAAACAAGGGGATGGAGAAGCAAAGAGAAATAGAAGTATTTAAAAGTAAAATGAATATCATCCTGCTTTTATTAAGGAATAATTGACTGATTATTGATTAGTAAGTTTGCTGTTTATGAAAGCTACTAAATAAGAAGGCGTATGCCTGCTAAGTCATTTCAGTCATGTACCATTCTTTAGGACCCCGTGGACTGCAGCCTGCCAGGCCTCTCTGTCCACACCATCCTCCAGGCAGGAATGCTGGAGTGGGTTGCCGTTTCCTTCTCCAGGGGATCTTCCCGCCTCTCCTATGTCTCCTGCACTGACAAGCGAGTTCTTTACCACTAGCACTATCTGGGAAGCTGAAAACGAATGCCACTAACTCCGTGCACCAACAAATACCTGTAGTTTCTTCATTCTGACCTGTTTCCATTCATACATCTATATCTACTGTGACCTCAGAATGTGCCTTTATTTAGGTTATGAAACATACGTGTGTTCAGATGCTTCTAACTGAATTAGCAGTGGACTCCAGCTTTCAAGCGGCTTTCCCCAAGTTAGCCCTGATGACTTATGTAATGTTGGTATCCACTTCATCTATTGACCATGACTATGATAAGGACTCAAATCAAACTTTTAGAGTCAGTATTGAAATTTCAGTAACATTGGTAATGCTAAATGTCATTTTTCTAAAATTCACGTAATGCCTTGTTAAAAGATGCTGTGAGGATGTTGGCAAACTTTACAGCTATGTTAAGTTAAGAAAATTGTTGACTTTTTTTTTTGGCAGATGTTTGTCTTTAAGCTAGGTGGGACAGACCTATAGCTTGTGTCTTATGAATCAATGAGCATCACAGTATCTATAAAGCAGCAGAATATTCCATGGATTTAATCAGATTGTGTGTGCCTTCCCTCTGCTACCTTCTGGCTTTTTAAAAGATATCTCTGTTTCATTTCTCTCAGTGTATAACTTCATGACATCTCAAGAGCTGCTGCTACTAAGTCGCTTCAGTCGTGTCTTACCCTGTGCGACCCCACAGACAGCAGCCCACCAGGCTCCGCCGTCCCTGGGATTCTCCAGGCAAGAGCACTGGAGTGGGGTGCCATTTCCTTCTCCAAGGCAGGAAAGTGCAAAGTGAAAGTGAAGTCTCTCAGTCATGTCTGACTCTTCGCAACTCCATGAACTATAGCCTACCAGGNGGCTCCGCCGTCCCTGGGATTCTCCAGGCAAGAGCACTGGAGTGGGGTGCCATTTCCTTCTCCAAGGCAGGAAAGTGCAAAGTGAAAGTGAAGTCTCTCAGTCATGTCTGACTCTTCGCAACTCCATGAACTATAGCCTACCAGGCTTCTCCATCCATGGGATTTTTCCAGGCAAGAGTACCAGAGTGGGTTGCCATTTCCTTCTCCATCTCAAGAGTTAGAATCTTATTAACAAAATACTTTATAAATAACTTTTATTTTAGCTCTGAGAATGTGTTTGTTTGTTTTAAGAATAAAGCAAAACCCTAGAAGAGGTAAAAAGGAAAACTAAAGCAAATGTGTATACCATGAGAAAGTAGAGAGACAATTCCATTTAAGGAGGTATTAAGGGAATGAGTTGGTGGAAGCAGGAACAACAGGACTGCCCTGAGCAGGATCTGGAAGTGAAGAGTGAAAGTTCAGTCTCTGTTGTTGGCTCAAGCACCGAGGCGACGTCAGTGACGGGGCACTTGGAAAGCGCGCCGGCCAGCTTTTCTTGGGAACTGCACTTCACTCTGGTTCTCCAGCTAAGTCAGGAATGCACACACAAACTTGTGACAAGTGTTCAAAGTTGTATTACTCAGCTGTTTCCCAACATCAGGAAAAAGTCTTGTTCAATTCAGACGCTTTGGGGACTAGTAATCCCTTGAAGTCTTCAGAAATTATGCCACTATTTTTTCTGCCACTGTGATTGACGCATATCAGAGGCTCAAAATAGTTCATAAAAGCTTTATACAGACAGATTAGGGAGACCTGTGGGAAACAGGGTAATCTTATCTTGGTAGAAGGCAAGAAGGCACTGTCTTCTTGATTATTCATTGAGGTTACTCTTTAGCCACTTCTAGTTTTAGAATCAAAAATTGAAACAATACTACATCCTGCCTTTGATTAACCTATTTATACTATTTTTTAATGCTTTAAGTACCTGAAGGTTCATCATTTCCCCCTTTTTACCATGACCCTTTGCTACAGAAAATGGGTCTGCATTCTTTTACATAGGGAGATTGGTATGTTTTTGAACTTTTTATTTGGAAATAATTTAAGGCTCAATAGAAGCTGTAAAAATAGTATAGAGTCTTATGCACCTTTCACCCAGCTTTCTCACATGGTGACTTCTTATACAATAGAATTTAGTACAATATCAAAAGAAAGAAGTTAATATTGGTACATTCCTGTTAAACCAGATTACAGACTTTATTCAGTTTTTACTGCTTTTTAAAATTTCGATTTTTATGTGCTTGTGGGTATGAAAGTGAAAGTGAAGTCACTCAGTTATGTCCAACTCTCTGCAACCCCATGAACTGTAGCCTACCAGGCTCTTCAGGCCATGGAATTTTCCAGGCAAGAAGAGTCCTGGAGTGGGTTGCCATTTCCTTCTCCAGGGGATCTTCCCAACCCAGCACTGCAGGCACCACAGGATGCTTGTGGGAATAGTTCTGTGCAATTTTATTGCATGTATAACTCATGTAACCACCCAAACAATCAAGATATATAGCTGTTCTATCACTACAAAGAGCTCCTTCATAGTGCCTCTTTGTATTCTCACCTGCCTCCACCCACTCCAAGTTCCTGCTCCCAGCAACCACTAAGGTGTTCTCCATCTCTGTGATGTGGACTAGTATGCTGAGCAATTTTTATGTGTCTACTGCCATCCATATTATTCCTGTGATGAAATATCCATTCCTGAATTTTACCCATTTTATAACAGAATTGTTTAGTTTTGTTATCCTCATTGTACTCTTAAGTTTTAAGGATTATTTATCTAGTGTAGATATCTATTAATATGTGTCTATTTTTATTCAACATATTTTTATGTTGAATATGGGGTTTGCAAATATTTCCTCCCAGATGCGCAGTTTATCTCTTCATCCTCTTAAAAAGATAGAGCAAAAATTTTTGAGTAAGTCCAACTTATGATTATTTTCTTATATGGATCATGCATTTGATTTCATGTCTAAGAAATCTTTGCCCTCAGTCCCAGAGATGGCCTTTTGCTTTTTTTTTTTAATCTAAAAGTTTCATAGTTTTGCTTTACATTTAAATCCATAGCACACTTGGGATTAATGTTGGTACATAATATGAAGTCTAAGTCAAATTTCATATTTTTGTCTATGATATTCGGTTGTTTCAGTATTTACTGGAAGACTGTCGTTCCTTCACTGAACTGTTTTTCAACCTTCATCAAACAAATCTATTCTTTCATTGAAAAGCTTTTTTTATGTTTCCAGTTTTGAACCTCTGTTTTTAGTTCTACACTTGTTTAGAATTTCTGTGTCTTCGTAAGAAATTTCACATTTGTCATGATTTTTTCTTTTCTATCTCTGGTAATTCTTTATGTTTTGAAGCCTTCTTTGTCTGATATTGATAACACCATCTCAACTGACTTAATCTTCTGTTTACCTGATATATCTTTTTTATTCTTTTGCTTTTCATATTTGTGTCATTGAAGTATATGGATTGTAGAAAGCATAAGCTTGGCTATTAATATTCTTATATCCAGTCTGTTGATCTCTGTCTTTTTATTGGTGTGATTAATCCATTTAAACTTAACATATATATCGCTGTTTTTGGATTTACCATGTTGCTATTTATTTTCTGACATTTCATCTTCTTTTTGTTCTCTTTTTCCTACTTACAAACCATTTTATTTTTTCTAGTGATACTCGCTGTATTTGTTTGTACAATTTTTTAAAATAATTGTTCTATGAATTCCAGGATCCATTACTATCTTATCACAGTCTGCTTAGACTTGATATGATACTAAAAAAAAAAAAAAAACCTTATCATAGAAAAAATGCATTAATCCCTCCATTCTGTGTTCTCTTTTCCTTTATTTTACCTTTATGTATGTAAATCCCGCGGTATAATATTACATTTTATCTAAATAATCACTTATGTTTCAAAAACAGCCACCTGTTGCTCCTGAGGTTAAGTCTGTGGTGAGTGCAGTTGAGAGATGAGAGCCTTTCCCCACCAAGCTTTGATGTGTAGAATGGGACTTCATCGTGGACACAGCCTGCTGAGAACCCTGGGATCTGATTATCCCTTCAACTCATGCAGTGGTGGTTACATACCGGAAGAGACCAGCCAAAACGATGGGCCTCCCCCACCAACACCAGACACTTAGCTTCTCGCATGAGAGTGTCATTCGGAAGGAAGCTCCCATTGTCCCCACTCTCCCAGCTCCAGATCCATGGCTCAGAAATTTCCTGAGTGGAGAAGCACGTCATAAAACAGATAACTCCTAGTATCTTCCCTGCAAAACCGACTTCATTTGCAACAGAGCATGGAGAGGTTCAAGCTAAAAGGAAGAACAGTGAAGGTTATGATGAAAGACAATGGGAAAGAGATTCAAAATATGGAGTAAACCGTAGGCTGACTAGTGTTCAGGAGACAACCAGGGAATAAGACGTCTTCTACTAGCCTATTTACATTTCATCACAATTACATCTTTACACATTGTGTGTTTTTTAACATAGGCTTGTAATGACAATTTTATGAATTTGTCTTTTAAATCATGTAGAAAATTTTACAAAGTGTTACAAACCAGATGGCTTTTAAATTTATCAACATATGTACCTTTACCAATGTTCTTTGTTTCTTCATGTGACTTTGCATTGCCTAGTGTTCTTTCATTTCAAGACTTAAAGCTTCCTTCAGCATTTCTTGTAAAGTCTGGTCTAAAAGCAAAGAACACTCAACTTAAAAAATCTGGGGATGTCTTAACTTCTTTGCCACTTTTGAAGGATAGTTTTGCCAAATATAGAATTCTTGCTTAACAGGTTTTCATAAAAACAATTTTAAGCATGTCATTTCGCTGCCTGTTAGCCTCTATGGTTTCTGATGAGAAGCTGAGTGTTAATTTCATTGAGAATTGCTTATACATGATCAGTCACTTCGCTCTGCTTTCAACATGTTCTGTTTGCCTTTCATTTGATTTAAATCTCTTAGTGTTGATCTCTGCATTTATCCTACTTGGAGTTTGTTGAGATTTTTTTTTGTATATGTAGATTCATATGTTTCCTCAAACTTGGGATGTTTTCAGCCAGTGTTCCTTCCAGTGCTAAGTCACTTCCGTCATGTCCAACGCTTGCCCCATGAACTGCCCACCAGGTTCCTCTGTCTGGAGCGGGTGGCCATGCCCTCCTCTAGGGGACCTTCCCGATCCAGAAATTGAATTCATGCCTCTTATGTCGCCTGCATCGGCAGGCAGATTCTTTACCATTCAGCCACAAGGGAAGTCTTATTTCTCCATATATATATATATATACCTCCACTTTCATCTCTCTTCCTCTAGTACTTCCACAATGCATATGTTGATTTGCTTAATGGTGTCCTACAAGTCCCTCGGATCCTGTTCACTTTTCTTCATTCTTTTTCTTTCTGGTCCTAAGACTGGATAATTTCAGTTGTCTTATTTTCAAGTTCACAGAGCCTTTGTATCTGCTCAAACCTACTACTGAATCCCTTGGGAATTTTTAAATTTTAGTTACTGTATGTTTATCTAGAGTTTTGTTCGGTCCCTTTGTAAGGTTTCTATTCATTGATATTCTCATTTCGCTCACATATCACTTTTAAGATTTCCCTCAGCTCTTTGTCTGTGGCTTTCTTCATCACTTGCGTATATGTAATGCAGTTGATTTAACTCTGATCTAGTAAGTCTAGTATTGGGTTTCCTCAGGGCAGCTCGATCAACTTTCATTTTCCTCCGAAAGGGTCATACTTTACTGCTTCTTTCTGTGTCTTGTGAGTTTCTTTTTTTCTTTAAAATTGGGCATTTTGAATATTAGCATGTGATAATGTTGGAAATCAAATTCTCTCTCTACCCCAGGGTTCTCTGCTATTAGTCATGGGAGGCTGCAGCCATCCAGTTGTTTGGTGACATTTCAAACTACTTTTGCACAGACTATATTCGGTGTCGTGTTTGGACACTAGAGTTTGCTCATTATTTCAGCTGTCAGTCAGTAACCTGGCAGATTTCTTTATTGGAACCAGGATGGTGACGGCAAACACTGCTGCCTCAGTCCGCAGCTCTGAGCTTGATCACTGCTTCCTCGCCACCCAGGCTGCGTCCCCTCTGCCCCAGCCTCTGTCGACGAGCAGAGAGCAGAGCCCAGAGCATACAGGCCTGTCAGAGCACTGAGCCTGCGTCCTCTCGGGTCGGTGCTGATCCTGTGTCTGGTTCTGGGTCCTGCTCCTGCCTCAGGAAATGGGGGCTCTTCTGAATGCTGGCCTTTCCTTCTGAAGATATTCATAGAGCTCACCCTCTTGCTTCCTCCTGATCTCTGCTCACTCATCTCTTCAGAGACAACTTCCTTATTACAGACGTCCCCATCTGGTCAATCTTTATTACTTTGCCTTGCTTCCCATTTCGTGATAGCACTTAGCACTTTTTAATGTATAACCATTCGTTATTGCTTTCTTCATCCACTTTAGTGTAAAGTCTATAAGAGCAAACACTTTTGCTTTTCATGGCTGTATTACCAGTCTCTAGAATAGTACCCAACATGTGAGGATCCCTCAATAAATGAAACGAAAACTTCAAATGAATTTAATTAAATCAAAATTTAAATGAAAAAAATTAATAGAAAAACCATCACTAATTAATGGATACTTTTAATTTCTCTCAATTATCCACATAACGTCTTTATTCTTGCTGAGACAAGGTAGAAAAAAGAGAACTAAGAATTTTTAAGAAAAGGATATTCTTGAAAATTGAACTTGAATGTTAGAAAATTTGTAAAATAGATAACTTGAATTGATGTGTATTTTCTGTTTTTTTATTTTCAGGCACTTCTCTTATTTTTAATACAATTAATTGTTCAAAGTACAACAAAATTACTTCATGTTTAAATTTTTGTAAGAATTTTTCCTGCAACATAATATACATGTGCACTTATTTGAAATTTGGTCATAACCACATATCTCTCATATGTTTTACATTTCTTTCAGTTCAGTTCAGTGCTCAATTGTGTCCGACTCTTTGTGAACCCATGAATTGCAGCACGCCAGGCCTCCCTGTCCATCACCAACTCCCAGAGTTCACTCAAACTCACGTCCATCGAGTCGGTGATGCCATCCAGCCATCTCATCCTCTGTCGTCCCCTTCTCCTGCCCCCAATCCCTCCCAGCATCAGAGTCTTTTCCAACCAGTCAACTCTTTGCATGAGGTGGCCAAAGTACTGGAGTTTCAGCTTTAGTATCATTCCTTCCAAAGAATACCCAGGGCTGATCTCCTTTAGGATGGACTGGTTGGATGTCCTTGCAGTCCAAGGGACTCTCAAGAGTCTTCTCCAGTTTAAAAGCATCAATTCTTCGGCACTCAGCCTTCTTCACAGTCCACCTCTCACATCCATACATGACCACAGGAAAAACCATAGCCTTGACCAGACAGATCTTTGTTGGCAAAGTAAAAGTTGTTTAGTGACAGCCAAACCACATATTTCTATTTTATATGCTATGTAAACTGATAAACTATTATTTGATGTGTATGCCTTTGTATTTTTACAAATGTGAACTAATCTTCACAACATTTCTTTGCGGAGAGCAGCGATCATAGCTCCTTTTGTAATGCAAGGTGTGTAAAGGATACTACGAGGGCCAAGGTGACTGTGGGGGAACTCGGTTTCGTTGGGGTCCTTTTGTCCCATGAGTATAATTACCATTTATTTCTGGAAAAAAATGGTAAAGTATGAAATGTAAAAATATATTCACAGGGAAAATAGGAGCACACACTTGAAGTAAAACTGTCCTAGGAATTCTGGGTACCTGATTATGTGGCTGCTATCTAGGGAAAGATGAGCAAGTGAGATTCGGACCTTTCACCAGTCCCTTAGTTTTCCACTCAGTTAGTTTTCTAATCAGTTGAGCCATTTTTAGTTACATGTTTTAGAAACTTAATTCCAATTGCCTTAATTCAAACGTGTTAGAAAGTTAATTCAAACTTAATTTAATGCAAATGATAAATTAATGAATTGCAATTAAAAAACATGAGCAGCTTTAGGTCAGCCGGGTTAAATTCAGGAATTCGGATATCGTTTTCAGGATTCTCTCTCTTTACGTCTCTCTGTCTCTGTCTCGCCTCAGACGTGCACACTTTTTCATATNATTTAATGCAAATGATAAATTAATGAATTGCAATTAAAAAACATGAGCAGCTTTAGGTCAGCCGGGTTAAATTCAGGAATTCGGATATCGTTTTCAGGATTCTCTCTCTTTACGTCTCTCTGTCTCTGTCTCGCCTCAGACGTGCACACTTTTTCATATGTACCCCGTCTCCCCATAGTTGCCAATTGTAGCTAAAGATTACATAATCTTGTATCTTTCACAAGGCCATCAGAAAAGCGATTTATCTTTTTTCATACATAGATAACATTCCTGGATTTTTGCTGTTTGGCTCAGCATAGAATCTCTGCAGCATAGAACATAGTGTGTAACCAACCAGTCCCTTGAATGAAGGAGACAGTGGGTATCACACATTCTCACCTCCACCACATGCACTGAAGCGAGGGAAGGGAAACATCCTCCAAAAAGCACCAGAAGAGGGAGACGTGTGCAGCAGAATCTCCTCCAGCCCCCGAGGGTCAGGGTGGTGTCCTCGAGCAGCTGCAAGTCCAAAGGGGGCATCCCAGCCCGCGCAGGGTGCTGAGTGGACTGGAGGATTACAGACAGCCCGGCACTGCGGTCTGTGATCCAGGGTTTTTACCTTCCTGCTTTTGGACTTGTCCCTCGAAAAGTGCAGCCTCACTCTGAAACTGTCCCGAGCGCCCTGGATGGTGCTGTGAGCTGCCCTAGAAATGGTGCTGAGAGCGGGCACCAGGTTCCGAGAGACAGACGCGGGTGGTGGCGCCCCGAGACAGGAGGGGCCGTGCCTCCCGGGAGGTCCGCGGGCAGGACTGCCTGCCAGTGGCCGGTCAGAGACGAGCCCTGCAGGTGGGGCAACGGCCGCTGCGCCAGGCGACCTGCCGGGGACGATCGCCGCTTTGGGAGCAGAAGGAAAAAGCCTTTGCCCCCTTCCTTCCTCCTCCTACTACTGCTAAGTCACTTCAGTCGTTTCCGACTCTGTGCGACCCCATAGACAGCAGCCCACCGGGCTTCCTTCCTACCCCCAGTCTAAACTGGGGTTTAGTTTTAAATCCTGTACTCAGGGGGCAAAACCCACCGCCAAAACAGAGCATTTCTTGGCAGCTGGAGAGTCTGGTTCACGGGTGATCTACAGGCAGCCCGTTGTGTACTCCTGGGGAATTACCACCTGCTTTTGGATAATAAGATACAAGATACCAGTAACTGATCTCAGAACTGCTGAACATTCTCTTGCGGAGCTGAGTTTCTTAAAGTTCTCCTTCATCTTTTACTTAGCCATCTTTATTATACCATTATGGGGCCTCCCTGGTGGCTTAGTGGTAAAGATTTGTCTGCAATGTAGGAGCCCCAGGAGATGCAGGGTCTATCCCTGGGTCAGGAAGATCCCCTGGAGTAGGGCATGGCAACCTACTCCAGTATTCTTGCCATGAAAATCCCACGGACAGAGGATCCTGGTGGGCCGTAGTCGATGGAGTCACAGAGTCGGACACAACTGAAGCGACTGAGCGTGCAAGCCGGTTGGCATTATACCATTATAGGTAAACACAAGGGTCTGGCATAAGGATAAGGCCATTGTTATTTTAAATACTATGTATTTTACTGATATCTAATTGATATATAGATACAGATCTCAGAAGACCGTTTCTATGTATTGCACTCCACAAGAATCAAATTCATTCCTTTAATCACTCACTCAGTTACCATTTATGTATTTCCTTTCTGCAAAAGGTGAAATAAAAAGAAAATCTTTAACTTGTATTTCTGATCTGCTTGCCATCTAGCGGAGGAAAGAAGTGTAAATAAATGTTTAGAAAGCAATTATAACAGGAATAGCAAAACGTTATCTGGAGAAGTCCAAGAGAAAAAGCTACCTTTGCCAGAAGGATTTGAGTGAAGCTTTACTGAAGATTTTATCTGATTTAAATGAAGAGAAAGTGTGAAAGTTGATCAGTCTTGTCCAACTCATTGTGACCTCCTGGACTGCAGCATGCCAGGCCTCCCTATCCATCGCCAACTCCCAGAGTCTACTCGAATTCTTGTCCATTGAGTTGGTGATGCCATCCAATCATCTCATCCACTCATCCTCTGTCATCTACTTTTCAGATGAGTCAGTTGTTCACATCAGGTGACCAAAGTACTGAGTTTCAGTTTTAGCATCAGTCCTTCCAATGAATATTCAGGACTGATTTCCTTTAGGATAGACTGGTTGGATCTCCTTACAGTCCAAGGGACTCTCAAGAGTCTTCTCCAACACCACAGTTCAAAAGCATCAATTCTTCGGTACTCAGCTTTCTTTATAGTTCAACTCTCACATCCATACATGACTACTGGAAAAACCACAGCCTTGACTAGATGGACCTTTGTCAGCAAAGTAATGTCTCTTCTAGATTCAGTGCAATCCCTATCTTTCACAGAGCTAGAAAAATAATTTCAGAATTTGTATAGAAATATAAAAAACCTCGAATAGCTAAAGCAATCTTGCAAAAGAAGAATGGAACTGGAGGAATCAACCTGCCTGACTTCAGGCTCTACTACAAAGCCACAGTCATCAAGACAGTATGTACTGGCACAAAGACAGGAATATAGATCAATGGAACAAAATAGAAAGCCCAGGGATAAATCCATGCACCTATGGTCATAATGTTTCTTCCCAGAAGTAAGCATCTTTTAATTTCATGGCTGCAGTCACCATCTGCAGTGATTTTGGAGGAAAAAAACAATAAAGTCTGTCATTGTTTTCATTATTTCCCCATCTATTTGCCATGAAGTGATGGGACCAGATGTCATGATCTTCGTTTTCTGAATGTTGAGTTTTAAGCCAACTTTTCACTCTCCTCTTTCACTTTCATCAAGAGGCTCTTTAGTTCTTCTTCACTTTCTGCCATAAGGGTTGTGTCATCTGCATATCTGAGGTTATTGATATTTCTTCCAGCAATCTTGATTCTGACTTGTGCTTCATTGAGCTGGCATTTCTCATGATGTACTCTGCATAGAAGTTAAATAAGCAGGGTGACAATATACNGCCGGGTGGGCTGCCGTCTATGGGGTCGCACAGAGTCGGACACGACTGAAGCGACTTAGCAGTAGCAGCCTCTCATTCTGCCTCAGGCCTCGAAATTCTTTTCCAACCCCCACACAGACCACGACACTTACCACAGGATAAAATTACCACAGAGAAGATAGTACAGTCAGCCGACAGTCAGAATTTTGAACTGGAGAGTGATTCCAAAGCCCAAGCTGTTAATCAGGAGGCTGCAGTTTAAGCCTCTACAAATTGCTCGCTGATTAAAACTGCTAATTACAAGAGGGGAGAAAATAATGATTAGTCAAGCCATCTTCTTCGGCGGCCCTACCGTTGGACTCGGCCGAAGCGCAATCTCTGTAAGCGGTGATGTCCGCAGCCTACAAGCCCGCTCAACCCGCCTCCCCCAAGGCCCGAACCAGCTGTCCAAGCACTGTTCTGGCTTTCGGATCAAACCTGGAGTGATCGCGCAACGTACGTTTCTAAAGGAAGAACTAAGGCTGACTGGCGCCGGGGGATTGTCTGCCCACGCTGGCCAAACACACACGGTCTCGACTCCCAAGACTCGCTTCCCCAAACACAGGGCTCGTCTGAGGGAAACGCGCTGTCTCTTATACACATCTCTGAAACTCCAANTTCCTCTGCCTTTTCTAAATCCAGCTTGAACATCTGGAAGTTCATGGTTCATGTACTGTTGAAGCCTGGCTTGGAGAATTTTGAGGATTACTTTGCTAGCGTGTGAGATGAGTGCAATTGTTTGAGCATTCTTTGGCCTTGCCTTTCTTTGGGATTGGAATGAAAACTGACATTTCCAGTTCTGTGGTCACTGTTGAGTTTTCCAAATTTGCTGGCATATTGAATGCAATACTTTCATAGCATCATCTTTTAGGATTTAAAATAGCTCAACTGGAATTCCATCACTTCCACTAGCTTTGTTCGTAGTGATGCTTCCTAAGGCCCACTCGACTTCATATTCCAGGATGTCTGGTTCTAGGTGAGTGAACACACCATCATGATTATCTGGGTCGTGAAGATCTTTTTTTGTATAGTTCTTCTGTGTATGGTAATCACATTTCAAAGTGAAATATGAAATCATATTTCAAAGCATCACCTAGGAAATTATGTTTGTGTATTTTACAAATTAAACGAAGAAATAAGGCTACTGGGTCTTGAAAGTGTGCAGGTTAAATGCCAGATGAATGTTTTGGAAAATATATTTAATGGATTAGAAAAATATTTGAAAAGCTTGATATGTACTTCATTAATACATAGTTTTCTCCCACAGTTTGATGCGGTCTATTCCTAGATAATGTGAATTGAAATTAGCAGATTATGACTTAGTGTATGTTTACTTCTGTGGCCTCTGTTCCTTCTCACTCACTATTATTTTCCTTGCTTTATTCTCCAGAACTTTATGGCAAGCAGGAGAAGCAAGGTTCCACTGCTTAATTATCATCATTTAAGAAATAGTTGCTAAGTAAATAACATTTTCAGCCCGTTTGCTGAGAGTTATCATGTCATAGGCGTTATACTTTGCAGGGTGCAGATAATAAATTATTATCCTCCTTACACGCTTTCCTGGTGGTGCGGTGGTAAAGAATCCGCCTGTGAACGCAGGAGAGGCAGGAAACGCAAGTTCAGTGCCTGGGTCAGGAAGACCCCTGGAGCAGGGAACGACACCCACTCCGGCGCTCCTGCCTGGGCAATCCCGTGGACAAAGAAGTCTGGCAGGCCACCGTCGGAGGAGCCAGACAGGACTCAGAGAGTAACCAGCAGCAAGGGCAGCATGCTGTGAGTAAGGGGGCGCCGAAGGACCCAGGCCACCACATTTTGTTAAAAAAGACTCCATTTTGTAAAAATTCCCGGGACAGAGCTTCTTGGAAATCCCTTAACCCCACTGGGGAAATGAAAACCAACTGGAACCCAGCACCTAACCCTTCCACGGAAGGCAACCAATTAGACGGCTCCCAACCCGGGAACTCCCGTTTTTTCAAATTTCTCCAGCGAGAACACCCTACATAAACAGTGTAACCCGGGGCTCGGGGCTCCTCGCTGTAGCCGCTGGGTCGGTGTCGGTGGGGGCCCAGCTCGAGCTTGGTAATAAAAACGCTCTCGCTTCTGCATCGGTNAACTCCCGTTTTTTCAAATTTCTCCAGCGAGAACACCCTACATAAACAGTGTAACCCGGGGCTCGGGGCTCCTCGCTGTAGCCGCTGGGTCGGTGTCGGTGGGGGCCCAGCTCGAGCTTGGTAATAAAAACGCTCTCGCTTCTGCATCGGTACCGGCTCCCTGGGAGATTTCGCGCCTTGGGCATCCCAGCACTCATGACCTGCGCTTCAGTAGGAGACTGAGGCTCATCAACCCTAATGAAGGACCACGTTGCTGGGGGGGGTGGCGTCACCACCCTCGCCAGGCCGACTTCGGGCGATGTAAACACTACGAGTCGGGGAACTGGAAGCCGTAGAGCAGCCGGCTCTGAGGGCATTTGCTTTGCCTTTCTGCGCTGCTGCTCGCGGTGGAGCCCCCGTCTCGGCCTCACCACGCCGAAGGCCGCAGAGGGCCCGGGCGCGCGGGCACAGGGCGCAGAGGGGCCCGGGCGCGGGCACAGGGCGCAGAGGGGCCCGGGCGCGGGCACAGGGCGCAGAGGGCTCGGGCCGCCGGCTGCGCTGTCTGCGGGGCCTGGCGCAGCGGCCGAGCCCAGAGGACCGAGGCCGAGGGCGTCGTCTCAGAGAACTTCCGCCTGGAGAGGGTCACAGACTGGAGTACTCGTCGTAAATAAACTGCAAACCCCCAAACAAAACAAGATTTGCTTTGCGATGACTATTTTAATGCTTTCTTGGCGTAAGAAGCGTAAGTTTGTCCTCACAAACGTTTTTCCCAGTTCATAAGATCCTTCCGTTTTGATAAGTTTTCATGCTTATTTTCCCCCGACATCTAAAGACATGACTAAAACTAACGTCACGCAAAAGTGTTTAGTGAATCGCAAATCAACGCAGATCACAGATGACCGAACGCTAACCGTCCTTCCGCGGATCGAGTGCATTCCTAGATACGGAGCCGGGGCATCTTGGTTGTTTATAAGCCTTTTTCAGTAGCTTATTCACGTCTTCTAAATGATCTGTATATACGAGCCCTAAATGATCCTTCTAAAACATGAAAGAAACTGTGAAAACATAATTTCACCTCACTCCTAAGAACCTTTATTAACATGCAGTGAGATTAAACACCCTATGAACTCACTTACATGTGGAATCTTTTACAAGCCCCAGACTCTTGAAAGATCAGATTTGTGGTTACCAGTGAGAAGTGGACTACTTCCTGCCGTATCAGTAAACAGAGGCTATCACAGTCACGTGAGCCCGAGGAAACCCAGGATGTGAGAACACAGGATCCTGGCCTCAGACAGGTGACCAGCATCTCAAAGGAATGGTCTCAGCGAGCCAGGGTCCTGCCTGTTCCCACACAAAGAAATGCGCTAAATTCCTTGACGCGGGATATCTGGATTTCTTTAATTCACAATAACCTTCTGCTGTTGGCTACCTGCTCTTTGTTGCAAAACTTCCCTGCGACCTGTCTCCTACCCTCACCCAGAGCAGTCCTCTGGGGTTGCCTGGGATGCTGCCTCCCGGCTTTCAGTCCTAAAATGCCCACGGAATAACACGTGACTCTCAGCTTTGAGGCTGTGAGTATCTTCTGAGTCCCCACCAGCGATGGGGAGTGAGGAAGGGAGCACTGCCCGGGAGTGATAAAACGTCCGGCCCTCCCCTTTACAAGCAGCAGCGATGTGGCTGTCGGNGCCGACTTCGGGCGATGTAAACACTACGAGTCGGGGAACTGGAAGCCGTAGAGCAGCCGGCTCTGAGGGCATTTGCTTTGCCTTTCTGCGCTGCTGCTCACGGTGGAGCCCCCGTCTCGGCCTCACCACGCCGAAGGCCGCAGAGGGTCCGGGCGCGGGCACAGGGCGCAGAGGGGCCCGGGCGCAGGCACAGGGCGCAGAGGGTCCGGGCGCGGGCACAGGGCGCAGAGGGCTCGGGCCGCCGGCTGCGCTGTCTGCGGGGCCTGGCGCAGCGGCCGAGTCCAGAGGACCGATGCCGAGGGCGTCGTCTCAGAGAACTTCCGCCTGGAGAGGGTCACAGACTGGAGTACTCGTCGTAAATAAACTGCAAACCCCCAAACAAAACAAGATTTGCTTTGCGATGACTATTTTAATGCTTTCTTGGCGTAAGAAGCGTAAGTTTGTTCTCACAAACGTTTTTCCCAGTTCATAAGATCCTTCCGTTTTGATAAGTTTTCATGCTTATTTTCCCCCGACATCTAAAGACATGACTAAAACTAACGTCACGCAAAAGTGTTTAGTGAATCGCAAATCAACGCAGATCACAGATGACCGAACGCTAACCGTCCTTCCGCGGATCGAGTGCATTCCTAGATACGGAGCCGGGGCATCTTGGTTGTTATAAGCCTTTTTCAGTAGCTTATTCACGTCTTCTAAATGATCTGTATATACGAGCCCTAAATGATCCTTCTAAAACATGAAAGAAACTGTGAAAACATAATTTCACCTCACTCCTAAGAACCTTTATTAACATGCAGTGAGATTAAACACCCTATGAACTCACTTACATGTGGAATCTTTTACAAGCCCCAGACTCTTGAAAGATCAGATTTGTGGTTACCAGTGAGAAGTGGACTACTTCCTGCCGTATCAGTAAACAGAGGCTATCACAGTCACGTGAGCCCGAGGAAACCCAGGATGTGAGAACACAGGATCCTGGCCTCAGACAGGTGACCAGCATCTCAAAGGAATGGTCTCAGCGAGCCAGGGTCCTGCCTGTTCCCACACAAAGAAATGCGCTAAATTCCTTGACGCGGGATATCTGGATTTCTTTAATTCACAATAACCTTCTGCTGTTGGCTACCTGCTCTTTGTTGCAAAACTTCCCTGCGACCTGTCTCCTACCCTCACCCAGAGCAGTCCTCTGGGGTTGCCTGGGATGCTGCCTCCCGGCTTTCAGTCCTAAAATGCCCACGGAATAACACGTGACTCTCAGCTTTGAGGCTGTGAGTATCTTCTGAGTCCCCACCAGCGATGGGGAGTGAGGAAGGGAGCACTGCCCGGGAGTGATAAAACGTCCGGCCCTCCCCTTTACAAGCAGCAGCGATGTGGCTGTCGTTCACGCTGCTGTGGGGTCGACTTCAGCGTTCAGAGAGTAGGTGCTAAGAGCTTTATCACAAGGAAAAAACATTTTTCTTCCTTTTTATATCTACAAGAAATGATGGAAGATAACCAAACATATTCTGGTAATTATTTCACAATATATGTAATATATTGTGTTATACACTTTAAACTTAAAAGTGCTATATATAAATTAAATCTCAAGAGCGTTGGGAAAAAATCAAATGCAGTTTTTAATCAAGTCTCTGATACATAAAGAGTTGATGGAAGATCTGCCAATTAGGTACTGGGCTATACATAATATGACAGTTTAACTGGTTTAATAAGATACATTATAAAAATAATAATAGTACAAGTGATATAACAGCTGGTAGCTCTCATTACACCTCCAACTCTTACACTGGGTGTTGCAACCTAAAGCTACACTCTTGAACGTTCCCCTCCTTCCTTATTTAGTTGGGCACCCACCAGCTGTTGGATAGGAACAGTAAGCAGAGGCAGCGGAGTCTGGTGGGAAGAGCTCTGGGAGGAGAGCTAGGAGAGGTGGAGGTCCAGGTCAGGTCTGGCTGACTTGTATGACGCTGGACAGACAGCAGGCCTCTCTGTACCTCTGTCCAGTCAGTTCAGTCGCTCAGTCGTGTCCGACTCTTTGCGACCCCATGAATCGCAGCACACCAGGCCTCCCTGTCCATCACCAACTCCCGGAGTTCACTCAGATTCACGTCCATTGAGTTGTGATGCCATCCAACCATCTCATCCTCTGTCTACCCCTTCTCCTCCCACCTTCAATCTTTCCCAGCATCAGAGTCTTTTCCAATGAGTCAGCTCTTTGCATCGGATGGCCAAAGTATTGGAGTTTCAGCTTTAACATCAGTCCTTCCAGTGAACACCCAGGACTGATCTCCTTTAGGATGGACTGGTTGGATCTCCTTGCAGTCCAAGGGACTCTCAAGAGTCTTCTCCAACACCACAGTTCAAAAGCATCAATTCTTCAGTGCTCAGCTTTCTTTATGGTCCAACTCTCACATCCACACATGACCACAGGAAAAACCACAGCCTTGACTAGACAGTCCTACCAGTTTCCAAATCTGTAAAGGAGAATGGTTGACCCTGCCATCTCTGCTTCTAACGAGGGTGAGATTGAAGCTTGGTGCTTAATGTGAAAAGACACTATAGTTATAAGATACTAGCGTTTTTCTTCTTTTGATTAGCCATAAATAACTGCATTTTATCCTTCTTTCTTGATCAGTGCAGACTGTCCATCAAGGTACTGCAAAATAACTAACTAAAGATATGAGTTAGTTATTGCTATGTAACAAACCATCACAAAGCTTAGCAGTTGGACAAAACCACCCCCATTGTTATCTCACATAATTTCTGAGTGTCGGGCATTAGGGAGCGGGTTACCTGTGGTTCTGGCTCATGATGTCTTGGGAAGCCACAGGCTGGCTCTCAGACAGGGCTGTGTGCAAGACAGTGTTTGGCCAGAGTTACAGGATCTGGTTCTAGATTCTCTCACTTAGCAGGCCCTGGATCCTCTGCAGCTGCTGACCAGATAACAGTCTCTCAGTATAAGGTCCTTTCCCCTCCA
This sequence comes from Neotragus pygmaeus, assembly GCA_006410875.1. Taxonomy (NCBI): domain Eukaryota; kingdom Metazoa; phylum Chordata; class Mammalia; order Artiodactyla; family Bovidae; genus Neotragus; species Neotragus pygmaeus. The sequence goes on from SJYV01023084.1 coordinate 46,648, forward strand.
TGGCCTCATGGTATGGCAGCTGGCTTCCCCCAGCTGGAGTGGGAGAGATATTTCGTTAGCGTAAGATCCTCCAAGGCAATCCGTGTTGCAAATGGCAAAATTCCATTCTTTTTTTATGGCTCAGTAGTATTTTGCTGTGTATATTTTTAAAGCTTCTTTATCCGTTCATCTGTTGATGGGCACTTGGGTGGTTTCCATATCTTGGCAATTGCTAATAATGCTGCTGTCAACATTGATGCGCATGTATATTTTTGAATTATTGTTCTCACTTTCTTCAGATATATCCCCAGGAGTAAAATTTCTGAGTCATACATAATTCTATTTTCAGATTTTTGAAAAATTGCTATGATTTTCCACAGTGGCTTTATCAGTGGACATTCCCACCAACAGTGCACAAACTCCCCTTTTTCCTAAGTCCTACCCAACATTTGTTATTTGTATTCTTTTTGATAACAGCCATTCTGACAGGTGTGAGGTGGTATTTCACCATGGTTTTAGTTTGTGTTTCCCTGATGATTAGTCATGTTGAGCATTTTTTCATGTACCTGTTGGTCATCTGTATGTCTTCTTTGAAAAAATGTCTATTCAATTCTTCTGTCCATTTTTAATTGATCAACTTGTATTTTTGATGCTGAGTTATACTAGCTATATGTATATTTTGGATATTAACATTGCATTGATTAGATCATTAGCAAATATCTTCCCCTATTCAGCGTTGTCTTTTCATTTTGTTGGTGGTTTCTTTGGCTGTGCAAGACCTTTTAAAGTCTAATTAGATCTGAATGTGGTTCTGATATATTTCCTTACCAAAAACATCTGATTATTCTTAGTCTGTTCCAACAGCTTAAACCCTGACAATGAAACTAATGTTATCTTTGGGAGAAACATCTTAATAAAAGTATGTATCCTGGAGAAGGAAATGGCAACCCGCTCCAGTATTCTTGCCTGAAAATTCCAGGGACAGAGGAGCCTGGCAGGCCGTAGCCCATGGGATTGCAAAGAGTCAGACACAATTGCACACGCACGCATATGCCCTAACAGATACATGCATACTGCATAGAGCTTCCCTGCCGGCTCAGACGGTAAAGAATCCGCCCGCAAAGTGGGAGACCCCGGTTCGATCCCTGGGTTGGGAAGGAATCCCTGGAGGAGAGTATGGCAACCCACTCCAGTATTCTTGCCTGAAGAATCCCATGGACAGCGGATACAGTCCATGGGGTCGCAAAGAGTCGGACATGACTGAGCGACTTTGCAGACATACATACATACAGTACATAAAAAAATAAAATAAAAAAATAAAATATGTATCCACTGGCATGGTCATCTCTCATTAGGGCATGTTTATGACATGTCATAGATTTGTAACAGAACATATCTCTGATTAAATACTTTTCTTCTCATTTCTCTGAAAATTGAATAACCCCTACAGAACCTTATTTTGTTTATACGATTATATACATTGTTTACCTCCCAGCTCTGTTCGACCTTATCTCACATTCTAAATAGCAGGGCAACCAAGAGGAAATTGATATTCCTATTTGATACAAGTTTGTATGTTCTGTATTTATATGAAACAAAAAAAGTTTTTATTTTAAGAGTTGACAGCAGCTTGGGGTAAGAACTATCTTTGGGGAAAATATCCTCATAAGTCGCTTATCCATCAAAGAAGATTATTGTATAGATAGATATATGGTATAGATACCATTGATATATATAGATATATGAATATTGGTATGTAATCTATATGATATGTTGAATTCAGGGATTCTCTGTTGAAATTGTCTCTTTTCTAAAACTTGAAGTGTGGTTGATTTACAATGTGTGAGTTTCTGATGTACAGCAAAGTGATTAATTATAGGTTATTTCAAGATATTGAATATAGTTCCTTGTGCTATATAGTAGGATCTTGCTGTTTGTTTTATACATAGTAGTTTATATCTGGAGAAGGCAATGGCACCCCACTCCAGTACTCTTGCCTGGAAAATCCCATGGATGGAGGAGCCTGGTAGGCTGCAGTCCATGGGGTCATGAAGAGTCAGACACGACTGAGTGACTTCACTTTCCCTTTTCACTTTCATGCATTGGAGAAGGAAATGGTGACCCACTCCAGCATTCTTGCCTGGAGAATCCCAGGGGCAGGGGAGCCTGGTGGGCTGCCGTCTATGGGGTCGCACAGAGTCAGACATGACTGAAGCAACTTAGCAGCAGCAGCATATCTTGACTATTGTTAATAGTCAAGAAATTGAAATGAAATTGGGTTGTATGTGTCTTTTTGAATTATAGTTTTCCCCAGATATATGCCCAGGAGTGGAATTGTAGGTAAGTATTTTATGTTAGGTTTTTGAGTAACCTCCACACTATTTTCCACAGTGGCTGCAGCAATTTACATTCCCACCAACAGTGTAGTGGGGCTGCTCCGGTAGCTCAGCTGGTAAAGAATCCGCCTGTAATGCAGGAGACCCTGGTTCAATTCCTGGGTCAGGAAGATGCTCTGGACAAGGGATAGGCTACCCACTCCAGTATTCTTGGGCTTCCCTGGTGGTTCCACCTGCAGTGTGGGAGACCTGGGTTTGATCTCTGCATTGGGAAGATCCCCCCGTGGGAGGGCCTGGCACCCCACTCCAGTACTCTTGCCTGGAGAATTCCATGGACAGAGGAGCCTGGTGGGCTGCAGTCCATGGGGTAACAAAGAGTCAGATGGAGCAATCAAGCACACAACAGTGTAAGAAGGCTCCTTCTGTTGGACTTATTTGTAAAACACTTTATAGACAATTCTTGAGAAACTTAACAGATATTTCTTTCAGCAGAAGCTGGCTATAGATAAAGAAATAAAGATTGAGTTCATTATTTCCTTCCCTCTAATCATTGATGAGAACCAGTTAATGCCCTTCAATTTCCTAATTTCCAGGGAGATGCTCAAGAAGCAGTGAACATATCAAGACTGTTCCCATGTGAGTCTCCCTGGAGGAGGCAGGACAGAGCGTTCGCTCAGTGCCTGGAGGCGCCCACAGCCAGCCTGGAGGCGCGGAGCAAGCGGAGCCTGAGCGCGTTGTGAAGCAGCTGAGGAGGCATATCTCAAACCGCCGTAGCAGCAAGCAGTTTCTCTTTTCCTACGTCTGCATGTTCATTCTCCTTTCCTTTCACAACTGAGCTGTTATAATAATATATGTGAAAATCACAGTAGATGGAGTACTTTATCATTCTCTTTTTTTGCAGCTGTATAGAGGTCATAAAGACATGCCACAGTTTACTCAAGCACATTGCTTGGTAGAAGCATTTGGTGACTTTTAATATAATGATCAACAAGCAATCATGAATATATATGTTTTCCTTTTGTGACAGAAGTATCTTTGCAGGAAATTACTAGATATGGGATTGCTGAGCTACATAGTAAATATATATTTAGTTTTTTGTTAGGTGTTGCCAAATTCCCCTCCAAAACAGTTGCAACTGTTTTATTTCCACCAGAAATGCATGAGAGTGTCTGTTTCTGCAGTATTTAGCCAAAAGATGCTGTCACTCTTTTTAATATTGCTATTCCTCATGTTTGGGAAATGTAACTTAGTGTGATTTTTCAAAAACTTTTTTTGGAGGTTCTTTGAAGTAAAAGCGTATCTATTTATTATTCTAATATAATTGCTTCACAGAGTTGTGTTAGTTTCTGCTGAACAGCAATGCGAATCAGCCGTGTATACACAGATGCACAAACACGGCCAGTAGTGGAATTGCTGAATCCTATGGTAGTCCTGTGTTTCATTTCTTAAGGAACTTCTGTTCTCCACAGTAGCTGTACCGATTTACATTCCTACCAACGGTTTAAGAGGGTTCCCTTTTCTCCACACCCTTTCCAGCATTTGTTGTTTGTAGATTCTTTTTGAATATTTAGTTACAGTATTTGTTTTATTTACTTATCTTGGTTGCAGTGTGCAGGATCTTCTGTTTTGGCACGTGAACTCTTAGTTGCAGAAAGTGGCGTCTAGCTCCATGACCAGGGATTGAACTTGGGCCCCTTGCATTGGGAGTGCAGAGTCTTAGCCACTGAACCATCAGGGAAGTCTGGTGATCCCTGTTTGTAGATTTTTAAAGATGGCCATTCTGGCCAATGTGAAGTCGGCTCAGTTCAGTCACTCAGGCATGTCCAACTCTTTATGACCCTATGGACTGCAATATACCAGGCTTCCCTGTCCGTCACCATCTCCTGGAGCTTGCTCAAATTTATGTCCATCAAGTCGGTGATGCCATCCAACCATCTCATACTCTGTCGTCCCCTTCTCCTCCTGCCTTAAATCTTTCCCAGCATCAGGGCCTTTTCCAATGAGTCAGTTCTTTGCATCAGGTGGCCAAAGTACTGGAGTTTCAACATCAGTCCTTCCAATGAATATTCAGGACTGATCTCCTTCAGGATGGACTGGTTGGATCTCCTTGCAGTCCAAGGGACTCTCAAGAGTCTTCTCTATCATCACAGTTCAAAAGCATCAATTCTTTGGCTCTCAGCTGTCTTTATAGTCCAACTGTCACATCCATACATGACCAGTGAAAAAACCATAGCTTTGACTAGATGGACCTTTGTTGGCAAAGTAATGTCTCTGCTTTGTAATATGCTGTCTAGATTTGTCACAGCTTTTCTTCCAAGAAGCAAGTGTCTTTTAATTTCATGGCTGAAATCACCATCTGCAGTGATTTTGGAGCCTCCCAAAATAAAGTCTGTCACTCTAACCACAGTTCACCCATATATTTGCCATGAAATGATGGGANATTTGTCACAGCTTTTCTTCCAAGAAGTAAGTGTCTTTTAATTTCATGGCTGAAATCACCATCTGCAGTGATTTTGGAGCCTCCCAAAATAAAGTCTGTCACTCTAACCACAGTTCACCCATATATTTGCCATGAAATGATGGGACCAGATGCCAAGATCTTAATTATCTGAATGTTGAGTTTTAAGCCAACTTTTTCACTCTTCTCTCTCACTTTAATCAAGAGGCTCTTTAGTTCTTCCTTGCTTTCTGCCATAAGGGTGGTGTCATCTGCATATCTGAGGTTACTGATATTTCTCCCGGCAATCTTGATTCCAGCTTGTGCTTCTTCCAGCCCAGTGTTTCTCATGATGTACTCTGCATAGAAGTTAAATAAGCAGGGTTGTCACATACAGCCCTGACATACTCCTTNGATCAAGACCATCCCCAAGAAAAAGAAATGCAAAAAGGCAAAATAGTTGTCTGAAGAGGCCTTACAAAAAACTGTGAAAAGAAGAGAAGTGAAAGGCAAAGGAGAAAAGGAATGATATACCCATTTGAATGCAGAGTTCCAAAGAATAGCAAAGAGAGATAAGAAAGCCAACCTCAGTGATCAATGCAAAGAAATATAGGAAAACAACAGAATGGAAAAGAGTAGAGATCTCTTCAAGAAAAGTAGGGACACCAAGGGAACATTCCATNTTTGAATGCAGAGTTCCAAAGAATAGCAAAGAGAGATAAGAAAGCCAACCTCAGTGATCAATGCAAAGAAATATAGGAAAACAACAGAATGGAAAAGAGTAGAGATCTCTTCAAGAAAAGTAGGGACACCAAGGGAACATTCCATGCAAAGATGGGCTCGATAAAGGACAGAAATGGTATGGACCTAACAGAACCAGAAAATATTAAGAAGAGGTGGCAAGAATGCACATAAGAACTGTACAGAGAAGAGCTTCACAGCTCAGATAATCACAGCGGTGTGATCACTCACCGAGAGCCAGTTTTTGTGCCAATAGCCAGTGTTTTGGTTACTGCAGCTTTGCAGTATAGCTTGAAATCAGGGCACCTGATTCCTCCAGCTCTGTTTCTCCTTCTCGAGATTACTTTGGCTTTGAGGATATTTTCCATATAAATCGTAAATTTATGTTCTACTTTTGTGAAAAAGTTATTGGTAATTTGAAATTGCAATGAATCTGTAGATTGCCTTGGTACTTTGTTCATATTTACTCTGTTGATTCTGAAATGTCTGGATGTCTCCAGATCTCTTGCCCCCTTTTTAATTCAGTTGTGTATTTTCTTATTATTGACTTTCAAGAGTTCTTTGTATATTTCAAATATAAGTTCTTAATTTGATATATATTTGTAAATATTTCCTCCCAGTCTCTCATTTATCTTTTATCTTATCTTTTCAAGGTATATATTTCAATAAAAAAGCAGAAATCAGCAACTTTATCAAAATTTGCCCTCTCTGGCTATACTATCTATATAAGATATGTGGCCCTATAAACATTCCAATTTTAATTGGGATTAGATATTTTACAGAGCCATCATGAACAGAGTCTTGTTGTTGTCTTTGGAAAGAGTATAATTTAGCTTGAATCTCATTCAAGAAAATGCTATATCCAAAGTTACTTAACAAAACTTTTGTACTTACCATCTATAATATTGTGATTTATAATAAATATGTGTTTGGTCCTTATCGCTGTTCCTGGCATAGAGTTCCTAAAACCCCTGGAATTTCCTAAGGTATGAGAGCCTTTAAGGTGTCTTGTGCTGTTAATGAGGTGACTTTTGGAGCCTGCCTAAGAATGGGGTCTGGTTTCCATGATCCCCTGCCATGTGATGGGAGGATTGGAACTTGTAGACCTGCCCCCTCACCTCTGGGGAGAGGAGATGGGCTAGGAGTTGAATCAGTTGCCAATGGCCAACGATTTAATCAGTCAGGACTCATCTGATATAAAGCCTCCATAAAACTCAAAAGGACAGGATTCAGAGAGTATCCAGGCTGCTGAACACAGGGGGGCTAGGAGAGCGCTATCCTCAGAGAAAGCACAGACAGTCCGTGCCCCTTCCTCACACCTTGCCCTCTGCGTGCCCCTTCCACACACCTTGCCCTCTGCATGCCCCTTCCTCACACCTTGCCCTCTGCGTGCCCCTTCCTCACACCTTGCCCTCTGCACCTTCTCCATCTGCCTTCTTCTGAGCTACGTCCTTTCATGGTAGACCAGTGATCCAGAGGTCAAGCAGCTCTCTGTGCTCTTTGAGCTGCTCCAGCAAATTAACCAAAGAAGGTCGCGGCACCCCAACCTGCTGATGATCAGTGAGGAAAGCAGGTAACAACCTTGGCTTTTGGACTGGCATCTACAGTGCAGGTGTGTATGGTGTGGAGGGCGGGCTTGTGGGGTGTATCCTTAACCTGTGGCATCGGATGCTATTTCCAGGTGAATAGAATCAGAATCGAGTTGAATTCTCTGATGCTCTGCTGGTGTGCAAGAATTATTTGTTTGGTGTGGTGACCCATGTTGAAAAGGTCTTCCTCTTGATTTACAGCAGGTCAGGAATGATGTCAGTGTTGTGGATTTTTCAGTAGCTATTTTGGCAGATGTTGTAACAGAGAATGGGCCTCCTTTTTTATTCAAGGCTCTATTCTGCCAAGTTTATCTTTCCCAGGCCACAGATCTTTCTTTTCTGCTTGGCTCAGAAGTACTTCAGCCAGTCCAAAGAAGTATCTGCTCAGTAGCTGCAGCAGATCATAGTCTTTTTAAAGAAATAAAATGTACTTGGGCCCTCTGCTTCCATTGTTGGAGGCAGGAATCTTGTGACTAAATCAGTAATCAAAAGAAGTTGCTATTTCAAACACATATTTTCCCTGAGCACTGGTGTCAAAGGAGGTCATGGAAAGTTTTCCTCTCTCAACAGGTTAGATCAGGCAAATAAGATTTTACAACAGCCAGAAATGGGCTTTGTTTAGCACACGTTATACTTCTGCTTACGGATAGTTTCGGTAGATCCCAGGAGAGTTCATCTGGGGTACAGAGATTCCCTAAGCAGTCTTAAGAGTCTAGGTTTGTTCTGAGCCTGTGACCCATTCATCAAGGTAGAGCTGGGCATGGGCCTTAGCCCCAGGGCCGGGTTTCAGGGCAGTTGTGGGAGTTCTGAACTCACTTTCTAGATTTGAGAATTTGATTATCAAAAGGCCTTTTCTACCCTGTAAAATTATGATCTTCACAAGCTATGTGCTTGTAGTAAATACAGTTTGCATTTTTGAGTACTTCTGTGTGCCAAGAGGCATGCTAGGTGCTGGAGTGGGACAGAGCAGTGAATCTATTTCTCACTTGAGATGTCTGGGAGGCGATGAGAGTAAGGGGTCTGTAATGAGTGCTTGACAGACATGTGACTTTGGCCAATGTATGGGTATTTTTAAGCTTCAATTTTCTCCTACTGAAAATGATATAATAATATATAGCATATTAATATATTATGAACAGTTATATTTATATAATTGTTATTAAATTATATTACCATAAAAATGATTTAATAACATAGAAAATAAAATGGGGAGGTTAGCCCTCATGGGGTCTCAGGAAAGACTAGATGAGATAACACTTGTAAAATTTATAAGTAAGATTTGTAAAGCATTTAATACAGTGTTTGGTATACACCCAACCCTCAGTAAAAATTAGCCATTATTTCAATGGAGATTATAGTCTTGTCAAAACCATAATAAACATAGTCGTTAAATAAGAAACCCATGATACCTGCCAGGGGAAAAGTAAAGGTGGTGATGTCTGAGATGCTGGGAAAGATTGAAGGCAAAGGGTGAAGGGGCGCCAAAGGGAGAAGATGACATGGTGAGATGCCGTCCCTGCCTCAGTGGACGTGAATTTGAACAAACTCTGGAAGACTGTGGAGGACAGAGGGGCCTGGTGTGCTACAGTCCATGTTTTTCAAAGAACTTAGCAACTGAACAACATCCCTGTGAGAGTTCAGGAAGAGCAGGACCAGCCTGAGGGAGCCTTGCTGAGAGCCCCTTGCACGGGACGCTGTCTCGTCCTCGCTCCGGTCCTGGGTCAGAGCAGCTTCCCAACACACACGTGCTAGGAGGGCTGCCGCCGCCGCTGAGTCGCTCAGGCGGGTCCGACTCTGTGCGGCCCCACAGACGGCAGCCCCCCAGGCTCCCCCGTCCCAGGGATTCTCCAGGCAAGAACGCTGGAGTGGGCTGCCATTTCCTTCTCCAGTGCAGGAAAGGGAAACGTGAAGGTGAAGTCGCTCAGGCGTGTCCGCCTCTTCCNACTCTGTGCGGCCCCACAGATGGCAGCCCCCCAGGCTCCCCCGTCCCCGGGATTCTCCAGGCAAGAACGCTGGAGTGGGCTGCCATTTCCTTCTCCAGTGCAGTAAAGGGAAACGTGAAGGTGAAGTCGCTCAGGCGTGTCCACCTTTTCCGACCCCCTGGACTGCGCCCGCCAGGCTCCTCCGTCCACGGGATTCTCCAGGACTGGAGTGGGCTGCCATTGCCTTCTCCGCTCGTCGTCTGTAGAATTCTTAAAATGTGAGGCTGTCGGGAAAGCTTGCTACACAGCTGTGAGAGAGTGAGGAAAGCTCCAGGGGTGGAGAGGAGACTGGAGAGGGGGATCCTTGCAGTGTTTTCAGGTCATTTGCAGGCGCCGTTTCACTGGGCCTTCAGGGAGGTACGTCTTTCCTGGTTTCGCAGGCAAGGACACTGAGGCTCAGAGAGTGCGTTAATATGCCAGGGCACCACAGTTCAAAGCCAGGCTTGCAGCTGGCTCCAAGGCTTATTCTTCTTGATAGGCTTTAATAATGGATTGACTATGAAATATTTAGGAAGAAATTAAAGGTTTCAGATTGAGTGCTTATGACTGGGAAAGTGTTAACAGTGTTGAAAACAGAGAGCCAGTTTGCAAAAAAATACTGAACTGCAGAAAGAGTAGGAAACGCAAGTGCCAATACGCATGAAAGAGATGCGGGTCTGGAGTTCAGAGCACAAACAAGGGCCGCATAGAAACATCAGGAAGTCGGTGGAAACACTGCTGGTGGATTGTGTGTCCTAGACCCAGAAAGGGAAAACCCTGGGACTTCCCTGGTGGAGCAGTGGTTAGGACTCCTTGCTTCAAACCGGGGCCCTGGTTTGATCCCTGGTTGGGGAGCTAAGATGTCAAGGCCAAAAAAGAAGTGATGATAATAAAGCCATAGAAAAGGGTCAGGAAAAATCCTAAGGACAAGATTAGAAATTGAAATCAGTGAAGACAAAAGTTGGAGCAAAAACAGCTAACAAATGAAATAAGGAATGCGTAAGTAAAAGGAAGTAGGGTCTACCAAGTGCCGTGGAGCTCTAAGTCTCAGGTGTTGTTAGCACAGAGGTAGCGGGGAAGGAGCGAGTCAGTGGGGAGTGAAGCTAAGCGGAGGGCGGTGCGGAGAAGCTGACAAGCCTGGGAGGGGGCGATGCGGGCCGCAGCACCGGCTCTGTTTTCCTGTGACCTTAGGAAAATCACCAAACATCTCCAGGACTCGGTTTATAAATTTGTGAAAGGAGAGGTTTAGTTGAGATGATTTCTTAAGGTCACGCTCAGTGTTGACATTCTAAGCTAAGAGAGAGTAAGTTTCAAAATACACAGATAAGATTAGGTACACGAGTTTACAACATTCATGAATGCATGCAACGTCTGTTGTGCCTACGTAATCTATTATGTCTATGTGTAGTGGGACTGGGGAGAAAGTATGATCTCTAGCATAAAATTAGAGAATTTAAGAGATGTTCACAGGTAACTATAAGCTAGAAAGTTCATACCCTATAAGAAAGAATTAAGAGGCTGGCTATGAAACCTCAGACAAAAAGAAGAAAGTTGTTTTCATCCTGGAGAAGGGAGGGGAATGGTGAGGATGGTGGAAGACCCAGCAAAGAGCTCTCAGGAGGCTTCCATTGTAGACCCCAGTGCAGATTAAACTGAGAATTATTCAAAGCAAGGCAAACTTTGGCCTGGCGACCAGCCTAGGCCTGCTGCTGCTGCTGCTAAGCCACTTCAGTCGTGTCCGACTCTGTGCGACCCCATAGAGGGCAGCCCACCAGGCTCCCCCATCCCTGGGATTCTCCAGGCAAGAACACTGGAGTGGGCTGCCATTTCCAGGACTGAGTGAGGTATATATCAAACCTGAGCTATGCTGCCTATGCTCACCTAGTCGTCTTTGCTGTTGTTTACTTTCTCAGTCGTGTCCAACTCTTTGCGACCCGTGGACTGCAGCACGTCAGGCCTCCCTGTCCATCACCAACTCCTGGAGTTTACTCAAACTCGTGTCCATTGAGTTGGTGAGGCCATCCAACCATCTCATCCTCTGTCATCCCCTTCTCCTCCCGCCTTCAATTTTCCCAACATCAGAGTCTTTTCCAATGAGTCAACTCTTTGCATCAAGTGGCCAAAGTATTGGAGCTTCAGCTTCAACATCAGTCCTTCCAATGAACACCCAAGACTGATCTCCTTTAGGATGGACTGGCTGGATCTCCTTGCAGTCCAAGGGACTCTCAACAGTCTTCTCCAAAACCACAGTTCAAAAGCATCAATTCTTTGGCACTCAGTTTTCTTTATAGTCCAACTCGCACATCCATATATGACCACTGGAAAAAACATAGCCTTGACTAGATGGACCTTTTTTGGCAAAGTAGTGTCTCTGCTTTTTAATATGTTGTCGAGGTTTTTCATAGATTTTCTGCCAAGGAGTAAGCATCTTTTAATTTCATGGCTTTAGTTACTGTCTGCTGTAATTTTGGAGCCCAAAAAGTAAAGTCTGTCACTGTTTCCATTATTTCCCCATCTATTTGCCATGAAGTGATGGATCCATATGCCATGATCTTAGTTTTCTGAATGTTGAGCTTTAAGCCAGCTTTTCCACTCTCCTCTTTCACTTTCATCAAGAGGCTCTTTAGTTCTTCACTTTCTGCCATAAGGGTGGTGTCATCTGCTTATCTGAAGTTATTGATATTTCTCCCGGCAATCTTGATTCCAGCTTGTGCTTCCTCCAGCCCAGCATTTCTCATGATGTACTCTGCATATAAGTTAAATAAGCAGGGTGACAATATACAGCCTTGACGGACTCCTTTCCCAATTGGAACCAGTCTGTTGTCCCATGTCCAGTTCTAGCTGTTGCTTCTTGACCTGCATACAGGTTTCTCAGGAGGCAGGTAAGGTGGTCTTGTATCCCCATCTCTTTAAGAATTTTCCACAGTTTGTTGTGATCTACAGTCAAAGGCCTTAGCATAGCCAATGAAGCAGATGTGTTTCTGGAACTCTCTTGCTTTTACTTTGATCCAACAGATGTTGGCGATTTGCTCTCTGGTTCCTCTGCCTTTTCTAAATCCAGCTTGAACATCTGGAATTTCATGGTTCACGTACTGCTGAAGCCTGGCTTGGAGAATTTTGAGCATTACTTTACTAGCGCATGAGATGAGTGCAATTGTGCGGTAGTTTGAACAATTTTTGGCATTGCCTTTCTTTGGGGTTGAAATGAAAACTGACCTTTTCCAGTCCTGTGGCCACTGCTGAGTTTTCCCAATTTGCTGGCATATTGAGTGCAGCACTTTCACAGCATCCTTTTTTAGCATTTGAAATAGCTCAACGGGAATTCCATCACCTCCACCAGCTTTGTTCATAGTGGTGGTTCCTAAGGCCCACCTGACCTCATGTTCCAGGATGTATGGCTCTACGTGAGTGATCACACCATCGTGGTTATCTGGGTCATGAAGATCTGTTTTGAACAGTTCTTCTGTGTATTCTTGCCACCTTTTCTTAATATCTGCTGCTTCTGTTAGGTGCTTACTGTTTCTGTCCTTTTTGGTGCCCATCTTTGCATGAAATGTTCCTTTGATATCTCTAATTTTCTCAAAGAGATCTCTCGTCTTTCCCATTCTGTTGTTTTCCTCCGTTTCTCTGCACTGATCACCGAGGAAGGCTCTTCCCTCTCCCTGCTATTCTTTGGACCTCTGCATCCAGATGGGCATCTTTCCTGTCCTCCTTTGCCTTTCGCTTCCCTTTTCTCAGCTGTCTGTAAGGCCTCCCCGACAGCCGTCTTGCCTTTTTGCATTTCTTTTTCTTGGATGGTGTTGATCCCTGCCTCCTGTACAATGTCATAAGCCTCCATCCCTAGTTCTTCAGGCACTCTATCTATCAGACCTAGTCCCTTGAATCTATTTGTCACTTCCACTATATAATCCTAAGGGATTTGATTTAGGTCAGACCTGAAGGGCCTAGTGGTTTTCCCCACTTTTTTCAATTAAGACTGAAGTTTGCTGTAAGGAAATGATCTTGGGCAAAACTTAAAACTGCCAGCTTCACCTCCTTCATTTACAAAGTGCAGATACTGTCTGTAACTGCTTCACTCGTAAGGTGACTAGGGAGCATGTAGTAAGGTCACTATAGGGAACACGTAAGCTAACGCATCTGAGTTCTTAATGATCCGGCTGTGATACTGAGTGCTCAGTAAATGTCAGTCATCACTCTTTTCCTAAAGGGCAGATATTATTAGACCGTCTACTCCTGCCTAACTCTGCGAGGGCCTGTTATGGTAGGACACTGAACTAGACCATCAGACCTATGTTTGATTTCTGGCTTTGCATTTAGTTTGTTTCTTAATATGGTGGGTTGGTCCTGTATTGGGGTAACCCTTTAATCCTTAGCCCAGGCTCTTTACAATTTTGCCTCAGCTTTCACTTCCTGCTTGTACTGAGTTTTTAGATCATCCAGGAGTGAAACTAAGGGTCTTCTCAGTGTTTTTCTGAGCTCGTGTCCTTTTGTGGGCATGTAAGTGGCTTTCTAAATTCCCTCGTGTACATAACCACTTGCAAATACCCAAACTTTGCAAAGAAACCATCTCCCTGACTGTTCCTCCGTGTCTTAGCGGGGTCTCTCACGTTTCAGTGAATTCTTAGCTTTTGGTAGCTGCTGGGTTTTCTAATTATTTTAGTATTTTCAAGCCAATGCCCACCACCTCTATCTATTTTCTCCCTAAACAGCACTACTCAGAAAATTGCCTGAGGACAGCTCTAAGGATGAAATATGGGTCTCTGAAGAACCAAAGACCATACATAGGCAATTTTATGTAAGAAGTATACTTGTTTTGCACACACCACAGACATCGGAATGATTTTTTAAATAACGGGCAAAAACGTTTAACTTTACACAGATATTTTTCCTGATCTTCATTTGTACCTACAAAAGTGTAACTTCTACCGCTGACTGTAGGGGTAGAAAAGCCTTCCCTTCTACATCTTTGGCTGGTCTCGTGACTCAACCGACATGAGACAGATCAACAGGAGAAAAGTTCTCAAGCGTGCAGGAGCCCCGTACGAGCCTTACAGGAGGGAACCAGAGTTAAAAGCTTTCAAAACTTCTAGACGAAACAACTTGTGAAGAATCGACAGGCAGAGGCGTTGGTGGCAGGGGTGGTGAACGGTGAAGAAGTGCCAGGCTTACTCACTCAGCTTCCCAGCCCTAAGTGCCCTCTTCTGGTGCAGGCAGGGTAACTTTCACTCGAGCAACTTGCTTTCAGCGGAACAAGGAAGGGTCTGAGTATCCTTTTGCATTAGCTGTCCCTCAAGTACCTTTAATTCAGAATAATATGCCAGCATCACATATTTTGGGGGGACATATTCTGAACCTCCTCACCACCAGACTTAGTAGTTTTCTAGCACGAGTAAGAGAAAATTAGTATTTTACTTCAATGTTTTATTTAACCTTTTCATATTACACAATTTGCTGAAAACATTTAAAATACCAGTGAGACAAAAACAACTTTAAAAAAGAAAAAACACACAGGCCGAATACCTCTTCTGGCTGAGGTATACTGCGTAAGATTCACTGTCAAATCACAAGTTTTTGTTACTCAATTATACAACTTGGAAGCATATCAATGATACTCAGTCACTCTAAAGTAAGACATTATATATCCAGTTTATATGAGAGAGAAAGGAGAGAAATGTACAACTACTTGAGGAGAAACCAGAAATGACAAAGTTAAGTTTTATCACTTAAATTCCAGTGCAATGTGAGTTGTTACCAGCGGGACTTTATTTCCATATATATTATTGAAAAAAACGAATCCAAACCTATCTTTTCAAGAGCTGACAGATTGTTCATTTTTCCCCATAAGATCTGGGAAGCAAACTAAGGGCAAATGTCCTCCACAACGTCAGCTGAGAAACAAATATCCAAGCAGTCTGTGTTGTTTCCTGAGCAGATGCGTGAATACACGGGAAGACTGAAGTATCTGTATCCCGCCAGTTAGCGAATGTTCTGTGCAGTTTTAACAAGCCCAGTGCTGAAGACAGCTGTGAACAGGCAAGCATACCTTGCAAAAATGAGCAAGACCTCTTGCCTGTCGGTTTTATTTCTGAAAACACTATCAAACCCCACAGTCCAGTCATTTTGGGATTAGTTTGTTTTGACTCATAACATCTAGTGCTGGAGTTTACAGCCTTACATTATTTACACCTAGAGATTATTTCACAAGAGACCATAGAGTCCCTCAAAGGAAGGAGATTTAGAAACAGATTTAGTAACCTGGTTCATAAACTTACTTATCACAGTTGAGTACTATTAACCAGATGTTTCGATTTTTAACTCCATTGCTTTCAGACTATACGACTTAAGAAACCCAACAACGTAAGGCAAGCGTATCACGCTTCAGCTCCACAGCGAAACCTAGTTTATGTAAGGGGATCATTGGGACTGTGAAATATTTTAAATAGAATATTATTCATGATACTATTAATCACACTGAATTTAAAATGTTATCCTAAGGTGTTATCATATTAAGAACTATAGCCTATGGGTATTTGACTTTGGCACCTAAAAAAACAAAGCAATTTTCAAAAAGCAAAGAGCATGTCTAATGTTTATTTTGCTATTCCTTTCTAAATTCAGTTAAACATATTTGGCCAACATTTAAGTGCCTCAATTTTAAAGATTTCTTTTTATATTTCAACTAATTTGGAATGGTAATAAAAAATTAGTATTTTACTTGCCACATTTCAACTTTAGTTTTCATATTAAGTTGTACTCTTTCTCCAAAGAGAAAATAAGGCCAACTTACGGTTCAGCCTATCAGTCTTATGATGATTCCATGAGATAGTACTATATAGCTGAATCTTCATAACATCCATAAAATAATCTTGAACTATCTCATTTTTAGGTAGATAAAGGATCCTAGATTTTCACTAGTAGATACTTGATTCCATTCAGATTCTTTCCTATAAATTTTCTAAAACCTATAATTTTCAGTTTACTCTTTTCTGAAACCATCTTCTTTGATTATAATAAAAATGAAAGGTTTTTAGGAAGTTGGACATATTATAAACATCTAAAAATTTACTTAGTAATTCAACGGCAACGAAAACAATTTATGTGCTGCAAATTAGACAAATCATTATCTGAAAGTGTATAACTTACGTTTATTTCCCCCCTCGTGGTGGAACAGG
This sequence comes from Neotragus pygmaeus, assembly GCA_006410875.1. Classification (NCBI taxonomy): domain Eukaryota; kingdom Metazoa; phylum Chordata; class Mammalia; order Artiodactyla; family Bovidae; genus Neotragus; species Neotragus pygmaeus. Next base: position 62,863 of record SJYV01023084.1, read on the forward strand.
AAAATGGAAAACCTGTGTGCTTTAGTCATCCAAAAAAAAAAAAAAAAAAAAAGAGAGTTGATAGTTGAGAGAGCTGCCATATATATACTGTTTGATACTTTATGGATATCATCTTTTGGTTTCAACATTATTAATCACAAAATGTAACCATTTCACTGACATTGAGCAAGTAAAACAGATCTCAGTTTGTATGCATTCTAGGTTGGACATCAGTGCAGTCACCATACTCCAACTTGCTAAATGGATCAATCAAATGCATATTATTTTACTATACAAAGAGCCTCACCCACCAAATTCAATTGAGGGACAGAATTTTTTTTTATTAAACTGATTACCAACATTTTTGCTTATTATTTGTTGAAATTCTTTTCCTCACCCATAAAAAGCAAGGACAAACTTCCTTTAAAGTTTCTCTTTTTCATCAGTATTCATCCAAACAAGTTTCAATAAAGGGTGATAAACCTGCATTTCCCTTTATGTATATCTAGTTTGGAGAATACAACTATGAACAAAAACTAGAAGAAAATAAAAATTAAAGCCATTATTTAATGATGACTCTATGAAAGGCATGAGGCACAAATTCTCGGGTAAATTTTAATCGTGACTTCTCTAAGACAGGTCATTCGGAAATGAAAGGCAAGTGACATTCCCTTTAGTACACAATTTGTAAATGTGGAAATAGGACTCATCGTCATGATTATTTTCTGTTTCTGTTAACAACAGTGGCTCTAAAAACAGTCTGATGATTCATAAAACTAGGTAAGCAAATCAAACTTTGTAAGCGTCTGACAGATCATAAGTAGATGCACTGAGGTGCTGGGCTTAGTATGGACAGTGTGCCATTCGCCTTTAACCTTCTGGGTACCTTGGCTTTTAATGCTTTGTTCTGATATTCGAGCAGAGAGTACCTACCTTCATTTTATACAGCAAGCTGATCTAGGAGTGGAAAACACGTAGGGATGAAGGAAATTCCAAGTTATGTGTATGCACACAAATGGCTTAATAACAAATGAACGGCCACTGAAGTTCTACAGGGACAGTGCGATTTAACTCTCAGCTTCTGTTCACAGACTGCCAAATCTAATCCTTCTTGTCTTTATTACTGACAAAGTAATTTGCTTAAACTATGACCTCCTGTTACTATACGCTATGTTAATAACATACCAATATCAATCCAGAAGGTGAAATAAACATGTAATAAATAGTAAAGTCAGATGAAATAAATTCAGCTCTGTGAAATTTGGTTTTCAGTTTACTGACAAACATTTGCTTCTTCCCAAGATTCTTTTTAGTTCGGCATTAGTGCTACACTAGCTGGAATTTAATTCATACAAGTGTTTTTACTGAGTTTTCAAATTTGGAATACTCTGAATACAAAATATGTATGTACGCCTTTTTTAAAAAGTGGAGAGTCAATATAATCATCGTGGCTGTTCCTGCCAGTTTCAGCTCTTATCCATTTTGAACTCCCAGATTTTCACTTTTGTCCTTCATAATTTCATAATAAAGTATCCAGAGGATGTCTTTCAGACTAACCGGGGCTCTGAATCTCAAGCACTATTCTGAAGAAGTGTGGAGTAAATGATTTTGGTAACCTGTAACACAGCCGCGTGCAGCGTGTACTGTATGACCACGGCACCGAACCCTTTGTAGAAGCCGAGCGCGCCCTCCTCCTGCCTTATGGTGCTGACGCAGTCTCTCACGCCCTCGTACTGCGTGTTAATCGGAAGCACCTCATAGCCCAGGTCTGTGTTGTCGATGATCGTGCGTGTTCCCTGCACGTGCAGGCGGTGCAGAACCGTCTCCAGCGGGTAGAGCGTGACATCGGAGCAGAGGCTGGCCACGAAGTTGGCGATGAGCTCCGGGAAGTAGGCATCCAGCATGCTCTGCACCGGGCTGGCGCTCTCGGCAAGGTGGCCGTCATAAGCCTTTCTCTTCAGGATGAGCAGGACGACCTTCTGGACGACCGAGCTGATGACGTAATGGAGCACCCCGTGCAGGACCGTGGGGAAGACCAAGGACAGGAGGGGCAGCAGGCGCTTGCTGTGAGGCACGCCCAGGCCGATCGCCCTGCCGATGCCCTCCTTCACACACTCCAGAATCCCCGCACCGTCTCGGATTATCTCACTCTGCGATGAAAAGGGGGAGAAGAGTAAAGGTCATCATCTGCTTCTTCCACCAGAGGAGGATTCTTTTTAGGTCCCTTTAAATCCCTTTCAAATTAATGTTCTGACTAAAGGGGAGAAGCATCAGGGTTTGCAAATGTCAAGTGTTATCCAGGCACTAGATTGTTCAAATTAAATTCCACAGAACAGCAGCAGAGCTGGGAGCTATTCCAATGGGGAAGGGAGACAGGGGAAGAGACGCGGTGGGGGACCCTCCAGGAGTCCCAGCCCCGAGAAGCTCCCAGGACTCCCCCTGAACGGGAGCAACCGCCCTGCAGGCGGCGGCAGAGGGCTCGGGCTGGAAGCGTGGCTTCACCCCTGGCTCCAGGGTGACTCGCTGGTTCTGCGTCATGGGCACCTGTGACGCTTACTCTTCTGCAAGAGTGGGATTAGGCCAACCTACCATTATGCACAGAGCTGCTGGGAGCACTAAATGCAAGAAGGCCTGGAGCCTGAAAGCCTCAGGAGGTGCTGAGTCACTGTCATCCGCAGTCTCTACTCCCTACAGTGATGGGATGTGCGAGAGGTCGTGATGCCGGTTACAGAGGAGCAGACAGGCAGAGAAGGACGTTCCTGGTGGCTCAGTGGTCAAGAACCCGCCTGCCAACGCAGGAGACAAGGGTTCGATCCTTGCATCAGGAAGACTCCCTGAGAAGGGAATGGCAGCCCACTCCAGGATCCTTGCCTGAGAGTCCCATGGACAGAGGAGCCTGGCGGGCTGCCGTCCACGGGCTGCACAAGGGTTGGACACTTACCGACTAGACAAGGACAACAGCAGCGAGGCCAACCTGGCCGCAGCCGAGACTGAAGCCAAGAGCAGCCAGCGAGGCTGAAGAGGCATTCTGGGGCCTCACACGCCACCGTGCAGACTCTGGCCGTCAGTCAGATGGGAAATGACTAGCTGGTCTGAAGCGTAAGACGGATAAGATGCAATCCGCGTTACAGAGGCGGCCGTGCAGAGGAGCACGAGCAGAGGCCGAGAAACCAGTTAAAGACGTGACGGTGGATCGGAGCAGCACGTAGCAAAGGAAATGAAATGCTTCACCTGGGCTTTTAACGTAAAACTGCAGCAAGCAGGAACTCCTGGTGGAAGGGATGCGGGCTATGGGAAAGAGAAGAGCAGGGGGAGCTCAGAGCTGCCGGCCAGCGGCGCTGGAGGGCCGCAGTCGCCTCGCGGAGCTGGGCGGCACTGCCGGGCAGCGACCGGGGAGAGATCCAGAGTCCAGAAACGCGAGTCTAGGGTGAGCGCTCCGAGTGCAGCTGACAGTCTCAACTACAAGGAAAAGGTCGGAGCCGGACACACGAATGTGCGCATTTTCGGTCAAGCTAAACACGAGACTAACCTGAGCCCACCTAACCTCGGTCCTTTCCCTGCCTGTCTCCTTCCCACTCCAGCCTACTGTACGACAGTAGCCAAAGCGGGCCTACTCAGGACCTCAGTGAGGTCATGTCGGCCTTCTGCTCCAGCCCACCACCGACTTCCCGTCTCCCTCAAAGCAAAGCCAGACTGTCACAGCGACCTCCAGCGTCCTGTGCGCGCTCCCCCTTTTCCATCTCGGACCTGTCTCCTCCTGTTCTCCCGTCCTGAGTCGGCGTCAGCCGTACAGGCCTCCTCTTGGCTTCGCAAACACACGTCGGATGCAAGCCTCTCACAGGGTCTTTGCACCTGCGTTCCCTCTGCTTAGAACGCTGTGCTCCCAAATACCCGTGTAGTTCTTATGTTCACACCTTTACTCAAAGGACTTTTGCTTCTGAGTGAGAACTTTTCGGATCTTAAGAAAAAAATAGTAATCACTTCTCTCTACCCATTACACCTCTTAATTTCCTTGCTTTATTTTTATTCTCTTTCGCACTTAGTATCATGAAGTATCCTTTTATTTACCTTGTTTACTCTGCTGAGAAGTCTGAAATACATCTCAGAGAATATGAGTCAATATGGATCCTTACTCAGCAAAAGGATATGAGCATTGCAACTTAAGAACACTAATCTTGTATAAGTGTGTAGAATGGCCTTTAAATCCAGGAAAGAGAACAAGGGGTCTTAGTAAAGGACAACAAATCACTAGGAAGTTGATATTTAAGAGTTTCAGGAAGTGTTCTTTAGGAGATCTATGCATAAATGTGTGATTTTCAAGGCAAAGACTGTTCTCAAAGAGATCTGAGCTCCCCAGACAGGCAAAACCTGTATGAAGTAGGAAGAAACCAGCTATGTGACATGAAGAGCTGGGAATGGGGGCCTATCGATAGGAAGGAGCAGACCATCTCAGATTCTCCCTGAAGTCAGAACTGACGACAGGATGACTGTTAGCTATGAAGGATGAAGGAAATGCGAAAAGCAAGACTTCCCTAATTTTTAAACTCGTAGAGCTGGGAGGGCTGGAAGGAGTCACTGGGGTGCATGAGTCCCCGAGACAGTGACTGTGGCAGAGAGCAGTGAAGCCGCAGCCGGCGCTCTGGAGCACAGAGGAGAGCGGCCAGGACGGCCCTGAAGGCAGGGAGGGCGCCCGAGAGCGGGCAGCTCTGGGAGGGAGCGCCAGGGGATCAGGCAGGAGGGGCCCGGCAGGAGGGACAGGGCAGACACTGGGCTAGAAGGTCGGAAGCAGCAGCTGGTGGGCTAGGAACCCTACACAAATGATTCATCTCATCCTTGTAATTCAGTTAATAAAAGACTCTTCCCATATGGATGAGAAAAACAAGACTTAGAAAGCCTGAGACGTCAGCTCCCAGGCACACGCCTAATCTGAGCAGAGGAATGACTGTGCCCGGGGCTGTCTGGAGCTCGCACTTGTTCTCCCCAGCACATCACCCTGCTTGTTTTTCCTTCATTATCTTCCTGCTATTCCCTTATCTTTGAAGTGATGTCATCTTTACTGATAACTCTTTAAAACGGCAGCCCCATACGAAGGTTGTATCATTTTCACACTGACAAGTGCAAGGGGACAGGGAATACCTGGGTAGCCAGACATTAATATGTTGAATGATAATTCTGCAGAATACATACAGAATCACGATGTGGCCAGAAAAGCACCTGAGTGGGAAAAGAGCAATCTGAAGAGGTAACACTGATCCAGTGAGGTTTTTATAGAGAAACCTCATATATGCCAAAGAGAAGAACGCTAAGCACCTGCCACCGGGACAGCAGATGGGGGGTGGGGGGGTGGGAGGCAGAGCCGGCGAGAAAGGACCTGAACTCAGTGTGCCTGCAGCGCCACCACGCGGCCACCACAGCGGAACAGTGCAAAGCGGGAGCCGGCCACTGCTGCGGCTTCTGCAGAACCAGCACCACACGCTTCTCAGAACGCATGTTTAAGAGGAATGCTGCCTGGTAAACGAGCCACTGGAACGACTCTCCTCTCGGCTTCATGTTCAGCAGCCGTTTACCATCTGATAAGCCATAGCCACTTCAGTTATACATAGGCGTCTTAAAAAGTTGGGGGGCACCCTATGGACTTTTCTATTCAGAGCCACTCATAGGCTGGGTTCTGAGACATCTGAATGGAGAGCACAGCTGCCTGTCCTAAGGGATAACAATAATTAACACCAGAAGCACAAAGTAAATTTGCAAAGAAAACGGACACACTGGCAATGTACCTAGCATATAATCCCTGATGTATGTATGGCATCTGTGAAAAAGCTTTTTAAGAAGGATATTGTCTTACATTTGTATTACACTGTCAGACATACACAATATACTGAATATCCCAAAAGACATTTTTAATGGAAAAATGACAATGAAAAATAGCTCACCTGTACTGTTTCAATTAGACTTGCTGAATAAAAAGGCATTGCCACTATATAAGTGAGGCTGTAGAAATTAAAACAAACTTATCAGTACACCGAAACAAGAAGCTTACACTAAATTTTTTAATACCTACTTTAATATATCAACATCATCTACATTCAAGCTTGAATTACAGCTTCAAGGTTTTCACCTCTTAGTACCTACCTATAGCCTAAAGATGACTTCGGAGACCTATCACATAAGATGCTTTATTCAACAATTAGAAACGAAAAACTATGTATTAAAATAACACAGGGACAGCCTGCAAAGAAAATAACTTATTTTGGACCAGTAAAACATAGGCTTGTTTATGATTCACTGTTTGGACATCGACCTGCACACAGCTAACGTAGCCTATGAATCGGATACTTCAAATTTAGGATGAGGGATCCATTCCACTGCTTGCCTTTTTAGTGACGTCTAAACAAGGCTACTGTTCTGCCATGGTCCTGTCTATTATCATTATTCATTCCCAGATTTCCCACCCAGCAGAGCTAAGCCAGTCTTCCATGGTGAGTGAAGTCCCCTTTCATTATTAAAAAACAATATTGTACAGCTTTGCAAAGTTGCTTCCTGTTGCCACTGTTGAGACATACAACTTTGCAAGCCTGCAGAATATAGTCACTTAAAGTGATGTCAAGGTGGGACTTACCTAACCCCATGGGACAGGTCCTGGCAAGTAGTAGTTTTCAAGGTGAATGGAACATCACTAAGTAATAATGTGCTGGAATGTCCCACAGAGGGAGCCAGCAAGCTGGGGGGTTTCCAATTCACAATCTTCAAGAAAAATTAAAAAGTGAAGAGTAAAATTCTAATCTATAAATATGGTCAGTGTTGTAGCGTCACTAAGTGCCTTTAGGACTACATTTTAATGACACTAAGGTTTTGAGTTTGCTCATCACCATACAAATAAATTTGTATGTCTGCTTAAAAATAAAATAATGATAATAATTATAATAATTTTCCTGGCAATTCAGGTTTAACAAGTTGACGATCCTTGCTAACTTCCTAAGAACACAAAGAAAAATTAAGTTGTGATTTCAGCCTTCCACATAAGAAAGATTTGAAAGATAACATGTTTCAGGATTTTATTCCTAAACTGTGTTAATTTTCTTACTAAGTTTTAGTCCCACAAATATTCCTTTTGCTCTTATTTTCCGTAACTTTTATTTAATAAGTTTTTTTAAGTTCTAACACTATAAAAACTGGTTAAATTTCAATACAAATGCTGCTTTTGATACTTACGATTTCAATAGAAGGTGTTCTCCTATTTGTTTAGGATTCCATTTATGTGAAATCTCCCTAAAAAATAAACAAAAGCCATGCTATTTAAAACATCCTCAATTAGCCCAAGTTTCAAAAAGGTAATCAATTTTTAATTTTTTTTAATCTGTAGGAGAAATATATTCTAATGGTGAATAATTTTCTTTCTGGGACCTGTCAAACAATCACAGTGGGTTGAAAAGAGAAAAAACACAGGCGGTCTTTCTGTCCACGCTGAAAGAGGAGGAAGCGTTGTAACTGATGATGGAAATGGACACGGGGAGCTCCCTGGTGGCCCAGGCTAGGACTCCACACTCTCACTGCCAAGGGCCTGGGCTCCATCCTGGGCGTGGGAACGGAGACTCCAGAAGACATGCAGTGTGGCCACACACACAAAAAAATGGCAGGCAGGAAAAAAATGGACGGGGAAGGGAAAGGCGGACAAGAAAACAGAATAAAGGAAGAAAAGCTTATTAACTGTAGTGCTGAATGACACAGAGGTTTGTGTAGCACCTAATTTTCAAAGTGCCTCTACTTATTAAGATGGCATTACTTTTGTGATTTTTTAATTATATTCTATTATCTTTTTAAGCTCCTGCTATATGCCAGACATTGTGCAAAGCGCTTCGCATAAATTATTTCTTACTCTCACAATGAACCTATAACCCTCATTTCATAGATGAGGAAACAGGCTCAGTGATGGTTTGTAACTTACCCAAAGCCATGCAACTAGTTAGTGCTGAAACTGGGTTTAAACCCTGGTCCACATGACTTGAAGTCTATACTATCTGCTTGTACTGCCTCTCATCTCATTTGATACAAGGATGCCTGTGAGACAAACAGATATTGCCTTGTATATGTTACTGCCTCGTAACACCTACAGTAAGGTATTGTCTTTTACTTATGAGACAGAAAGGTCAAAAAGATCATAGGGATATGTTCAAAGGACATGGACAGAATGCCAGGTCTGGGACCAAGGTCTAGGACTGTGTGCTTCCTGCGATTTAGGTTACTTTTGGAAACCCGAAAAGAGAAGAGAGGCAAAATGAATGAAGAACAAAAACGGAGAAAGTTACATCAAGAGAAAAGTCAACAATGAGAAAATACGGAGAATAAAGGAGAAATCAAAAAAGGAGGCAGAAAAAACGAAAAGGCAGACAGAGAAGACGGGAGGGAGGAAGGTGGAGTGACAGAAAAGGGAAATGCAGAACCGGGTGGAGACTGGCTGCAGCAGCTCGGTGGCGCCACGGGCACACATGCCATGCCCCGCGCCAGGCAGGCGCCCGAGAGAAACAGCCTCTGCTTGAGACGAGTGAATATGACGTAAGGAGACAGAGGGCAGGGCACGGAGACCCCTAATGACACACGTGCTGTAAACACAAAGCCAGTGCACTTACGTGTGCACGCGTGTGCACTGTGTGACGTGTGTGACGCCATGTGTGACGCGTGAGCATCCCTACATTTTTCTAGAGACTGAAAGGTCTGCAGAGAAACTTTGGGAAAACAAAACAACCATCTCTGATTTAAAAGACCTTAGAGAATGTTCTGGGTCACATTCTGAGGAAATTATTACCAGAATACTATACTAGCTCTGATCAATTGAAGAAAAATAGCTGGAATGACATTTAATGATCACGACAAAAATTGTAAAAAAGACTAGGCTACTTTTCTGACAGTGACTTCATGATTATAAAGCACAATACGCTAAAAGGTGTGTAAACCTATGCCTCTTGCGTGCGTGCCAGCTCGCTTCAGTCGTGTCCGCCTCTGTGACCCTGCGGACTGCAGCCCACCACACTCCTGTCCATGGGATCCTCCAGACGAGAACGTGGCCATGCCCTCCTCCAGGGGATCTTCCCGACCCAGGGATCGAGCCCACATCTTCTACATCTCTTGCACTGGCAGGTGGATTCGTTACCACTAACGGCAGCTGGGAAGCCCTCTATTCTCTTATATGGCCTCAAACAGGGTTACCACAGGTCATGATGACGTTAATTTTGAGCATTTCATTAACATTATGGATACACAGCTCTGTAACCTGCCTTTCTGTAAGGACTGGGACACCTTTGCTTTGAGTACTAATTGTTGTTCAGCCACTAAATCTTGTCTGACTCTTTGTGACCCATGGAGTGCGGCATGCCAGGCTTCCCTGTCCTTCACCATCTCCTGGAGTTTGCTCAGACTCACTGAATACTAATTACTGCTGCCAATTCTTAAGATCATTAGGATTAAGGTAAAAACAGAGACGAGAAATTTAAAACCAAGTATTAAAAAAATGAGACACTCTTCCTGGTATCTGGTATCTATTTCTTTATAAAACGTGTAAAACTTACTGCTATAGCTCTAGAAATTTAAACTAGCACATTTAAATGCTTCACGAAAGAGGGTAGTGTAAAACTCTACTTTTGATTAAACCTTTTTATATTTCATCACCAAGTACCAGAATATGTAGCTATTTTTAATTCACTATCTTCACATGCAAACACTGCCCTTCAAATGAGCAACACAATTAAAGAGAAGGGACTTGCCTTTTCCAGGCTTTCTATTTGATATACACACACTCCCATGCACAGTCAATATATAAAAGCAACAGAATTTTGGAATAACGCTCTATTTGGGCAGCCTTCACTGTTTTTACAATGGCTTATTTACTTATTTAGTGGCTGTGCCGGGTCTTGGCTGCTGTGCTGGCTTCTCTCTGGTTGTGGCGCACACACTTCTGATTGCAGCAGCTTCTCTCATAGTGGAGCACAGGCTCTCGGGCATGTGGGCTCGGCAGTCGTGGGTCGCGGCTCAGAACACCGGCTCGGCAGTCGTGGGTCGCCGGCTCTAGAACCAATTCAGCAGTTGTGGCTTGCTGGCTCTAGAACACTGGCTAGGCAGTTGTGGTTCGCCGTCTCCAGAATACGGGCTCAGCAGTCGCGGCTCACCGGCTCTACAATGCTGGCCCGGCAGTCGCAGCTCGCCAGCTCTAGAGGACCGGCTCAGCAGCTGCGGTTGGCCGGTTCTTGGGCACATGGGCTCGGCAGTTGCGGCCCGCCGGCTCTAGTGCACCGGCTCAGCAGTCGTGTCACACAGGCTCAGCTGCTCCATGGCAAGTGGGATCTTCTTCCCAGGCTACGGATCGAACCTGCATCTCCCACACTGGCAGCAGATACTTTACCACTGAGCCTCCAGGGAAGCCCCCAGCCTTCACTTTCAATTGCTTCTTACTTTCCCATGATCGAAGAGTTACCCTTTTTAAAAAAACCATCTAACCCAAGCCCCTCATCTTCGAGCTCCCTCTCTTCTCTCCTCCTCCCAGCTCACTGTCTAAACCTGCTGTTTCCATGCCCTAACTTCCCACTCATCACTGAGCCCATTCCAAACTGGCTTTTGCCCTATTATTAACAATAACAGCTCCTGCCAAGGTCTCCGCGGCCTGCATCCACATCCCTCAATCACAGGGGCGTCCTCGAGGCTGTGCCTCACGTGGCCTCTCGGCAGCCGCCGTGCACTCGTGTTCCCGGCTGCTCCCGCACGCCCTCCCTCCCCCGCACTCCACCAGCCCAGACTCTTCCGCCTTTTCTCCCTTCTTCCGGTCTCTCCCGTGGACTCCTGTGCAGGGGCACTGTTGGTGACTCGCTGGAGTTCCTAAAGGCGGAAGCCCTCTTCTTTTCTTCCTTTATATGGTATACTCCTTCCCTAGGCAACCTCATCCAACAGGACGCTTCAGAACCTCCCAAATCTGTTGTCTTCAGTTTAGACTTCTGTGTCAGAATGAACTTGTCCAAAATCAAACTTATGATTTTTCTTTCTCAGACTCTTTCAGTGTTCCCTAAGTGAGAACTGTTAATCAGAAAGGCAATCTACTGGAGAACAATTTCATTGTATTTAAAAATGGAATGTATTCAATGTCAGTGAATTCAGAGGAGTCGTTGGGAGAAAGAGACAACAGAAGGAGAAAACAGGAAAACGTACAACTGCACGTGTGAGACGAGTCAGACTAAGGTGGGGTTCGGCCACACGGATTCCGTGAGAGGCGGAGCTGTCTTGGGTGGGGTGCTGCTTATGTTAGTGATCTGAGAAACGCCACAGGAAAGGAAAGGCCACTCCACGGCAGAGCAACAAGAAGTCTGACTGACTGTGCCTCAAGGGAGGTTTGGGGAAGGACTGGGATGGATCTGGGCAGTAGACAAAGAAAGATCACAGATGATGACCCAGGGTTATTCTTTTTTTTTTTTTAGAAGTAATAAATACTGAGAAACTGGAAGTTTGGTGACTTAATAAGCATTACAGATTTATTCTTTTTCTCAGATGTCACCATCATCAGTATAAAAAGACTAAATATTGGTGAATCCGTGCTGTCTCACCCAGTGATCACCATGCAGTTCAAGACCTCAGACCCGAAGACCCCAGAGCCTGTCCTCAAACGCTGACTTCTGTGAAATGCTTTGGCGTACTACTTCTTACTGCTCTGACGCTTTGTCTGCTATGACTTTGTTTTCCCCCAAGAAAAGTCAACCATACCCGAAGGAGTCAGAATCTAAACGAAGAAAAGAGGCTCATATCTAAGGATGGCTTCACCTGGCATCGGACTGCTGTCGTTCACTCGCTAAGTGGCGTCCAACCGTCGCCCACCAGGCTCCTCTGTCCGTGGGATTTCCCAGGTAGGAAGGCTGGAATTGGTAGCCTTTCATTCTCCAGGGGATCTTTCTGACCCAGGGATCGAACCCGCGTCTCCAGCACTGGCAGGCAGATTCTCTACCACTGAGCCACTGGAGAAGCCTGCCATCCAGTCACACAAGCCCAAATCCTAGAAGGCACCCTTGGCACCTCCTTGTCTGTCACTGACCAACTTTAACCCATCACCAAGTCCAGTCAAGTTTATGTAAATGTATCTCAAAGTCACCCATGTACACGCATCTCAAAGATCCAATCCTGGTCCTGGTCGCCGTATTTCTTTCCTAGGCGGTGACAGCCTACAAACACGTATCCTTGTACCTATTTTGGTCCTCCTGTGGTCTTTTCATCTCCACTTACAATGACCCTTTAGAACCTACATCTGATTATGCCACTGACGCCTCCTTAAAACTCCAATACTCTTAGAGTGGCCTACGAGGTCAAGCACAGACTGGCTCTTGCTCTCCACTCTGCTCTGAGTTCACACTCTGAGCGTCTCCCTCGACTCCCAGGGCTGCCCGGGGGCTCGGGTGGGGAAGAATCTGCCTGCAGTGCAGGAGGCTTGTGTTCAGTCCCTGGGTCAGGAAGATCTCCTGGAGGACATGGCTACCAGCTACAGTACTCTTGCCTGGATAATCCCATGGCCAGGGGAGCCTGGCGGGGAACAGTCCATGGGCTCACAGAGTCAGACAGGACTGAGTGGCTAACACACATCCCCTCCGTTACATGGACTCTTCACACTCCCCCCGCCACACTCTGCACAAACCCGTCTGTGTCTCCTGATTGCCATTCGGATCTCAGCTCAAGTGTCACTTTCTTAGCAACACTGTTCCTGACCCTCGAACACGCTCATGGAACCACATTCTTTCTCTTTAGAGAACAAATCTCAATTTGTCATTATTCATTCATTAGGGGGATTATTTTACGAAACATATGTCCCTTACACTAGATCCCAAGGGTCATGGTCAAAGGTGCCTTTGGTTTCTTCTCCTCCCTGTATATATGCCTGAGTTTAGCAAGGATCTAGCACATAGTAGCAGAGAAGGAAATGGCACCCCACTCCAGCGCTCCTGCCCGGAGAGTCCCAGGGACGGAGGAGCCCGGGGGGCTGCAGTCCATGGGGTCGCTGGGAGTTGGACACGACTGGGTGACTTCACTTTCACTTTTCACTTTGATGCACTGGAGAAGGAAATGCCACCCCACTCCAGCGCTCCTGCCCGGAGAGTCCCAGGGACGGAGGAGCCCGGGGGGCTGCAGTCCATGGGGTCGCTGGGAGTTGGACACGACTGGGTGACTTCACTTTCACTTTTCACTTTGATGCACTGGAGAAGGAAATGCCACCCCACTCCAGCGCTCCTGCCCGGAGAGTCCCAGGGACGGAGGAGCCCGGGGGGCTGCAGTCCATGGGGTCGCTGGGAGTTGGACACGACTGGGTGACTTCACTTTCACTTTTCACTTTGATGCACTGGAGAAGGAAATGCCACCCCACTCCAGCGCTCCTGCCCGGAGAGTCCCAGGGACGGAGGAGCCCGGGGGGCTGCAGTCCATGGGGTCGCTGGGAGTTGGACACGACTGGGTGACTTCACTTTCACTTTTCACTTTGATGCACTGGAGAAGGAAATGCCACCCCACTCCAGCGCTCCTGCCCGGAGAGTCCCAGGGACGGAGGAGCCCGGGGGGCTGCAGTCCATGGGGTCGCTGGGAGTTGGACACGACTGGGTGACTTCACTTTCACTTTTCACTTTGATGCACTGGAGAAGGAAATGCCACCCCACTCCAGCGCTCCTGCCCGGAGAGTCCCAGGGACGGAGGAGCCCGGGGGGGCTGCAGCCCATGGGGTCGCTGAGAGTTGGACACGACTGGGCGACTTCACTTTCACTTTTCACTTTGATGCACTGGAGAAGGAAATGGCACCCCACTCCAGCGCTCCTGCCCGGAGAGTCCCAGGGACGGAGGAGCCCGGGGGGCTGCAGCCCATGGGGTCGCTGAGAGTTGGACACGACTGGGCGACTTCACTTTCACTTTTCACTTTGATGCACTGGAGAAGGAAATGGCACCCCACTCCAGCGCTCCTGCCCGGAGAGTCCCAGGGACGGAGGAGCCCGGGGGGCTGCAGCCCATGGGGTCGCTGAGAGTTGGACACGACTGGGCGACTTCACTTTCACTTTTCACTTTGATGCACTGGAGAAGGAAATGGCACCCCACTCCAGCGCTCCTGCCCGGAGAGTCCCAGGGACGGAGGAGCCCGGGGGGCTGCAGCCCATGGGGTCGCTGAGAGTTGGACACGACTGGGCGACTTCACTTTCACTTTTCACTTTGATGCACTGGAGAAGGAAATGGCACCCCACTCCAGCGCTCCTGCCCGGAGAGTCCCAGGGACGGAGGAGCCCGGGGGGCTGCAGCCCATGGGGTCGCTGAGAGTTGGACACGACTGGGCGACTTCACTTTCACTTTTCACTTTGATGCACTGGAGAAGGAAATGGCACCCCACTCCAGCGCTCCTGCCCGGAGAGTCCCAGGGACGGAGGAGCCCGGGGGGCTGCAGCCCATGGGGTCGCTGAGAGTTGGACACGATTGGGTGACTTCACTTTCACTTTTCACTTTGATGCACTGGAGAAGGAAATGGCACCCCACTCCAGCGCTCCTGCCTGGAGAGTCCCAGGGACGGAGGAGCCCGGGGGGCTGCAGTCCATGGGGTCGCTAAGAGTTGGACACGACTGGGTGACTTCACTTTCACTTTTCACTTTGATGCACTGGAGAAGGAAATGGCAACCCACTCCAGTGTCCTGCCTTGAGAATCCCAGGGACTGGGGAGCCTGGTGGGCTGCTGTCTATGGGGTCACACAGAGTCGGACACGACTGAAGAGACTTAGCAGCAGCAGCACATAGTAAGGACTCAGGAAATATGAGCTGAATAAATAGATGAAGTGATGAGTGAGATTTACCAACAAAACTTAACCCAAGTAGAAAATCTCAAAGATAACCTTTTGTGTCTTCTTTAGTAAGATTCAAAATGACCAGGAGAAAATATATACTCACACAACTGGTGTGTCTGCGTGCCTAGAGAATAAGAAAGTTAGATAACAAAATTCTGTCTTCTCATTCCCATTTTCCTTTTCCCTTCCCTTAATCTGAAGTTAAAGTTACTGCTTCCTCTCTGCTTTACAGACATGCTGTTATGTCCCTAAGGTTCCAGAATTAAAGAGTAGTGTGCGTGCTTGCATGTGCATGCTAAGCCGCTTGATTCAGCCACGTGTGACTCTGCAACCCTGTGGACCACAGCCCACCAGGCTCCTCTGTCCGTGGGATTCTCTGGGAGAGAATTCTGGAGTGGGTAGCCATTCCCTTCTCCAGGGAATCTCCCGCCCCGCAGATCAAACCCATGCTTCCTGTGGCTCCTGCATTGCACGCAGGTTCTTCACCAGTGGGCCACTGGGGACGCCCAGAAGCAGGATAGCCAGGGCCAACAGTGTTCTGACTGCAAATACAGAATTCTTTATGATACAGAAATCACTGAATTTTGTTAGATTTTTATTTAGCTCATATTTCCCGAATCCCTACTATGTGCTCAAAATTAGGTACACAGTAAGGGGAAGAAACAAAAGCAATCTGTGACCCTAAAGGTTGGGACCTAGTGTAAGGGACATACATTAAAATTACATTAAAATAAAATAATCCCACTAATGAATAATGAATTTTGTGTTTGTAGGAGAATGTCAAGGACAGGTACTACATTTTGACCTTATGTGTGATATAAAAAGCAATGGGATAAAATCACTGAAGGTTAGAAATTCACATTTTTTTTAAAGTATGACAAGAGCAACTTTCAGCTGATGAAACGTTTTTGTTTGCAATATTTAGCAAAGCTGTGTTAAAGGAACTTCAAGGCTATGCGGTCCTTGGAAAGCACTCACAGTGGCCAACAGCCTGATACCAGCCTCTTCGTTTCCAGTTCCTTCCCTATGAAGGCTGAATCTCATTCTGAGATGCTAGTGGCTGCACCTTCAACTCCCTCAGTTCCTTGCCAATCCAAAAAATCAACCCTGCTAGGGGCCAATTCTGGACTGACAGTCCGTTTGGTCTTTAACTCCCGCCCTGGGGTTCACTATTGATAGAGAAAACCAGAGTCCTGCTAAGCAGCACCTAAGCAAATCTATGGGCTCTCCAACACTCTCTCTCAACGTTATTTCCATAGACTGCTTGCAAAGTTCCCCTTCGGTCACTCAGCACTGTGACTGTCCCAGACATCTCTCACCGGTCTTACGCTCTTTCACTCTGGCCCCCATGCTCACCCTTCTTTCACCTCATCCTGTTTCAGAGAGAAGAGAGACCCATGAGCAAACATCCCGAACCTTCCTGCCGCCTTCCTCCGGAAAAATCCACAGCTCCGACTCCCCTCTCGGCTTCCAGGCCACCACTCGCCCTAGCTCACTACTACTGCCAATTTGTTCTGTTAGCGTCTCTCTCTACACATCCACCCGCCCATCCACCCCGACACAGAGCCCAGGATTCTGTCCTTGGTTCACTGTCATGTAATCTACACTTTCTCCTTAGGGAAATTCACCCATCCTCAAGCTTCAATTGAACATTTTCAAAGCCACGCCTCCAGGTTCAAATTTTCCCTGGACTCTGACCCACAGTTCCAGCCTCTTCTAGGCATGCCCCCTGGATGTCTCAGACTTCATTTATTGAGAGTTGTCTTCCTCATCTTTCCCACGCCAGCTTACTCTTCTTTAGGAATTCTCCAACTCAGTTCCAATAGAGAAATCTGTCACTGCTGCTAAATCACTCTCCTACAACCCCATTCCCAATATTATCAACTATATTTCAGAAATGTCTGTCCAGCTTCTGTTCTATTCCATAGTTGAGACCCTTCTCAATCTGGCCTATGTTACCATAGTTTTCCATAAGTCTCTGTCTGCATCAGTTCTTTTTTCTAAACGCTGCCACTCGACTATATCTTTGATCGAATAACCTGTATATTAAAAAAAGCAAACAATCCCCCACCTTAGGTTGCCAACTCCAGAGACAGTAAAATCTAAGTCACTTAACAAAGGCAGAGCCACACTTCAGTCTAGCACCTCAGCTTTTCTTCTCATCCTACTCCATATGTGCCCAATATTCTAAGCACAAGACACTTCTTACCACTCAGACCTGCCAATTTCCATACAAGTGTGGAGACTGTCACCTCGACTCTCCTACTCTGCCAAGTTATCTCCTACTCATAATTCCAGATCTCGCTCAGACTTCAGGTTTTAAAAAGAATGTTTGCTGATAACTCACTATGAAGGGTCCCGTGGACTCCGAAAGGGGCTTAATTGCAGCATCAATAGTGATGTGGCCTTCCCTGGCAGCTCAGTTGGTGGAAGACTCTGCCTGCAACGCAGGAGACCCGGGTTCCATCCCTGGGTCGGGAGGAGTCACCAGAGAAGGAAATGGCAAACCACTCTAGTATCCTTGCCTGGGAAATCCCACAGTCAGAGGAGCCTGGCGGGCTACAGTCCATGGAGGAAATGGCAATCCACTCCAGTGTTCTTGACTGGAGAATTTCACGGACAGAGGAGCCTGGTGGGCTACAGTCCATGGGGTCGCAAAGAGTCAGACACGACTGAGCGACTGAACTCAACTGAATACACAGCAGTAGGAGCTGAAAGACGTATCTCAATAGATACTAGACCAGGAAGGGTTTTCTCTATCGCATACCAATTCCGTAAAACATAACTATTTATTCTGTTTCTTCTCTTAGCTACTTTATCTCAATAGATACTAGACCAGGAAGGGTTTTCTCTATCGCATACCAATTCCGTAAAACATAACTATTTATTCTGTTTCTTCTCTTAGCTACTTTAGGCAAGTTTTCAAAGTCAAGGTATTTTTAGCAACTATCATTTTTTCATAGTTTTAATATGAAGCTAATAACGAAAAATGCTAAAAAGTACCTTGGTAAAGGTGTGAATTCACTGATTATTCCCTCTGCTCCAAGTGTGATTCCCTGCACGATAAATGTACTTCCCATTCCTTTCCAAAGGGCCCTTGGTCCCTAAAATGAACAAAATTTATTATTATTTCTGCTAATGCCTAAAAAGGAAATACAAAAGTTCTTAATAAAACTTGACATTAAATGTTTTCTGCTATTTTCCAGTAAGACATTATTCTAAGAACATTTAATAGAGAATGACAAGTAAATTACCTCCTTTCTTTAATATTTGTTGGGTGGCCTACATTTAGGCCAAGATAAACACTCCAAATTAATTATCTCTAATATGGATTAAATATCCTTAATATTTAATTAATTTTGGCAAAGATGTGAAGTTACTGATTATTCAGTGATATCAAAAGATATCATTACCCAGTTAAGTTAGTTTTAGCATAAGAGTTATAATATCTTCAGTAACTAAATTAAAAGGAATTACTGTTGGTTTAACTGTTACTAAGGCCAAATGGTGCGTTACAAACAGCCCTACTAGAATAGACAGATCCTTTCTCACCTGGGCCTTGTTGAAGCTGTACATAACACTGATGACTGTGAACGGCGTGAGATGGTAGTGCCGGGCATGGTAGTTAACCTGTAAAAAAGACATTTATGATTATTTTCTATTATTGTTTTGTCAAGAAATAAGAGCATGAAAGATGCACAGTGGAGTCATAGCATAAACAGAAGTTCAATTGTAAAGTCAGCATGAATTATACAGATGCAAAATTACTTTAGAAAATGCTTTAAATAACTTAAAAGTAAAGAACATGTGGTTATACACACACAACCCTGAAAGACCAATGTATAGCATATCCAGGCTTCCCTCATAGCTCAGTTGGTAAAGAATCTGCCTGCAATAAAATATATAATAAAGAAGGCTTTGTTGTTTGATATTTATGTTTCCTTAAACATCAGCACGAAATTCACTGTGGCAAAATGCTTGTGCCATTTAACACATGGGAACCACGAAGAACTCTGGGAGCAGACTTCTGTCTTCCACGGCAAGCAGTAACAAGCTATGAACAACTGGGAAATTATGAAATCAGTATAGGGGATCAGAACTAATGTTTATTAAGTGACATAATAAAAGAGTATCAGAATGCATCACACACTCTGAAAGTACTACTTTATAAAACATTTTTAAACATCACTCGTATATGTATACACTGGCTCACAATGCAATATTGTCACAATGAAAAAGATGTGTTTAAAATTCACTCTTCTAGGGCATATATTGGAGAAGGCAACGGCACCCCACTCCAGTACTCTTGCTTGGAAAATCCCATGGATGGAGGAGCATGGTAGGCTGCAGTCCATGCTAAGGGTCGGACATGACTGAGTGACTTCCCTTTCACTTTTCACTTTCATGCATTGGAGAAGGAAACGCAACCCACTCCAGTGTTCTTGCCTGGAGAATCCCAGGGTCAGGGGAGCCTGGTGGGCTGCCGTCTATGGGGTCGCATAGAGTTGGACACAACTGAAGTGGCTTAGCAGCAGCAGGGCATATACACTATTCATACTATTTAAATATTGAATTCTCTCTATATGCTTACATTTTGGTGCTAAGCATATAAAAAACTTATTAAAAAAAAAAACACTAATTTATCTTTTCTAACTCAATTTTCAAAGATGATGTTATACCATAGGTGCTTTTGCCAGTGTGGCCCGCTGCCCTCAAAAGCTCATTATCCTTTCAGGGGATAGACATGTTCAAAATTATTTTCTTGATACTAAGGCATCAGTTCCTTTGTTACTGTGTTGACATTCTCAATAACTGCAAAAGCAATAGTGAGTAAAATTGCTGACTCTAGCATAACTGAAGGCAGTGGCACCACACTGTATGTTTGTACTTACGTAATCTTCATCTGACTCACGTTGTGAAGAGGCAAAAGCCACTTTCCCTAAAAGATGCCCTTGGTGAAGCAATAAATTTTATAGACTCTTGACTCCTGAGTACATATCATCTTTCTAATTTAATATTTTGTGTATTGCACAATGAATATGCTGTCATAAGCAAAAGAACTTGTCTGACGGAGCTGTAAGTCAAAACAGCTACTTTTTTCCATGGAATACAATTTTTTTTCCTGGAAAAACTAACAAGATTGTAGTTACTTGGGACAAACATATTTTTAAAACTAAACAAAGTGGTTCATTGATTAGAAAACAAGAATATTAGTTGCCAATGACAATTTGAGCCTCTGAGCAAAAATTAGAAATCTGGAAACCCTATATCCACTATCATGAACCTACCAAAACTCAAAACACTTTTCTGGTGAGATTTATAGTGATTGTAATGATGGTGGTATTTTAATACAGTAAAAGCAAATGTCATAACATTTAGAAGATCTATACAATCAGTAAACCAATATTTTTCAATTAATCAATGCATGATGTAACAGAATCACACGAGTAAAAAGAAACCCATCTGACATGAAGGACAAATCAATAGGTTTTAATGTAAAAGAGTATAAAAAAATTTGATCTGTGTGGTTTTGGATTTCACATTGCAAATAACTTTATCTGCCAATTATCTAAAAAGATATAAAACTCCCATTTTTAAATACATATGTATATAAGGTGAGGCTTTCTTGTTTCTTTCAAAAACCACATGTTGCAACAGACTGCAGAAACAGATGTGACAATCTGGCTGCCTTCTATTATGCCAGGCATTAAAGATATTTTCAAAAAAGCTATAGTGATTTTTCATAAAAATGTTATTTATGCTAATACCTCATCAATTTATTGTTTTTTTTAATTAACTAAACATATATATATATATATATATATAAGTATACATATATATAAATTTTTCCAGTTTGGGGTTCTAAAATGGCAAATATTGGTAGATATAATCCATAAATGCGAGAGTTGGACTATGAAGAAAGCTCAGCGCCAAAGAATTGATGCTTTTGAATGTGGTGTTGGAGAAGACNGTCCAATACCAAATCCAGCAAATCTATTCAACTGCTCTAAAATAGAAGGAATAAGATTACTCATAACCTATTTAGGTTTATCGTAAAAAAGAAAAAAAAAAGTCTTTTTACTAACATGATATTCGTTTAAACTCCATGTCCCCAAATCAAAATTTGACAGGGGCCAGAAAGGTCATCTGAATGAGTGAAGAGCTCCATTGGGGCTTGTGGCAAGTTACAAGGGGCAGACTCCCTAACTGCTTTTCAGCTCCAATTCATTGTTGCCACATGGAACTCTGAGTCCAGGGTTTCAAAGCTGTGATTTTTCTGAACAGATATTCTCATTTTTATATAGTCTCTTCCAATTTTAAAATACTGGCAACTATTTTAAAAAGGACTAAAATTTCATGTAGACCAAATCAAACATATTTGCAGGTAAATGCCAAGGGCTACTAGTTTTCAACTTCTGGATTTTTTTTTTCTAGTGAGGACTCTGACTGATAACTTTCAACAACCATACCTCCTGTATTGTAATCAGTCGTTCACTGTGACTGGTGGAAAGAATCTGTTACAACCAACAGTTGCAAGCAAAACATCCCATGAACATGATTAAGTTGAAAGCTCACTTAGGGTAGCTGAAATGGGAAAAAGAGGCTCTCTTCTCTCTCTTCCCAAGTTTTAAATACTTTGATGTGTTGTCATTTAGTTGCTAAGTCATGTCCAACTCTTTTGTGACTCCAATGACTGTAGCCCACCAGGCTCCTCTGTCCATGGGATTTCCCAGGCAATACTGGAGTGGGTTGCCATTTTTCTCCAGAATAGTTTGATAGTAGCTGCTTAATTCCTGGATAAAGATATGGCAACTTACTCCAGTACTCTCACCTGAAAAGTCCCAGGGACAGAGGCCACCTGACAGCCTATAGCCCATGGGTTGCAAAGAGTCGGACTTGACTGAGTGACTGAACACGCTGCTAAATCAGATCTCTGTGATACACTACAGGGTACATACGTGCTGCTGCTCATGGCACAGCTATAGTCTGATCAGGAGGGTTTACAGCTGGGTTTACAGTCAAAAGAGAAATTTTTTTTTTCCCCTAACTGAAAAACTTAAAACCATAAAGATGAAATATCAAACCCTGAGAGACTAGACATTAAATTTCAGCTAAAATATTCACAAGGGATTTTTCTCCCATTCTCTTTTCACTCCCCTCTTCTCCAATCCCTCCCTCTCATCCCTGCTCTTTTTAATGAAGTAATGCCCTCACTATTCCCTGAGAGGCAGAACAAGACCATGTAAACAATCTCTGGGCACCATTGCCTTGAAAAATGTACAAGGGCAGAGGCTTCTTTTGCCCAATTAAGATACTTTCCTCCTTTCATCTTTTCCCTTTATGTTTGTACAGGTCATCCAACAAACTAACAAAAAATACCACTGACATTCTCTGGAAGGTGTCAGGAAGGTTTACTAGTATTAACTAAGTCTTCCAGGCTTCTATCCTCTTTGCAGAGTTTTTCATCAGCCTCTTAACTGCTGCAAAACACTCCATACAAAACCCTGGATGTTAAGATCTCATTATAACCATCAATGTATAAATTATGAAAAGATAAAACGTCAGCTTTACTGCCTGAGAAGGTAACTGTGAGGCAATCACATATGCATTTTGAATAATTTATAACTTTCCAGTACTCCTTCTGAGACCTATGGAAAAAAAGCGCTAGACAGAGTAAAAAACCTAACTGTATAAATTAACACTAAGTCACTGATCCTCCATCTATCCTCACTGGATGATAGTACAATCTGTTCCTCCCCGTAACCCAAACCAAATAAATGTTACTGTACTTCCTAGTCCAAGAAATGAGACTAAATTTATGTCTAGAATGTACATAATATTTAAGGATATGATCTATTATTCTAACACTTTTAGGAGAACGGGAACATGCAGCAGCCATTATCTCCGTTTTATGAATCCAGACGATGTTGAAAATATCTATATCACATACAGTTGCAATTAAAACATCTCTTTCTTCTAACATTAGGAGGCCTGGCGTGCTGCAGTCCATGGGGTCGCAGACTGACACGACTGAGGGACTGAACTGAACCGATCTTCTGACATTGCACAGATGATTCCAAATTCTTATCTTGAAAATGTCTTAAGTATTTTTCATTCTCTAGTGGAGTTTTTAAGTAAAAAAAAAAAAAAAAAGGAGGAGGTGGGAAAACACAGTAGTTTGGGATCTAGAACACAAACACAACTTCTATGATTACATGGAAAAAACACTGACTGACTTTTACCCAGCTGTGTGGTCCACACTGTTTCAGGCATTACTGACACCTCATTTTGTTTGTTGGCGTTTTTTCTTTTTTACAAAACCCTGAATTATTCTATACACCTTAAAGATGAGGACAGCAGAGTTAAGAACAGATGAGAACACAGAGATAAGAAGTCTCAGCTTTAAGAGTGGTTGAGAAATCTTTGAGCCCGAGACTGCCTATGGTCTCGGATAAAGTTCTCTGCAAAACGCAAAGCCACCACTGATCAATGGAATGAAAGTGATACAGCGGATGGATAAACAGCAAACCAGTCTCCTTTGTGGATTCAGGGCATGCGAGGTAGCACGCCGAAACTTTCCGTGATCGCTGCAACCCCAAGGCTAAGGCAAGCCTCTCCAGAAAACACTGGAGTAGGGGGAGGGCGGAGGCCTGCTCCGGGGGCAGAGGGCGAAAGCAGCGCCAAGGGGCGGCGCGGCGGGTCGCGCCTCCGTGGTCCGCGGGGCCCGGGCCTCCGATCACCGCCCCCGGCCCTCCGGCGCCCGGTGTCCCCCCCTGCCGCTCNCCTCGACGTACTTTTCCGATTTGGAACCAGTCTGTTGTTCCATGTGCAGTTCTAACTGTTGCTTCCTGACCTGCATATAGGTTTCTCAGGGGTTTTATAATGATGGTTCAAAGATGGGATCTCTAACAAGTTAGGGTTTGAGTAAGGCTTTGTTGTGGCTCAGTCAGTAAGTCATGTCCAACGGTTTGTGACCCTGTGGACTGCAGCACGCCAGGCTTCCCTGTCCTTCACTGTCTCCTGGAATTTGCTCAAACTCATGTCTATTGAGTCGATGGTGCCATCCAAGCATCTCCTCCTGTGCCTCCCTCTTCTGTTTCTGTTTCAGTCTTTCCCAGCATCCGGGTCTCTTCCGCTGAGTCGGCTCTTCACATCAGGTGGCAAAGGTCTGAAGCTTCGGCAGAGCTTGCAGGCCCTGGGTCTCATCTCAGGATGTTGGGTCCCTAACCTTGATGAACCTCTCTGGTCCCTTTAATCGTGCTTAAGGTGGTTTCTTGGCTGGTCCTCCTCGATCAGCAACTGTTGAATCTGCCCTTTGAAACTCAGGGAAGGTCCTAATGGCTGGAGTCTTGCCTACAAGAAATGGGGGCCAAAAGGGCTTCAGTGCCTGGGATCCCACAAGGCTCCGCTCAGCTTCAGTCCAGTGTCAATGACGTTTATAGAGCACTGGCACACAGCGGAAATCCAATACAGTAATTCAAGGACAACTATATCCATTTTTGCCATTCTTCCACAAACTATTCATCATGTGAATAGTTTGCATCAAAGCCAAATGGCTTCCTATATTGGGTATCATCCTAAATAAAGGGGTAAACTGATACAAGCTGGAATCGCCAGCAATTGAGTTTATTTGGGAATAGCAGAGGAATTGTAATTTGGAAAACGCAAACCATAGCAAGCTACAGGGGAGTCTACTGAGGGTTTGACGTGGGCTGTATTTTTTGTGGAAAGAGTCCAAAGAGGGGGAAGTCCAGCCAGAGACCAATCGGTACATTCATGGATTGAGAATGGGGGAAAGATTCTTTGTGGATCTTCATTGATTAGAAGACAAGTTTTGATTTTCTGTCAGTTGGGCATTTATGGGAAAACAGTCTCTCACTTCTTAAGTCTTATTTTCCTGAAGGCACATGTGTGAGATTCTCTGGTTTCATTTTTAGAACAAAATCCCTTCAGTGAATAAATGAGATTTAAGATAATTAATCAAGTCAGAACCAGACTGTCATTTAAATATCAACTCATTGCAGGTTTCCTGAATAAATGACTGATGAGAAGTGAATGAGAATAGTTCATGTTTAGACCTCAATGGTACCTTTCACTTCATTTTCCTCATTGCCCAAGGCTTTATAAATCATATGTGAAAAACCACTTCAGTTTTCAGTGTTTTGAATATTACTATTTCATGTTAATTATGTATTATATTTATTTATAATTTCTGGGAAAATGTCAAGTATTTTATTTACTGGTACAAAGATAAAAAGACACGAAGTAGTTATGAATCATAGTTGAAGGACTTACGTGTGTGGGAAATATTCCCATACTTGAATTGATTGTATACCCTCCAAACCTCTATTCTGATTGGATATGCAGTCTTAGTTTCTGTTAAGCCTGTCTCTACCCTGGGGTTATACAAAAGTCCTGGGTGCTCATGTATCAGCAAAGCACTGGAGGGGCACCATGGAACATTTGGCCACATGTTGCACCCAGAGCATCTCCTCTGTTTTGTTGTCTCTTCTGGACCACAGTGAGGCCAGCAGATTTTCCTACCCCTGCTGTGCTGTGGGGTCCAGTCCACCCATACTCAGTGGCCAGATATTGCTTCTCTGCTGCTTCTGTGTCCCTGGGGGTGCTGCTACAATAATGGAGTTTGCTCTGAATGACCTGTAACCTCAATTCCAGTCTCGGGAAACATCTCTCTGTTACCGATCCTCTTGGACCAGGTAGACTCCAGTTAGGGTCTTTCTTTCAGTTCAGTTCAGTTCATTCACTCAGTCGTGTCTGACTCTTTGCGACCCCATAGATTGCAGCACACCAGGCCTCCCTGTCCATCACCAACTCCTGGAGCTTGCTCAAACTCATGTCCATTGAGTCAGTGATGCCATCCAACCATCTCATCCTGTCGTCCCCTTCTCCTCCTGCCTTCAGTCTATCCCAGCATCAGGATCTTTTCAAATGTCAGTTCTTCACATCAGGTGGCCAAAGTACTGGAGTTTCAGCTTTCAAGGGCCTTCTCTTGCCTGGTGTCATTCAGGCCTATTGAAGGAGACCAGGTTTGTCAAAGCAGAGCAGAAAATTTGTTCATAGATCAAGGAATGGGGATGGAAGAGATCATGCTCTAAAGACCTCTTCTCCCCATGGAGGAAGCTGGAAGGCTTCTGAAAGGTGAGAGGTGTGTGTACTGAGTGCTAAGCCGCTTCAGCCCTGTCTGGTTCTGTGACCCTGTGGAGCACAGCCCACCAGGCTCCTGTGTCCATGGGATTCTCCAGGCAGGAACACTGGAGTGGGTAGCCATGCCCTCCTCCAGGGGAACCCTCCCGACCCAAGGATCGGACCCACGTCTCTTACATCTCCCAAACTGGCAGGCAGGTTTTCTACCACTAACAATCCCACCTGGGAAGAGGTGGGTAGTCATCAGAATTCAGGCAAAGGGGTGGCGAGTTTCAGGAACAACCGGAGCCACGGGCCTTGAGCTGCTTCGCAGCTGCGGTGCGGGTGCCCAGCATCGCAGGGGCCCCTCTGGGCGGAGATCTGAAGGTGGTCATGAGGCGCAGGCCGCGCGCCCCCGCTTTGGTGCTCATGTGGGCGGGCTCTGCCCTTGGGGTCCCGCTGGAACACCTGCGGTCAGTGTACTGCCGCTGCCTTGGCTAGCTCTGTGCTTAGTTTCTGGTAAGGAAGCACGCCAGTGAGTGTTGATGAACCCACTGTCATGTAGGAAAAGAAGTGTAGCCTCTGGGACTGTGTGGGTCTCTTCTCTGTGACGTCGCCACGGTCCCCAGGATCTCCAGGAGCCTTCTTCCTCCTACAGGGCACCACGTGCAAGCTTTTCAGGGAACTAATTGTGTGTGTGTGTGTGTGTTTAAGGAAAAAGTCAGTGCCTTCAGGCAGTTTCACCTTTCTGCCTTGGAGAAATTCAGATAAGAAAGAAAGGGAAAAACATTACTTATTTCCTCAGCATAGAGAAGTACCAACTAAATGGGAGAGGTTCTTAAAAAAATACATAGATTTCATATTTACGAGGCATCTCAGAGGTTAAAGCATCTGCCTGCAATGCGGAAAGCTGGGTTCAATCCCCGAGTCGGGAAGGTCCCCTGGAGAAGGAAATGGCAACCCACTCCAGTATTCTTGCCTGAAAATCCCATGGACAGAGGAGCTCATGGGCTATATACTCCACGGGGTAGCAAAGAATCGGTCACGACTGAGCAACTTCACATCTACCACTACCAAGGATGACGCACCAACCCATACTCTCTTACAAATTAAACGTCTTTAATCTCTTAACTAGTTCCAAAGGGGCATGGTTTTACATGTCCTCCCTTTTCCCTCAGGCTAAAACCAGACAGGACGCCAGGGGACCCTCCTGGGTACAAAACCCGTCTGTGTCCCCATTTCTTGTTTGCAGGAAAAAGGCTTCTAGCGTCCTCAACCTCTCTGCCTTCTGAGGCACAGACCGAGGGAGGTGCTAATTAGGGGAGTGTGGGCTGTTCGAGCACGAAGGCTTGCCCCCCGTGCCCTGGCCTGCAATCAGCCTTTCTCTGCTCTGAAATAAGCTGCTCAGTTTGGCCTCACTGTGCGCAGGGCACACACACTTGGGTTTGATAGCAGTGGGGATGGAAGAAGCGAAAAATAATCAGGAAGTGTGTGTCTGGAGTAGTTACTCTGGCAGTCATGTAAAAGGTGAGCCTAGAGAAAGAGAAATCGAAAGGAGACTGGAAGGTAAGCAGTCATCGTGTTCATTTAAGACTAAGACAATGGCCTCCTGATTTGGGAGAAGAGGAGGAGGGATGCAAAGGAGCCTGGATTAGAGCGCTCCCTTGAAGAAAGGGGCAGAGTGACTGGCGGTGCCTCCCCAGTGACGATGCTGCATGAACTTCCCTGGTGCCTCAGCTGGTAAAGAATCTGCCTGCAGTGCGGGGGAGCTGGGTTCGATCTCTGGGTGGCGAAGATCCCCTGGAGAAGGAAATGGCAGCCCACTCCAGTATCCTTGCCTGGAGAATCCCCATGGACAGAGGAGCCTGGTGGGCTACGGCCCTTGGGGTCGCCAAGAGTTGGACAGGCCTGGGTGACTGACGCTTGGGTTGAACTGGTGAACAGGCTGCAGCAAGGCAGGCCTGACGGTCGCCGTGGCAGGCCCGTTCATGGGAGCTTCCTTAGGGCTGTGGGACTGGCAGGTGCTAAACTGCAGCTTTAGACTTAGGGTTTTTTTTTTTTTTTTAACACTGGGGAGAGAGACCTCTATCCAGGGTGAGGTGGTGTCATTTCACTCCCGTTAAACGCCAGTAAACCTAATTCTAACGTGGTCTCTCACCGCCGTTCGCTGGGTAAAGGTTGCACATGGTGAAATGCACTGGGCGCCCGTTGCTGGCGCCCCCACTGAAGCTCGGTGGCTGACATTTTTACCGAGCTTCGTCCTCGAGTTGGTTGTTCGCAGCTGGGTGAGTCTTACTGCGCTGTCGCCTGTGACGGCACCTGAATGTCAGCCGAGCCCCGGAGGCCTTGGCCAGGAGGGACGGCTCGCCGCCCTGCCCGCGGTTCCCGCGTGCCGTCAGCGGCGGCCCGGGCGCGCTTCCCACGTGGCGCGGGGCTCTGAGCCCGCGGGCTGTGCCCTGAGAGCTCGGCCAGGAGACCGAGGGGGACGCTGCGAGGGGTCTTTATGGTCGGGTCCGAGAGGACTGTTCTGCTCTACTGTGTCGGTCAAGTCCCTGTGTTAAGCCAGGGGCGTGGGGAGAGTGGATTCGATTCCATCTCTTCTGGGACAGTGACCTGCCACGTTACACGCAGGACAGGATTCAGTGTGGGAGGCACTGCTGTACCGTTTTGGAAACTGCATTCTGCTTTGATACGTACCTACACCCATGTTACCCAGTGTTTTACCTGTCTGTCCAGTCCCTCCTCTAGCCCCGTTCTCACGCGCTCTTGGATCCAAACCATGAAATAGTTTTGCCTGTTGTTGAACTTTGTATATGGCGTCACGCACTATGAACACTTCTGTATTTGGCTTCTTTCACTCAACGTAATCTATTTCTGTTGACTGTTGCAATAGTTGTTTTTTTTTTTTTTTTAACTGGGGCAGAATCCTATCACATAAACAGATCGCAAGCTTATCCATTCTCCTACTGATGGATGTTTGAATTGTTTCCAGTTTGAGGCTGTTGTGAATAATAATCCTGTAAACATCCTCGTACGTATCTTTTTGAAACATTTCTTTTGGAGTGAACTTTCTGGGTCAAGGGACAGGTGTATGATTGATTACCTTTCTAAGATGGACATAGATTTCCAAGATGTTTACGGCTTATTTTCACTCCTGTGGCAGCGTATGAGAGTTCCTTTGTTCTACACATGGCAAAACCTAATATTGTCAGTTTTTAAAAAATGTTAGCCCTTCTATTTGAACAGAAAATATAATTGTGGGTCTACTTTGAATATTCTTGAAGATTAATGATTTTGAGCATACTTGTTGATTTGTTTTCCTCTCAGATTTTGTTCTGTATGTCATTAATTTTTGTTCTTAATTCTCTTCCACTTTTGGGGCGTATATCTTCTTATTTTTCTTATATCTTATGTGAGCTAATTTTTTAGCTTCTTTTTTGGTTTGAGGTAAGTGCTACTTTTGTTGCCTGTCACAAGTTTTTATGTGTGATGTTTTTATTATTTAGTTTTAAGTGTTCTTGAATTCCATTATTTTTGTCCCACAGGTGACTTAGAATTGCAACCTCCACAACACAGAGTTTTAATTAATTTTTTTACTTTTAATTTGATTGTGTTTTGATGTCAGGATTATCTACTCATATAAATTACCTATTCTTGGTAATTTAAGACTTGCTTTAGGCCAGAACTTTTAGAAAATTGTACTTGTTCTTGGGGAAGGTAATATTCTCTGATTAAATGCAGAGTCCTCTGTGTCCATCATATATTGTTTACATCTTCTGTACCTTTGCTGGCTTTCTTTTTGTTTCCTACTGGACTTGTAAACAGTTAAAGCATAGCTTACACTATGTTTTACTAATTTATTTTCTCAGAGCCACGCTGGCTAACTACTTCTTTGTCTGCCCATATACAACCAATTCCTAGTCATTCATTTCTCCCTGTAGATTAGCTCAGGGTGTTTTCCCTTATTTTTTAGATTTCAAGTTTCCCTCTTAGTCCTACAAGGGAAGGGAAAGTCGCTCAGTCGTGTCCGACTCTTTGCAACCCCATGGACTGCAGCCTACCAGGCTTCTCAGTCCATGGGATTTTCTGGGCAAGAGTACTGGAGTGGGTTGCCATTTCCTTCTCCAGGGGATCTTCCCGACCCAGGGATCAAACCCAGGCCTCCAGCATTCCAGGCAGATGCTTTACCCTCTGAGCCACCAGGGAAGCCGTTAGTCCTACAAAGTTGCTTTAAAAGACAGGATCCCAAGTCTATGTTAATTAGGCTTCTTTTCTGAAACTGAAACCCCTATCAGTAATTGAATGTAATCTATATTTTGTATGTGTATTCTTCAGCTTTTTATGTAACTCTTTTTCAAATATACTGCCTCTTTTTTCCTTCTCTTGTATTTTTGTTGGCTGTGTGTCAGTCACTCAGTCATGTCCGACTCTCGTCACCCCATGGACTGTAGCCCACCAGACTCCTCTGTCCATGGGATTCTCTAGGCAAGAATACTGGAGTGGGTTGCCGTTTCCTCCTCCATTTGTTGGTTAGGACTACCTATAAAATTTTGAAGAGTGGCAATAATATGGATATCCTTGTATTGTTCTTGGCTTTTTAGATAAAGCTTCTAAATTTTTCCTGTTATCATGTTTCTTTTAGATTTTCCTAGATACCTTTAATTAAACTGAGTAAAACTGCTAACCTGTAAAGTTTCTATTTTATAACCATGAATGAAAACTGGATTTAATTGAACTATTCTTTGCCGTATATAAAAATATTTTCTTTTTCACCTAAAATCCATCAATGTTATGGCTTATAACAATAGATTTTATAGTATTACATTATCTTTGCTCTTTTGAGGTTGACCTTTCTCAGTTATAAAGAACTTTTCTTTTTATTGGTGTTGTTGACTTTGGCTTCCTTATAGTTTCATCTAGGATTCTTACAGGTAAGATTTCCCTATGAATTTATTTTCCCATACCGACCCAAAGTCTCTACCTTGGATAATCTTAAAATGTATTTATATAAGATCTGATAAGACTATGGAAATTTTTAAAAAGTGTAAAGTGGTAACTTTATAAAAACATAAAGGTTTTCTGGAGAGAAAGAATGAGCATAAGAATAAAAGAAAATGATAAGCTTATCAATTGTGTTAGGATTTTAAAAATAGTTTCTGTTCAAGTGTTAAGAGTTATTCTTTTGGTATTGAAATAGTTAGATATTATGTCTTTTTGGTTTATTAACATTTAAAGAAATAGATATATACTGTATCTATGTAAATATGGTTACTTTGTAATTTTTAATTAAATGCTGTTAAAAATGATTAAATATATGTGATTGTCAATCAGTACTTATAAAATTTTTATTATAAGAAATTCTCTGGTGGTCCAATGGTTAGCACGTGGCACTTTTACTGTCTGAGGCCACGGTTCAGTCCCTGGTAGGGGAACTAAGATCCTGCAAACACTTGCTCTGACCAATATATATATATATACATGTATGTGTGTGTGTGTGTGTATGTGTGTGTATGTGTGTATGTATGTGTATGTGTGTGCGTATGTGTATGTATGTATGTGTGCGTATGTGTGTGTGCGTGTGTGCGTGTGTGTGTGTGTGCATGCATGCGCATGTGTGTATGTGTGTGCGTGTGCATGCGTGTGTGTGTGCGTGTGTGTATGTATGTGTGTGTATGTGTGTGTATATGTGTGTGTGCGTGCATGTGTGTGTATGTGTGTGTATGTGTGTGTGTATGTGTGCGTGTGCGTGCGCATGTGTGTATGTGTGTGTGNGGACTGCAAGGAGATCCAACCAGTCCATTCTGAAGGAGATTGATGGACATGATTCTGAGTGAACTCCAGAGGTTGGTGATGGACACGGAGGCCTGGTGTGCTGTGATTCATGGGGTTGCAAAGAGTCAGACACGACTGAGCAACTGAACTGAACTGAATGATTAATATGTGTGACTCTGGTTATAATAATACAGTGCAAAAAGTCCTGTTGCACATATAATAATAGTAGCAACAATTCCTTGTTGGTGACTTCAGGTTTTAGAAGATACTGAGAATTTGAGGAATATTCTTAGGAAAATTTTGTGAAAGTTGATGACATTTTTATATTCATTTTTTGAGTTTTTTTGTGGGGTCTGGAAGGGAAGTCATTTAAAATCTTATTTTCTTTGTTTATTTACCTGCCTGAGGGTGTAATTCCACCATCTCTATGGCAGACATTTCTTAAGACATTCATTCCTCTTTTCTTTTTGGAGATTTGAGTTTATTTGGTTGCTGCTTCTTTTTTTAGCTAAAAGCAAGAGTAATAATAAAATAGACAGTCTTATCCCTGTCATATATCACAGTACTGTTCCAATAGTGGCTCATAAACTAGTGTTGGTTAAGGACTTTTACTATCAAGGTATGTGCTCCCAAGAGTAAGTATGTCTTTTACAGCAATTTGGTGTTTTCTACCCACCCAGTCTGGGGAGATCTCATCAACAGGGTGTTATGGAATGTGCATGCTGAGTAGATGGCACGTATACCCACCATGTGAGGACTCTACCCACAGATGTGAGGACTCTTTGGACAATAGGTTCAGTGATCAGGGGAGAATTTATAAAATAATTAGTCTCTAACTTTTGCAGTTTCACAAATTATGACTAATCATAGTCGGTCCTGTGAAATATATCAGAAAACAGCTAAAAGCTCTAGGTCAATATGCCATTGGAAGGACTGATGCTGACGCTCCAAAACTTTGGCCACCTGATGCCAAGAGCTGACTCATTGGAAGAGACCTTGATGCTGGGAAAGATTGAGGGCAAAGAAGAAAAGGGAGGCAGAGGATGAGGTGGGTGGCTAGTATCATCACTGACTCAGTGGACATCAGCTGGAACAAACTCAGAGAAGGCAGAGGACAGGGCAGCCTGGTGTGCGAAGTCTGTGGGATCGCAGAGTGAGACATGGCTTGGCGACTAGACAGCAATATGCCCAACACAAGCATATAAGATCCATTTGTCTTCAATTCACTTTCTCGTAAATTATTTTTTTCTCTAAGTGCCTTTTAAGGTGGAAATACTCAATGAGATGTTAACTGTTTTAAAAAATAAATTCCTGAATATATCAATCCTACTTGGAAATAACTTACATTTTATATTAAAGTTAGGCCAACTCTGAATGGCAACCCACTCCAGTATTCCTGCCTGGAGAATCCTGTGGACAGGGGAGCCTGGTGGGCTGCTGTCCATGGGGTCACACAGAATCAGGCACGACTGATGCGCCTTAGTAGCAGCAGCAGCAACTGTGAATGACATTCCTGTAATAGCACCGTACAGTTGCTGACTTACAAGCACGTCTGCTCTGTGTTCTAGTGGACATGGATTACTGGAAGCAGTAGTAGATGATGATACTTCCTGTCTAAGATGCGTCTTTCTTGCTGTATATTTTCCCGTTGCACCTCCTGGTCTGCCTGCTACCCTTCTCCGTCTGCCCTGCACCTTCGGCATCTAGCTTGGTGAGGCAGGCCGCGGCACAGGTGGATGATGGGAGTGCAGTGCTGGGGCCTCCCCCTCGGCAGGCAGGCTCAGCTCGGTCTCGTCTCTCCATCAAAGGCCAGCGACGTTCCTTGAGCACCGGCCTCCCGCAGCGGTTCACGCTGGGTCCTTCTGCCCCTCAGTCCTGAGCATAGTAACGGTTCCCTCTCTTCTTGCCAGCCCCTGAGAATGGCACATCTTGGATTTTTCTAAACTTTGTTTTTTACGTGAATAACTCTGCTCACACATTTGGAAAATTGCTTTATGCAGTTACCCCATTTAAGGGTGCTGACCACTTCCTGCTAGAACCTTGACTAATGACCCAGTTTAAAAAATTAGCTATCTTAAAAAATGATATGCAAGATAATTTAATATGTCTATCCATTTCATTATGTGTCTGACTACTCCACTAAACACAAAATAGTGTATCTAGTTTTGATCATGCACTAATAAAATGTGCTCAGAAATATTTCACAAGGGTAATAAATGTGGATGTGAGAGTCAGCAGAGAAAGCATAACTTAAATGGCAAAAACAGACATTAAAAAGAACTTTACAAGTGATTTAAAAACAAAAACCAGAAAGCATGGTGATCTAATGATTATCACAAGCACTTACATAAAGCTTACTATATGCTAGGCTCTTTTCTAACTGATCTATGTATTTTGACTTGTTTATTTTTTCCAGAAACTCTGTAAGGAGGTACTATTCCCACTGTGCAAGTGAGAAGGCAGATATAATTCAGTAAATTAGTCTGGTTGTGTCTCTTGACTATGCTGTGCTGCTCTTTTAACGGTTTTGCCAATTAAACTGCTAAAGTGTAACAAAGACTGAGCATTATATGAAAGGATCAGTTTATAATGGTAACATAATATAAATAACATGGACTTCAAAGCTGAGTTTGACTCCTAGGTCTGAATTTTAAATTTAAGTTCTTTATATAGTTTTACTCTTAAGCCTGATTTTCCTTCTTGCCACCCGTTTCCCATTAAATCATGAATTTGCATGAAATGTATTACTGGGTACTGTGAGTGCATTTGTATTCTAATATAAAATTTAATATTTCTCTTTAGGTTTATGATCTGTGAACATGCCTAACAAATCACCTGTGATTGGTAAATCTGAAGTAGTATCTTCCTCTTATGAAAAATCAAAGTAAGTTTGAAAGAAAACTTCATACCATTAAAGTAGTAGACCCGTATATTGTAGAATTTAGAAAGTTACAGAAAATTGTGAACAGTAAAATATAATTGCTCATAATTCAATGTCGTTCCTTAGTCCTTAAGTTATGTTCAACTGTTTTGTGACCTCCATGGACTGTAGCTCACCAGGGTCCTCTGTCCATGGGGTTACTGGAGGCAAGACTATCCAGGCAAGAATGCTGGAGTGGGTTGCCATTTCCTTCTGCAGGGGAGCTTCCTGACCTAGGAATCAAACTTGCATCAGCAGGCAGATTCTTTACCAGTGAGCCGCCAGGGAATCCCTCATAGTTACATACTATTCTATAAAGTAATAACTTTGTAATGATTTTTTATAAGATCATATATTTCAAGAATTTTAAGTTGCTCTGCTAATCCATGGAATGCCTAAGAGAAAGTGCTCAATAACTACTGAATGATGAAGCGTCTTAGTTATTTCAAAACCCTTTGCTGTTTCACAGTAAGCCGCAGTAGAACATTTTTCTGCATTTCAAAGTATTTCTTTGGGATAGGTTTCTGAAGTGAAGTAAGTGACTAGACCAAACTTTGTTAATTTAAAAATGGTTTGGGATTCTGAGAAATTTAAGAGCTTCTTCAGGTGTGCCGGGCGCTGTTGCCAGGCTCAGGCATTCTCTGGTTGCGGCGGGTGGGGCCCGCCTCACCGCAGTGCCTGGATTCTTTCTGCCACAGGGCTCTCTCTCCCTGTGGAGCACAGGCCCTGGAGCACGTGGGCTTCAGTCACTGTGGCCTGCGGGCTCAGCCCTCCCAGCTCCTGGGCTTAGAGCACAAGTCAGTAGCCGTGGCCTGTGCGCTCGGTCCTTCTGGCTCCTGGGCTCAGAGCACAGTCTCAGTAGCTGTGGCCGGTGCGCTCAGTCCTCCCGGCTCCTGGGCTCAGAGCACAGTCTCAGTAGCTGTGGCCTGTGCGCTCGGTCCTCCCAGCTCCTGGGCTTAGAGTGCAGGCTCAGTAGCTGTGATCTGTGAGCTCAGTCCTCCCGCCTTGTGGGCTTAGCGCACAGGCTCAGTAGCTGTGGCCTGCGGGCTCAGCCCTCCCAGCGCGGGTGCTTAGCGCAGGCTCAGTAGCAGTGGCCTGTGCGCTCTGTCGCTCTGCAGCGTGTGGAGTCCTCCTGGACCAGGGGTTGAACCTCCATGCCCTGCACTGGCAGGGGCGCTCCTGGCCGCTGTAGCACCAAGGAAGTCCAGGAAGTTGGTAAGAACTTAGAGAGCAGAAGAGAGCACGAGATGCAACCATGTGCTGACGTATCTCTGTCTGTTTCAACTATTTTTCTTTAATAAAGAATGCGTGCATGTGTGCTAACTCCCTTCAGTCGTATCCAGCTCTGTGCAACGCTGTAGACTGTACCCCCCAGGCTCCTCTGTCCATGGGATTCTCCAGGCAGGAATACTGGAGGGGGTTGCCATTTCCTTCTCCAGGGGATCTTCCCGACCACCCCCCAGGGATGGAACCCACCTCTCTCATGTGTCCTGCATTGGCAGGTGTGTTCTTTACCATGTGCACCACCTGGGAAGCCCTAACTAATTAATAAAGAATAGATAGCAGATAAACCGCTTTGACCACATGTCCTTTCAGTTATAATTGTGGCGTGTATTTTTTCCATTCACTTTAACAGATAAGATACATAAAATTATATTTTCCATTCCATTTCATAAAGTACATACCTAGGGATGGAATTATTGACTATATCAAACAGAACATGTTAATTCTGTCTTTTTTTCTTTCTTTTTTTTAAACACCAAAACCATTTTGTACTGTGGTAAAACTGAAGAACTGTGAAAACCACTAGACCATTCAGGTATGACCTAAATCAAATCCCTTATGATTATACAGTGGAAGTGAAAGTGAAGTTGGTCAGTTGTGTCTGACTCTTTGTGACCCCATGAACTGTAGGCTACCAGGATTCTCCATCCATGTGATTTTCCAGGCAAGAGTACTGGAGTAGGTTGCCATTTCCTTCTCCATATGATTATACAGTGGAAGTGACAAATAGATTCAAGGCATTAGATCTGATAGAGTACCTGAAGAACTATGGCCAGAAGTTCGTGCCATTGTACAGGAGGCAGTGATGAAGTGATCTGTCTCTTTAGTCGCTAAGTCATGTCTGACTCCATGGACTGTGGCCTGCCAGACTCCTCTGTCCATGGGATTCTCCAGGCAAGAACACTGCAGTGGGTTGCATTTTCTTCTCCAGGGGATTTTCCCAACTCAGGAATAGACCCAGGTCTCCTGCATTGCACACAGATTCTTTACCAACTGAGCTGAGGGAAGCCCCATGATCAAGACAATCCCTAAGAAAAAGAAATGCAAAAAGGCAAAAATGATTGTCTGAGGAGGCCTTACAAATAGCTGAGAAAAGAAGAGAAGCTAAAGGCAAAGGATAAAAGGAAAGACATACCCATTTAAATGCAGAGTTCCAAAGAATAGCAAGGAGAGAGAAAAAAGCCTTCCTCAGTGATCAATGCAAAGAAATAGAGGGAAACAATAGAATGGGAAAAACTAGAGAAGAAACTTAAGAAGAGGTGGCAAGAATACACAGAACTATACAAAAATGATCTTCACAACCCACATAATCAGGATGGTGTGATCACTCATCTAGAGCCAGACATCCTGGAATGTGAAGTCAAGTGGGTCTTGGGAAGCATCACTATGAACAAAGCTAGTGGAGGTGATGGAATTCCTTTTAAGCTGTTTCAAATCCTAAAAGATGATGCTGTGAAAGTGCTACACTCAGTATGTCACAAAATTTGGAAAACTCAGCAGTGGCCACAGGACTGGAAAAGGTCAGTTTTCATTCCAATCCCAAAGAAAGGCAATGCCAAAGAATGCTCAAACTACCGCACAATTACACTCATCTCACATGCTAGCGAAGTAATGCTCAAAATTCTCCAAGCCAGGCTTCAACAGTACATGAATTGTGAACTTCCAGATGTTCAAGGTGGATTTAGAAAAGCAGAGGAACCAGAGATCAAATTGCCAACATCCGCTGGATCATTGAAGAGGCAAGAGAGTTCCAGAAAAACATCTACTTCTGCTTTATTGACTATGCCAAAGCCTTTGACTGTGTGGATCACAATAAACTATGGAAAATTCTGAGAGAAGTGGGAATACCAGACCACCTGACCTGCCTCCTGAGAAACCTGTATGCAGGTCAGGAAGCAACAGTTAGAACTGGACATGGCACAACAGACTGGTTTCAAATAGGA
>SJYV01023084.1:105979-142180 GCA_006410875.1 Neotragus pygmaeus
ACAGTAGTAGATATAATGGTCATCTGAGTTAAATTCACCCATTCCAGTCCATTTTAGTCCTTGGTTCCTAGAGTGTCGATGTTCACTCTTGCCATCTCCTGTTTGACCACTTCCAATTTGCCTTGATTCATGGACCTGACATTCCAGGTTCCTATGCAATATTGCTCTTTCCAGCATCAGACTTTGTTTCTATCACCAGTCACATCCACAGCTGGGTATTGTTTTTGCTTTGGCTCCATCCCTTCATTCTTTCTTATTTCTCCACTGATCTCCAGTAGCATATTGGGCACCTACTGACCTGGGGAGTTCCTCTTTCAGTATCCTATTATTTTGCCTTTTCATACTGTTCATCGGGTTCTCAAGGCAAGAATACCGAAGCTGTTTGCCTTTCCCTTCTCCAGTGAAGCACATTCTGTCAGACCTCTCCACCATGACCTGCCCGTCCTGGGTTGCCCCGCAGGCCTGGCTTGGTTTCATTCAGTTAGACAAGGCTGTGGTCCTCGTGTGATTAGATTGACTGGTTTTCTGTGAGGATGGCTTCAGTGTGTCTGCCCTCTGATCCCGTCTTGCAACGCCTACCATCTTTCTTTGGTTTCTCTTACCTTGGGCGTGGGGAAGCTCTTCACGGCTGCTCCAGCAAAGTGCAGCTGCTGCTCCTTACCTTGGACGAAGGGTGTCTCTCCACCACCACCCCTCCTGGCCTTCAACGTGGGCTAGCTCCTCTCGGCCGCTCTGAGTTTATAGAAGTACTGTCTGTCTTTTCTTAGATTTATTCCTTCGTATTTTATGCACATGTCAAAATATATATCTTCTCTAGCTATTGCCATTAGAAGGATAATTGATATTTGTGTATTGATTTTACATCGAGATACCACTAAATTCTCTCATTAATTCTAAGCACATTTATCACAGTCTTGACTTAAAAGGAATGCTATAAACATTTTGTGATTAAGCATGATTTTTTTCAATCTTTAACACTTAAGTTGTATTTTGTGTGTGTGTGTGTGTGTGTTTTAAATCTCACTAGATTTCATTACTATTTTAAACAGTTAATTTCCCTTTGTATTTTATTCATGGCTCATTACTTTCTTTTTCATTATTTGTTACTTCTCAGACTAGTCTTTCTTTTGCCAGATGTGTAACTTTTTGAATTTTCCTTTGTGAAATTTTTTTTGTTATTGTTAGTCTGAATGTGTCTTTATTTTATTCTTGAAAGAAGTGTTGTTTTTGAAAGAAGTTTAAGACTGATATGCAATCATCCTTGGCCTGTTATTGCTTTCGTTGTTTTCTCCCAGCACACTGATGTCTCTCCACCAACAGCTTCCTTTTGTGCTGTTGGGAAGTTAGTTGAAACTTTGATGCTGTTTCTTTAAAGGTTAATCTGTTTCTCCCAACTTTGGGTGCCTTGAAAAATTTCTTTTTCCCTGTATTCTGTAGTTTTACTCTGATGTGATCAATTATCTAAGAAGAATTATTCTGCTGGATTTCTTGTACCCTTTGCATCCGTGGACTGTGTCTCTTTCATCATTCCTGAAACATATTAGATGTCGTTCCTTCAGATATCACCTTTCTCCTTTTGTGAGGCACTTGACTGAGTGCATATTAGAGCATCTCATTTCATATTCCATGTCTTTTCCTCTTGTCCTCATTTTCCATCTTTTTGTTGTTTCTTTTTCCTGTATTTTGAATAATTTATTTTGATATATGCTCTGTTTTTCACATGACTAATTCTCTCTTGTTACCAATTTACCCATTGAGCTTTTGAAAATATATCTTAAACTTCTAGCAGTTATTTTATCTTTATTCAAATCTTCTATGTAGACTTATAGTTTCAGGTTGCCAGCACATATTTTTGAGCATATTGTGGAGGTAAGTATGATGGTTTTATAATTTGTTGATAAGTCTTAAGACTGAGGTATGAATCTATGTTGACATTGATCATATATATATATATATTTTTTTTTTTTTTCCCTTTCTCTTTCCTTCTCAGCTGAGCAGCAAGGTGGCTTGCTGTACGGCTCCCTGAGGTTGGAAGAAGAGATTAGGATTCATCCTGACTGCTCTTACCTCAGATATTTAGTCAGACAATGTGGAGAGAATCTCCTGTAACTTTTTAGCACCTTGAAAATCCTGGATTTTTTAAACTGTGCACTCATTTAGAAAACACAGTTGGTCTTGTATCAGCGGCCTCTTCTATCAAAGCAAACCAGAGTCTCCCCCTGGGATCAGCTCTGAGATGAGGTGGAGACCTATGTTGTGTGAAGGGATTTTACCTTTTTTTTTTTTTTTTTTTAATATGTTGCACGAATTGTCAGACCTCATACTGTGTTTGCATCACTTATTTGTCTTAGAAACAGGAGCTTTGCAGGCTTAGTGTGGCATCTGTTAAAAAATGCATGTGGGGTTCCGTGCAAATCCTTAAAGTGAGGTGCTGAAGTCCACACATTTCTGGAACAAAGAGAAGCATACAATCTTGAGTAATTACTGGTTCAGAACATACTATTTTGTTACTATTTTCTTTTCTAACTAAGAAATGTTTTATCAAGGTGGACAATGGTCTTTTGCACTTTCTCCTTCATGTCAGAGATGGGAAAGACCAAAAGATTTTGAAGACTTGTATCAACTATGCACATTTATATTAAAAAGAATATAAATCTTACATTAGGAACATTTAGTCAAATTATTAGATTATTTTACACCTGTATCATAGAAGCTGCTGGACTTTTTTCCCCCCATACCTGGGGAGTTATAGTCCTGTAGTCTTCAAAGCTTTCTGAAATGTTAATAAACCTGAACTTTTCCCCTTTATCCACTGCACCACCAGGGAAGTCCTTCTGCCCATTTTTTGCTTGGGTTGTTTGTTCTCTTTATATTGAGCGGCATGAGCTGTTTCACAGTTTGATATTAAGCCCTCCTCTCTGCCCAGCCCCTCTGCCCAGTGGGTTGCCGTCTCCTTCTCCAGGGACCTTCCTGACCCGGGCATGACGCCTGGGTCTCCTGCATTGCAGGCAGATTCTTTACCAACTGAGCCCCTGGGAAAGCCTGTCAGTTGCTTAGTTTGCAAATATTTTCTCCCATTATTAGGACTGTCTTTTCATCTCGTTTGTAAGGTTTCCTTTGGTGTGCAAAAACTTAAGTTTAATTAGCTCTCATTTGTTTAATTTTGTTTTATTTTCATTACTGTAGAAGTTGGGTCAAAAAAGGACTTGCTGTGATTTATGTCAAAAAGTGTTCTGACTATGTTTCCCTCTTAAGAGTTTCATATTGTCCAGTCTTACGTTTAGGTCTTTAATCCATTCTGAGTTTATTTTTGTGTATGGAGTTAGAAGTGTTTGAATTTCTTTCTTTTACATGTACCTGTCCAGTTTTCCCAGCACCACTTATTGAAGAGGCTGTCCTTTCTCCATTGTATATGCTTGCCTTCTTTGTCATAGATTAGGTGACCATGAGTGCATGGATTTATCTCTGAGCTTTTTAATCCTGCACCATTGGTCTATATTTCTGTTTTCTGCCAGTACCATATTGTCTTTATTACTGTAGCTTTGTATTATAGTCTGAAGTCAGAGAAACAGATTCCTCCAACTCCATTTTTCCTTCTCAAGATTGCTTTGGCTATTCAGGGTCTTTTTGTGTGCCTTTTTAGAAAGAGTGGTAAATTTTCTTGTTCCTCTCCATTTGTTTTTTTAGTTGGAATGAGGATGTGATTGCAGCAGTTGGAGCAGACATCTTCAGTTCAGTTCAGTTCAGTCACTGAGTCCTGTCCAATTCTTTGTGACCCCATGAATCACAGCATGCCAGACCTCCCTGTCCATCACCAACTCCCGGAGTTCACCCAAACTCATGTGCATCGAGTCAGTGGTGCCATCCAGCCATTTCATCCTCTGTCATCCCCTTCTCCTCCCGCTCCCAATTCCTCCCAGCATCAGGGTCTTTTCNTGCATATACCTTGATTTCAGTTTCCAATAAAGTTATAATGTTTTCAACCGGAAGAAAAAAAACTATCTTTTTTTCATACATCTCTTTCACCCATTCTTACTAGAGCTCCTTTAAAGTTCTGCCTACTTAATGGCCTAAATTTAATATCTCATTATTATTTGAATTTGTGTTTCTCTACTGGTGAATTTTAGCATCATTTTACTGGCTTGTAGCCATTTGAATTTACACATAATTATTAGAATTTTTAATTGTGAAAAGTGGAAGCATAAAAAAGTTTTTAAAAATTAATGTTACATTGTAATGTAAGCAATGTACCCACTCTCCAGATTTAACACTTTTATATTTTACCTATTTGTTACAGTTTTTTTAAATAAATAAAATTTTCAAATATGGTTGATGAATTTCCTCCCCTACTACATCCTATTCTTTCCTTTTCTTCTAAAAAAAATAACCAATATCCTGGAGCTAGTGTACATTCTTCTCAGTATTTTCATACTTTTACCTAAAATATATAAATCCAAATTTGCATTTTTAGTTGCTCTACTGGTCTGGACATTAGACCTTCTATTGCTACTTTTTATTCAGTTTAGTTCAGTCACTCATTTGTGTCCGACTCTTTGCGACCCCATGAATTACAGCACGCCAGGCCTCCCTGTCCATCACCAACTCCCGGAGTTCACTCAAACTCACGTCCATCGAGTCGGTGATGCCATCCAGTCATCTCATCCTTGGTCGTCCCCTTCTCCTCCTGCCCCCAATCCCTCCCAGCATCAGGGTCTTTTCCAATGAGTCAACACTTCACATGAGGTGGCCAAAGTACTGGAGTTTCAGCCTCAGCATCAGTCCTTCCAGTGAACGACTGATCTCCTTTCGGATGGACTGGTTGGATTTCCTTGCAGTCCAAGGGACTCTCAAGAATCTTCTCCAACACCACAATTCAAAAGCATCAGTTCTTCGGCACTCAGCTTTCTTCAGGTACCTTCAAATNCAGCATCAGTCCTTCCAGTGAACGACTGATCTCCTTTCGGATGGACTGGTTGGATTTCCTTGCAGTCCAAGGGACTCTCAAGAATCTTCTCCAACACCACAATTCAAAAGCATCAGTTCTTCGGCACTCAGCTTTCTTCAGGTACCTTCAAATTTCAACATGTGTATTTAATATAAAATTTAAAGCTATTTAAGAATCAATATTCTGTCCTCCAGAAAAATGCAGGACCCTGAGTTCATTAACTATGATACCTACCTCCCATATTCTATGATTTTAAAAAATCTACCTGTTCACTGATTCCTTGGCATTCTGTTCCTTCTTACGGCTTTCTCCTCCTTTTGAGTCCCTTCCTTCTGCAAAATGGCCTTCCAGTGAAATATATGAATGGACAATATTCTCGAATAAGAGTTTACAAATCTAGGCTGATGGGACTTCTGACTTAGCTCTTTATGGGTTTTACTCTGTTGACTTTATCTAATTTTTCTTTTAGGCAGCTTCTTTAGTCTCTGGTTACATTTAACTCTCTTTTTTACTCTTTATAATACAGTTTGTTTTACTATAAAGTTTAAATATATTTTCCTTAGTCTTGCTCAAGTACATTTTTTAACAGATGTTCAGAATTTTTCTGCTGAAAAAAAAAACCTTAGTAATTACTTATTTTTGAATATTACCTGTCCTTTAGTCTCTCAATTTTCCTCCTCTGTAGCTTCTGTTAGATATATATTATCCTTTTATTTCTAACCTCCATGTTTCTTACTCTTGTTCATATTTTCTATCCTTTTATATATCTATGCCAATCACCTCATCTCTCCTGTTACAGGGGTTTGCATTTCAGCCCTTCCCTTTCATGGGTCTAANCTCTTCATTTTCTGCCATCTTAGGCCATCAAATAAAAGGTGTATGTTGAGAAAAGCTGATTAGCCAGGGGTAAAATGTCAGAACTTCCAGTTCCTTGGAGCTGCCATATCAAGCCCGGATTCCTTATCGTGGTCTGCCACATGAAAGAGAAATAAGGTCTGTCTTGATTACTTATCATTATTGTGCACTTCTCTAACAGTTAAACTGGTTTCTTTACCCTTGAAATAAATATTTTTAGGTGTTTCTTCAGTTGAATTTTCTAGAACAAAGCCTCCGAGCAGTGCTCCATCGCTTTGGTTGTCATGTCGGCTTTTTTCTCTCGCCAGGTAACTCATTTACTGTGCAACTTCACAAGAGTTAATTTGTTTTTAGGCCTTGACCCGGTTGGATAAGTGGGAAGAGTTGGCTATAATGCCAGCATCCTGGGAGATTGTGTTAAAACGTAGTGAATCACTCCCTTGCTCGTGTACAGTACTGAGACATTGCTATTAATATTCCTTCACCAACGCCCCACTTTGTCCCCTCAGACTTGCTGACCCCGGCCCTGGCATCTCTGTCTCCACTGGAATCAGCTGGCTCTTAGGGTTCTCTGGCAGATATGCGTCCAAGTTACAGAAGGTCAACAAGTGTTCTCGTGGTTCTACTCCACTTTTTGCCTTCACAATTTTGGTGAGATCTTCCTGAAGGAGGATTGTCCTTGATTTCATTAAACCATTATTTGTGGCATCGAAGATTAACTCATTTTCAAAGGAAAAGTCAGATTCATCTGAAACCATGCATATATCAGTCATTGATTTTTGCTTTTCTTTGGCTAATGGGAGAAAGGACAGAGATGAAGTTTGAAGTTCTTTTCCAAGCAAAGGACTGTAGGCAGCACTCGTCCATCTGTAGCGGTTAAATACGTCAGCTTGAGTACTGTCACCTGTGTGCATCTGTG
Source organism: Neotragus pygmaeus (assembly GCA_006410875.1). Classification (NCBI taxonomy): domain Eukaryota; kingdom Metazoa; phylum Chordata; class Mammalia; order Artiodactyla; family Bovidae; genus Neotragus; species Neotragus pygmaeus. Next base: position 112,699 of record SJYV01023084.1, read on the forward strand.
TGTGTCCGTTCAGTCGTGTCTGACTCTTTGTGACCCCGTGGACTGTAGCCCGCCAGGCTCCTCTGTCCGGGATTCTGCAGGCAAGAACACTGGAGTGTGCTGCCATTTCCTCCTCCAGCAGATCCTCCTGACCCAGGCATCGAACCCGTATCTCCTGGGTCTCCAATGCCAGCTAATTAATCCTTTTTGGTATTGTTAATGACATTTAAAGAGAGATGACATTAAACTTTAGAAGTCTAGATGTCTCTTACAGACAGCCTTGAAAGGACCACTGAGTGTTAACATGCAGAACAGAATGGTTATAATTAGAGGAGCGTTCATTTAGAAAAGGAACTAGGTTTTTATTCTTGTGAATATTTTTCAGCCTTCGGTTTCTTCTAAATGGCTTTCTGCTCAGAACTCTGTATTAACAGCCCTCTTGCCCCTCACCTGTTTGGCGTTTTCTTTATTAGTAACTACTAAGGAGGAGGGTTTGCATTTTCAAGGCTTAAGACAGTATTCCATTTGCTGAGACTGAATCAAACTTTAAGACCTAAAGAAAAAGAAGGACTTAATACAAACATATCAAACCATAGATATTTTTAGAAGTGAATCTGAGGCCTATATTTCCGGCCTCATACCATAAAGTCTCTTGCACATCCATACTGTGAAGGTGCTGTGATCAGTTACACAGGCATCAGAAATGACCAAGTGTATTTTCAGTGTCTCATTTCAAAAGTCCAGATTCAAGATCAATGCATCAGGGCTGACAAATGTGCAGAAGATATTTATAGAGTAAATCTAAATATATGCCCATATCCCCAACTCTCTATTTATGCCCTGCAGAATACTCAACCTGTTCCTGAATTCCTTATACATTTAGTTGTATCATATACATACCTGAAAAGGCCAGACCATTCTTTAGTTATGCTGGTATTTATGGGTTTTAGGAAACATCAGCCAGGTTAATTGTTATTTAAAATTTCAGTTTCATTTCCTTCACCTTCCCAAAACACCAAGCTTACCAAAAGTATAGCAGATTGTTGATTTTATTAGTACTATGTTTAAAGCATGTAGTGTTTATTAGCACCATGAAATCTAGATTCTAGTTTTGTTTTATAAATTTATTTTTACTTATTTATCCATTTGGCTGTGCTGGGTCTGAATTGCATCCTGTGGGATCTTTTCTGCAGCACGCCCACTCTTAGCTGTGGCATGTGGGATCTAGTTACAAGGTCAGGGGTCATCTCCACACCCCTTGCTCTGGAAGCATGAAGTCTTAATCACTGGACCACTGGGGAAGTCCAAGCATACTGTTTCAGCTAGTCAAACTACTCTTAAAAAATCTCCACTGACTTCCTGAACATTGTCTCTAGTGATTTTTTCATTCACCCTTAGTCTTCATCTCTGCAAGATGTACATTATGGATCATGGTTTTCATCTTCAGTCTATTCTTCTTTGGCATCTCAGTCTAATATTGTTTGTTTGCAAGGAACAGGCACATGTCCAACTTAAGCAAAAAAAAAAAATGCAGTGAAAGAATGCTGGGCTGTTCTGTGGAACACGAGAGTGGAAGCTATAGCCAGGCCTCATTCATTCATTCACTAATTAGTATGTGTCTCCAAGAGACATTGGAGATAAAATGGTCAACAGATACAGTCTCTGTCTATACTAGGCTATAAACTCAGGCTGTATACGAGCAAATAATCCAACACACATGGATCAAGGTTACAGTAGCGAACAGGTAGCTCTGTGCTTTGTGGCATTTTGTTGTCTTGAATGACAACGAAAGCTACCTCACGGCTGTCATAAGCTTTCAGCTCTGACATCAATTAATGAAGGTATTAGCTAATTACTTCAAAGCCCTGGAGAGAGGGTTTAATTGGCCTGTGCTGTACTTAGTCGCTCAGTTGTGTCCGAATCTTTGCGATCCCGTGGACTATAGCCTGCCAGGCTCCTCTGTCCATGGGGATTCTCCAGGCAAGATTACTGGAGTGGGTTGCCATGCCCTCCTCCAGGGGATCTTCCCAACCCGAAGATGGAACCCAGGTCTCCCGCATTGTGGGTGGATTCTTTACTGACTGAGCCACCAGGGAAGCCCAAGAATCCTGGAGTGGGTGGCCTGTTCCTTCTCCAGGGAACTTCCTGACCCAGGAATCGAACCGGGGTCTCCTGCATTCCAGGCGGACTCTTTACCAGCTGAGCCACTGGGACGCCCTTCAGGTGGCCTAGCGAGAGTCCGGGATCTGTTGTGACTGTGAGCTAAGGCCAGGGCACGGGCGATGGCGCCATAGTGCTGATACAGAAGTCGGACCCACTGGCTGGGCAGGGACTGAGAGTAACGGGCAGTTCTCGGGGAGTTTACACCCCGAGTGGTGTGCCTGTTTGAACTCCACTGAACCGTTTCCCTGAATCTCCTGTCATATTCGCCATTCTTTCCCTCTTGCCTCCCACCTGTGGGGTTTGTCCAAAGATCTCCTTTGATTCTTTATTTGTTTCCTCCAGGACTGTTCCTCTTGAAATGTCATGGCTTTGAATACATAGGTGAACCCAAAGTCTTTATTTCCAGATCTTATCCACTTCCTTGGAGAAGCCAATGGCACCCCACTCCAGTGCTCTTGCCTGGAAAATCCCATGGATGGAGGAGCCTGGTGGGCTGCAGTCCATGGGTTGCTAAGAATTGGACACAACTGAGCGACTTCACTTTCCCCTTTCATGCATTGGAGAAGGCGATGGCAGCCCACTCCAGTGCTCTTGCCTGGAGAATCCCAGGTGCGGGGGAGCCTGGGGGGCTGCCGTCTCTGGGGCTGCACAGGGTCGGACGTGACTGACGCAACTCAGCAGCAGCAGCAGCAGTGTCTGCTTCCGAAAGCCTCACAAGTTCATTTGTGTTATAGACCTCTCCACTCCGTGTCCCACGGGAGAGAGGATATGCGTCCAGGATGGCACAGGTTATTTGCCCAAATGTTTCCATCTAACTGTCTTGATGCCATCTCTCTACTGCTAATCATGTTGACTCAGAGCCTTAAGATTATCTCTGTCCACCCTCAAAATTTCTTTTCTCACGTCCCATCAGTCATTGAGCCCTTTTGATTTGGCTTCCAACTCATTTCTCACATTCACTTATTTTTTCCTCATTACTGTTTCCCAGGCTGCAGTTCAGATCTTTATGACTTCTTATGTAAATTGTTGAAATAATTGCCCAACTGTTTACCAGTAGCCACTCCTCACTCCAGACCATACGAGGTTCACCTTTCAGTTTAGTCATCCTAAAGCATTGCTGTAATCTTGTCACTCTTCTGCTGAATAATTCTCTTGTTTATCAGATAAGACTCAGAAGTCTCTGTAAAACATAGGATTGGTACCCACTGCAACTAAGAGAATCTAAAATAACAATGACAGAAGTTTGTCTGAATGTCGTCAGTCCAGAGGTGGCATGGTGATCTAGAATCTAGACCCCTTAACCAGCTGGTCTGATGCATGTGACTTCCTCTCAGGGGCCCTTCACGTCCTGTCATGGCTGCTGAGACGCCGCTGATCAGAACTGTGCTCCATGCGGCCGGAATAGAGGAAAGGGAGAGGAAGGGTTTGTATACATTTTCAAGAGGCTTCCCAGAACTTATTTTTACTGGCTGAAGCCTAGAGATATGTGTATGTCAAACTGCATGAAAGAGAACAAACATTGATGTAGGTAGGTTTAAGTCTACCACAGAGTCCCATTTAATGTCACTTATATTTGTCTCAACCTGACATTTCCATATTCATTACCTATCTTGATTTTAAGCGTTCTGTCTCTCTATGCTAGGTTCAAATCATTCTTTTTTGTTTCTAATTGTGTTAGGGTAAATTTGATGTACCTATAAAAAGAAGTCTCTAATTTCAGAGGCTCAAGTCTGGTAGAAGTGTTTTTATCTGACATGTGAACCAGTGGGTCTAGGCTGACTGGATAACTCTGCTTTTAGGGTCAATGAAAAACTCAGGACCCTCATTATCTCATGATTGTATTCATCTTCCTAATCAAAGCCAGTCAGCACCATTTTTGTCTTCTAGTCCACTGGAAGAGGGAAAATGGTTTATTCTAGGGCAAGTGGCCTGTCTTTAAGCAGAGGTGACCTGAAATCCGCATGTGCTGTATCTGCTCATCACCGACTGGTTTGGTCCTGTGGCCATACCCACCTGCCAGAAAGACTGGGAATATAGGTGCTAGCTGGATGGTCATCTGACCAGGAGGAAGTGCAGACAAAATTTTGAAAAGACGGCTTCCCTTCTGTCAAGTTCCGGTACCTGCTTCCACATCAAAGTAGCTCAAGTGCCATTTCTGCAAAGAAGCTCATTCTGAACATTTAACCAAAAACCATGGTTCTTATAACTAATAGTTATCCAGAGCTGAATCTGTGCCAGAAACTAGACAATGTGCTCCACTTTAACGCTTTTCAAATTTCTACCAGTCTTGTCCTCATTTCCACAGATGGGAAACTATAGCTCACACAGATTAAATGATTAAGCAAAGATTATGTCCGCAAGGGGTACTGGAATCATGATCTGTGCTTTGAGCTCCACTCAGGATTGCGTCTCCTGAGTGGAGTCCTGGGCATCTCCTTTATGTTGCATCGTTTGTGACTTGTCTCAGCTCCTTCCTGGACTGTGAGCTCTTGAGGCCAGGCCTGATTGTTCTCTTAGCCCTCATTGTGTCTAGCAAAATATCTTGTATGCAAGAGGCTTTCATTAAATGTTTACTGAACAAATGAACTGTCAGCTTAAAGAAAGTTCTAAATTCACAGATAATGTAAATGAAGAATCGCTTGGATTGGATACCCATGCAGTATGAAGACTTCAGCAAGTATCTTTCATGTGAAAATTGGCGTGATGACCTTACTCATGACCTGTTCCACAGGACTGCGTGTACACACGTACAGTCAATTACATCTGTCTTTGTGAAACTCTTTGATGTTTTGAAGAAATTGGAGTGTATGAAACTAAGATGTATTTTCCTTTAAAATGCCCCTATTTATCAAGTTTTCTTTTGCTTCTTCTTCTTTTTTTTTTTTTTTNTTTTGTTTCTAATTGTGTTAGGGTAAATTTGATGTACCTATAAAAAGAAGTCTCTAATTTTAGAGGCTCAAGTCTGGTAGAAGTGTTTTTTATCTGACATGTGAACCAGTCAGGCTGACTGGATAACTCTGCTTTTAGGGTCAATGAAAAACTCAGGACCCTCATTATCTCATGATTGTATTCATCTTCCTAATCAAAGCCAGTCAGCACCATTTTTGTCTTCTAGTCCACTGGAAGAGGGAAAATGGTTTATTCTAGGGCAAGTGGCCTGTCTTTAAGCAGAGGTGACCTGAAATCCGCATGTGCTGTATCTGCTCGTCACCGACTGGTTTGGTCCTGTGGCCATACCCACCTGCCAGAAAGACTGGGAATATAGGTGCTAGCTGGATGGTCATCTGACCAGGAGGAAGTGCAGACAAAATTTTGAAAAGACGGCTTCCCTTCTGTCAAGTTCCGGTACCTGCTTCCACATCAAAGTAGCTCAAGTGCCATTTCTGCAAAGAAGCTCATTCTGAACATTTAACCAAAAACCATGGTTCTTATAACTAATAGTTATCCAGAGCTGAATCTGTGCCAGAAACTAGACAATGTGCTCCACTTTAACGCTTTTCAAATTTCTACCAGTCTTGTCCTCATTTCCACAGATGGGAAACTATAGCTCACACAGATTAAATGATTAAGCAAAGATTATGTCCGCAAGGGGTACTGGAATCATGATCTGTGCTTTGAGCTCCACTCAGGATTGCGTCTCCTGAGTGGAGTCCTGGGCATCTCCTTTATGTTGCATCGTTTGTGACTTGTCTCAGCTCCTTCCTGGACTGTGAGCTCTTGAGGCCAGGCCTGATTGTTCTCTTAGCCCTCATTGTGTCTAGCAAAATATCTTGTATGCAAGAGGCTTTCATTAAATGTTTACTGAACAAATGAACTGTCAGCTTAAAGAAAGTTCTAAATTCACAGATAATGTAAATGAAGAATCGCTTGGATTGGATACCCACGCAGTATGAAGACTTCAGCAAGTATCTTTCATGTGAAAATTGGCATGATGACCTTACTCATGACCTGTTCCACAGGACTGCGTGTACACACTTACAGTCAATTACATCTGTCTTTGTGAAACTCTTTGATGTTTTGAAGAAATTGGAGTGTATGAAACTAAGATGTATTTTCCTTTAAAATGCCCCTATTTATCAAGTTTTCTTTTGCTTCTTTTTTTTTTTTTTTTACTTTATTTTACTTTACAATACTCTATTGGCTTTGCCATACATCGATATCTTATCATGGGTTGTGCTTATCATTAAATAAGCATTCATTTGTATAACAACCTCTATTTGTAATGGGAAAAGAAATAGTTAAAACAGTTGTATTTATTTCCCATAAAATATTTATTGACATGAGCTGTTGGAGACCAATCAAAGTACTCACTATCTGTATAGAAAGCTGGGAAGCATTAGCTTTCCATATATTTAATGGTTCATTACAGGCCACAGCCACATTGAAAAATAATTGATAAAACTAAAATTATTTAAAAGTATAATCTAAGCATAGAAATTGAATTGGATATTTTCTTCCTGAGGCTTTACTCTGCTTTACAAATAAAATTACAAAAATGCATTTTCCTTAGAGCCTATAGAAAAGGTGAGATAAATATCTAATTTCAAAAAATATATATTTTAACTTGTATTTGAAACCCTTGGATACTGTCTATGTATGTGTTTGTGGTTCTGTGGTTGTTGGTAGGGAAATCTGCTTAAATGAGATGGTTTAATTTGAATTTCCCTATTTTACAATGTTAACTGTGGTTTCACATAATTATGGATTTCTTCTCTTGTCAGTTGTCTGTTTAAAACTGCTTTTTCTATTGCTTGAGAGTTCCTTTTGTATTCTGGTTATATTATGGATATGAGCCCTTTGTCAGTTGCATGTCTTGAAAATATGTTCTACCATTCGAAGTTTTGCCTTTTAATTCTCCTATGATGTCTATATAGATATGTTTACAAGTAAAGGTGGTAATCAAATATTTAACTATTGAAAATAGTGTGGAGATTGCTAACTCAGGATAGTGTGCAGCTACCAAATACCAGGTTTATGTACAAGAATTTTAAGAAATTACAGTATCAGTTAGCATGGAAGTAATGGGAATTTGTCAAAGAAATTGTTAATTGTTGTGTACATCCATACTACTGCATATTAGGATCAGATGAACTTGAGTAATGTCTGAAAAATTTAATGAAGAAAACATGCTGCAGTGTTAATTACATGGTTCTATTTTTAAAAAGAGTTCACATAGCTTGATTTGTTTGTAAGCATTGATCTTGGCTGTTTCTGATGGGTAGAGTTGGAGACAAAAATGTTGGGAGGCCCCCCTGAATGTTCACTTTGTTATAAACAACACTGTTGCGTTAACACTTTAAGAAAATCTAATCTCTAGTGAAATTTAGAAAAATTTCAATGGATAAAGGGAGTATCTTATTTTTATTCCCATACCCCTCTGTGCAGAGGGGAAAATTAAAGCTATTTTGGACTCTTCATGCAGAGTAGGTCCGTGCTGATCAAAGACATGTCATCCCAGATGACTGTTGTGAGTTTTCAGCCAACCTTTACCGTATCTATCAAAGCACACATTTCTAAGAGCAAGAGAACAGAAAGTCGAGAGTGAAGTCATCCATCCCAAATGCCCGGCTCTAGCAGACGGTGTGAGTTCTGCGCCTCAGCTCTTCCCCTGCTTTACCACCTGCCTGAGGGCAGGGCTGTTTGTTGGCTTCATCGTGTGCCCTGGTTCCAGGGTTGGTGCTTGAAACAGAGAGATGGTAAGTGCTTACTGACTGACTGAATAAATGCGTATTTCAGGGTGGTAGTTAAAGAGCTCGTCATTTCTTTCATTGCTCCTCACTGGGTTATCTATTTGGTTCTAGTTTACAGAGCACCATGCTGTTATCTCTGCTTATCCTGGGACTGTGCAACACTGATTACTTTCACATACATCTGTCTTCCCAATAGGACTATGAGTCACTCAGGGGCAAAAATCTGATTTTTATTCATGGTTTTTTTTTTTTCTATATCCCACAGAGGAATTAATTCAGAAAATTATAAACACAGTAAGCTGTTGGAAAATGTGTCTTCTCTCAGATCGGCGCTTTCAATAGTGCCACTCTAACAATCATTTTGTCGTACGAGCAACTCGCTGATTCTGCTATCAACTTTCTGTTCCTCTGATATCACTTTGGTCCCATGCTGTTTTAGACTCTGTGATACATCATTATAATCACTTTATTCATTCTCTTGCAACTTTTCTCACTTCTCTTTAAAATACTTGTCTACTCTCTCTACACTTTACCCATGAGATGCTTCCCATTCAAAAGACTTTAAATACCTTATGTGTGCTATTGACTCAAAATTTATACATTTAGCCTGAACCTTCCCCCAAGTTCAGACTCCTGTGTCTAGCTGCTTGCTCTGCATCTTCGTTTGGACAGCCGTGGTCAACTCAAAACACGTTCAGTGCTGAACTTATTCTCTGCCCTCACCCCAAATCTGGTCCCCCAGCAACCTTTCCCATCTTGGCAAATAGCAGTTCCGTCCTCTCAGTTACTCAGTTCAGGCAGGACTTTTCATTTTCCCTCTTACGCCTGTCTCTAATTCATTGGGCAGTCCGGCTGGAGTTAGTGTGAAAATATACCATTATCTGGACTCTTCCCTTTGATTATTTTCTCTAATTCTGATCCAAGCCAAGTTGCCTCTCACCTGCTTGTGTGTGCTTTCACCCTTGCTAGCTGCCCGAACTCCAGACTCTCAGCACAGCGTCAGGACGGCCCAGTCAAGACATGAGCGGGATGATGCCACTCCTCTTAGCTTCCTGTCTCATCCAGAGCCGATGTGGCTCACTGCCGCCTCTCCGACCTTGCTACACGCATCTTCCCTCTCCTGCCAACTTTTCTTCAGCCATAGTCAGGCTGATTCCACTTTCTTGGAGGGAATAATGTTTCAGCTTAACTTGAACCAACACTGAAATATGTGAGGAGATAAGTCAGTTTTCAGCATAATGAAACGATGCCGGATTTTACCTATAAAGAAGACATATACCAATATGACTTCTGGTAACTATGATACAGGGTTTTCTTTTTCAAGGTGCTAAAATTTCTTTGATATCGTGAGAATTATGTTTCTCAACCAAGTGTATGATAAGATTAATCTAGGAGGCCTGGAGATAGATATGTATATAAATAATATGTTACATATATCTATAGATATATTACTTTACTGATTTTTGTGTGTGTGAGACTTTCTCGTTAAGGTAATTTTTAAGGAAATAGATAATACTTAGCCACTGGAAGTTTGATTAATTGAAATTTGGAAGTCATAGCTATAATTACTGTTTTTTTCTTTTTCTTTTTTTGGTTTAGGCCACCATTTTCAATCACAAAAGAATTCATCTTGAGATTCAATCAAACAAAAAATCCAAAAGAGGAGGAAGAACTATTGGACATAGCTAGAAAAAACATTATCAAATGTAAGGTAATGGCTGTTTGATTACTTAGTATGTGAACTTTCTCTTCCAGTTGGTGGATGATTACATGTTCTAAAATATTGAAAGAAAAAATAAGAATACATATTTCTTTAGTTATAAGTTCAGTTCAGTTCAGTTGCTCAGTCGTGTCCGACTCGTTACAACCCCATGAATAGCAGCATGCCAGGCCTCCCTGTCCATCACCAACTCCCGGAGTTCACTCAGACTCACGTCCGAGTCAGTGATGCCATCCAGCCATCTCATCCTCTGTCGTCCCCTTAGACATAGTTAAAAATACTAAATGCAAATTAAAGATTATGACCAAATTATTCAATGTCAAATGGCTTTCGGATGAAAATTATTCATAAATTATTGAGGAATACAGCTGTTGACACTGGTCCAAGAGTCCACATCAAAATATCAAAGGCCTATAAATCAATATTTATTTATGAAAATTCTACATTTGACTGAAAAAATGTTAACAAACATATCTTGTGTGTGTTTTTTTTTTTTTAAAAGGACAGAAAGGCCTCCTAAACATTCACTATACATGCACAGAGTACTCTGTTCTTTCTCTGTAACAAACTATTCACCTAACCTGCTAAATACATTCTTTAAGAATATATCATTAATTCACAAATTTTCAAAGAATGTAAAAACAGAAGGTAAAATAAATCTTTATTTTACCTTTTCTTAATTAGATACCACTTAAGTTTTGACAGAGAATTAATATGCACATGGTTTTGCTATAATACTAAATGACTGGTGAAATAAAAACTGCACAAAACAAATGAATAAATTAAGCCATCTTTTTGGGGGCAGTTATTTCCCAGTATTTTATTTACAGTTTACCATATATTAAAAAAATTTTTTTTTAATTCATGGAAAATGTTAATTAGAAAAAAGAATTCAACATCCATTTATGATTAAAACTTTCAACAAAGTGGTTATGGAGGGAGCATATCTTAACATATTAAAAAGGCATTTATGATAACCCACTGGTGGCTCAGACAGTAAAGAGTCCACCTGCTATGTGGGAGACCTGGGTTCGATCCCTGGGTTGGGAAGATCCCTTGGAGACAGGAACAGCTACCCACTTCAGTATTCTTACCTGGAGAATCCCCGTGAACAGAGGAGGCCTGGCAGGCTACAGTCCATGTGGTTGCAAAGAGTCAGACATGACTGAGCGACTTTTGCTTTTCATTTTCACAGTCAGTGTAATACTCAGTGGTGAAAAACTGAAAACCTTATTGCTAAATTCTGGAACACAACAAGGTTGTCCACCCTTACCACTTCTATTCAGCATAGTGTTGGGAGTTCTAGACATTGCAATCAGACAAGAAAAGGAAGTAAAAGGTATCCAAATTGGAAAAGAAGAGATAATCCTGTCATTGTGTGCAGATTACCTGATACTCTTTATGGAAAACCTTAAAGCCACCACATAAAAACTACTAGAATGGATAAATGAATTCAGCAAGGTGGTAGGATACAAGATTAATATACAGAAATCTGTTACCTTTCTTTACACTAACAAGGAGATATCAGAAAGAGAAAGCAAAAGAAGCAAAGCCATTTAAAATTGTGTATAAAAAAACTACTCTAGGAATAGACATGACCTAGGTGATTAAAGACTTGCATGCTGAAAACTATAAAACATTGGTAAAGGAAATTTAAGATGATTCAAAGAAATGGAAAAGTATCTGATGCTTTGGTTTAGAAGAATTAGTATTGGTAAAATAGCCATGCTACCCAAACAATATACAGATACAATGCAATCCCTATCGAATTACTCATGAGGTTTTTCACAGAGTTAGAACTAAATCCTGAAATTGATATGGAACCACAAAAGACCCAGAATTGCCAAAGTATTCCTGAGGGAAAAAGAACAAAGCTAGCGGTATAACCCTTGCAGACTTTAGATAATACTACAAAGCTATAGTAATCAAAACAGTGTGTTATTTGCAAAACAGACATATGGATCAGTGGAACAGAAGAGAGAACCCAGAAGTAAATCCACACACCTATGGTTAATCTTCAACAAAGGAGGCAATATTTATACAATGGACAGTCTTTTCAGCACGTGTGTTGGAAATACTGGGCAGCTACATGCAAATTAACAAAGTTAGAACATGCCCCCACACCATAAACAGAAGGAAACTCAGAATGACTTAAAGACTTAAATATAAGACATGAAAGACTTAACTATAAGACATGACACCACAAAACCCCTAGGAGACAACACAGACAAAACATTCTCTGAAATAAATTGTACCAGTGTTTTCTTAGGTTAGTCTCCCAAGGCAATAGAAAGAAAAACAAAACCAAACAAATGGGACCTAATCAAACCTAAAAAGTTTTGTACAGCAAAGGAAACCATTCATAAAAGGAAAAAGATAACTTACAAACTGGGAGAAAATATTTGCAAGTGATGTAACTGACAAGAGATTAATTTCCAAAATATGCAAACAGCTCGTGAAGCTCAATATTAAAAAAAAAAATAACCAAACAACCCAATCAAAAAATGGGCAGGGATCTAACTAGTAGATTTTTCTTCAAAGAATACAAATGACCAACAGGCACATGAAAAGATGTTGAACATCACTAATTATTAGAGAAATGCAAATCCATACCATAATGAGGTATCATTTCATGCTAGTTGGAATGATCTTCATCAAAAAGTCTACAAGTGCAGGAGAGAGAGTGGGAGAAAATGAGCCCTCCTACACTGTTGGTAGGAATGTAAATTGGTGCAGCCACTGTGAAGAATGGTATGGAGTTTCCTTAAAAACTTAAAATAGAGTTACCATATAATCCAGCAGTTCCATTCCTGAGCATGTCTCTGGAAAAGATGGAAAGTCTAATTCAAAAAGATATGTGACCCCAGTGTTCATAGCAGCTCTGTTTACAATAGCCAAAACATGGAAGCAACCTAAGTGTCCATTGACAGATGAATGGGTAAAGAAGATGTGATATATTTGTGTGTATATATACATGTGTGCATGTGTGCATATTGCTAAGTCGCTTCAGTCATGTCCAACTCTTTGCAACACGGTGGACTGTAGCCTGCCAGGCTCCTCTGTCCAAGGGATTCTTCAGGCAAGAATACTGGAATGGGTGGCCAGGCCCTCCTCCAGGGGATCTTCCCGACCCAGGGACTGAACGTGCATCTCTTACATCTCCTGCATTGGCAGGCCGATTCTTTACCATTAGCACCACCTGGGAAGCCCCTGAATGTGGTACATGCATACAATGGAATATTACCAGTGGTTTTAAAAAGAGCTATCAAGCTATCTTCCTCCATGAAGAGTCATGGAGGAAACTTAAACACATTTTGCTAAGTGATAGAAGCCAGTCTGAAAGGATCAATGCTGCCTAATTNAATGGAAAAGTATCTGATGCTTTGGTTTAGAAGAATTAGTATTGGTAAAATAGCCATGCTACCCAAACAATATACAGATACAATGCAATCCCTATCGAATTACTCATGAGGTTTTTCACAGAGTTAGAACTAAATCCTGAAATTGATATGGAACCACAAAAGACCCAGAATTGCCAAAGTATTCCTGAGGGAAAAAGAACAAAGCTAGCGGTATAACCCTTGCAGACTTTAGATAATACTACAAAGCTATAGTAATCAAAACAGTGTGTTATTTGCAAAACAGACATATGGATCAGTGGAACAGAAGAGAGAACCCAGAAGTAAATCCACACACCTATGGTTAATCTTCAACAAAGGAGGCAATATTTATACAATGGACAGTCTTTTCAGCACGTGTGTTGGAAATACTGGGCAGCCACATGCAAATTAACAAAGTTAGAACATGCCCCCACACCATAAACAGAAGGAAACTCAGAATGACTTAAAGACTTAAATATAAGACATGAAAGACTTAACTATAAGACATGACACCACAAAACCCCTAGGAGACAACACAGACAAAACATTCTCTGAAATAAATTGTACCAGTGTTTTCTTAGGTTAGTCTCCCAAGGCAATAGAAAGAAAAACAAAACCAAACAAATGGGACCTAATCAAACCTAAAAAGTTTTGTACAGCAAAGGAAACCATTCATAAAAGGAAAAAGATAACTTACAAACTGGGAGAAAATATTTGCAAGTGATGTAACTGACAAGAGATTAATTTCCAAAATATGCAAACAGCTCGTGAAGCTCAATATTAAAAAAAAAAATAACCAAACAACCCAATCAAAAAATGGGCAGGGATCTAACTAGTAGATTTTTCTTCAAAGAATACAAATGACCAACAGGCACATGAAAAGATGTTGAACATCACTAATTATTAGAGAAATGCAAATCCATACCATAATGAGGTATCATTTCATGCTAGTTGGAATGATCTTCATCAAAAAGTCTACAAGTGCAGGAGAGAGAGTGGGAGAAAATGAGCCCTCCTACACTGTTGGTAGGAATGTAAATTGGTGCAGCCACTGTGAAGAATGGTATGGAGTTTCCTTAAAAACTTAAAATAGAGTTACCATATAATCCAGCAGTTCCATTCCTGAGCATGTCTCTGGAAAAGATGGAAAGTCTAATTCAAAAAGATATGTGACCCCAGTGTTCATAGCAGCTCTGTTTACAATAGCCAAAACATGGAAGCAACCTAAGTGTCCATTGACAGATGAATGGGTAAAGAAGATGTGATATATTTGTGTGTATATATACATGTGTGCATGTGTGCATATTGCTAAGTCGCTTCAGTCATGTCCAACTCTTTGCAACACGGTGGACTGTAGCCTGCCAGGCTCCTCTGTCCAAGGGATTCTTCAGGCAAGAATACTGGAATGGGTGGCCAGGCCCTCCTCCAGGGGATCTTCCCGACCCAGGGACTGAACGTGCATCTCTTACATCTCCTGCACTGGCAGGCCGATTCTTTACCATTAGCACCACCTGGGAAGCCCCTGAATGTGGTACATGCATACAATGGAATATTACCAGTGGTTTTAAAAAGAGCTATCAAGCTATCTTCCTCCATGAAGAGTCATGGAGGAAACTTAAACACATTTTGCTAAGTGATAGAAGCCAGTCTGAAAGGATCAATGCTGCCTAATTCCACCAAGGCTCATGGATTTCATGTAGACAGTAAAAAAGATCAGAGGATGCCAACACCTGCATCAGAAATGAGCCCTAATGTAAAGGGTGAACTTCAGTTAATGATAAGATATCAATATTGGCCCATCAAGTATAACAAATGCACCTTACTAAAACAAGCTGTTAGTAACATGGGAAACTGTGGTTGTGCTGGAATGAGGGGTTACGTGAGAACTCTGTACTTTTCTGCTCAGGTATCTCTGTAAGCATTAAAACTACCCTGTTAATTCCAAAAGTTAAACTCATGAACAAAAGGTACTCAACACATTTAGGGGCATTTTGAATTTGTTTATTATTTTGATTAAAACTGCTGCGCCTACTTTCCCCTGTCCACTCCTTTTTTGTTCTGCTTTTCTGTTAATGCTTACAAAAATGTTAACCTATATAAAGAGGAGAAATCCAAGGTGCCTTCCAGAGTAGCTCCTTTTTGCATATGAAGGTAAAGTATTCTTCATAGAAAGTGAGAAAATATTTCCTTCAGTTATTAATCCAATTAAAAATAATGAGTGCTAAACTAAAATTACCAACCAAAATACCAGAGAAGAGCAAGACAAAGGTCCCCACCTTTTTCCATGAGAGGAAGTCCTCTCTGCTCATTTTAAGAGAAAGAGAGTCCTGGGAACACAGAAATCAAACACACTGATGTACTGGAACCAACTATACCAAATGAGTTCCTAATGTCAGGAACGTATATTGCAAGTAAAACAGTGATAATATTGACAGCTAGGGTGATTGAAGAATTGTGAATCCTTGAGTGGAAGATTGGGGAAAACAGCATTAAAGCTTTCCTTGCAGGGAAGTGGATTAGAGGGACCATCAAAAGCACAGAAAATAGTGTGCATAACTTCGTGGCCATAAGGACATCATGTGGCAAGTGTTTACTGTAACCTGGTAGCAATTCTGATGCTGCATCATCATTAAAAAGTGAGCTACTTAAAGAGCACAGGTATAAAGCAGGTGAGAAAACTTAAAGCAGTTGCGTCCTGGTTACATCCTGCGTCCGTTTCTTAGAAGGGCTTTGAAGTTCACAGTATATGGGCAGATTGAGGTGTGCAGAGAAATGAAAAAGTCACGGTTGGTATGGCATAAGCACTCTCTTTGGAGAAATGAAAGAGCTTTGGTTTACAATCGCCTGTAGCACTGTTCTACATAATTTAGTGTTAAAGGGCAAGGGGTGGAGCATTTTGAATTATTACCACAAGAGCAAAGGACACCATGAAGAAAAACAATACACTGCTTGTGCAGCCGAGAAGGCCTCTTTTAGGAAGAAAGTGCAGGAGGGAGCACCGAGCCGACACAGTGATCGACAGTGTGTCTCCACCAAGACAGCAAGGCCCACCAGGGTCTCCAGACAAAAACCTGAAACAACAGCCGGAAGCTGCTTCAGCGACTGAAAGAGAAGGTGACATGGCTCCAGACTGTTCTCAATTACTATGGTGCTTGCCAGCACCACTTTTCCAGGTAATCCAAAGGCAGAGAGTCCAGGATCTTCCTAAGATGTCACCGGGCTCTAAATACACAAACTCAGCAGGAGATGAACTGAGTGAGAAGCCGAGAGAGCGGCGTCAGCAGCAAGAACTAAATGCAAGGACACCAGAGGAGCCACAGCAAGAGCCAAGCCCAGGGGCCGCCCCGCGGTGGCGAGATCGAGTTCCATGCTGAGANATTCTTTTTCCATATCTGAAAAGTTGTGTACTCTTTTGAAGATGCTAAAGAATTGTGTAAACTGTCTTCTGGTTTTAACATCTTAAGTCTCCTTTTCATATCCTAACTTTTCTCTCCTTTTCCATATGTATTTCCTTTTGTACTCTCTGTTTTTCTTCCTTTACTCATTCTCTAGCATGATAATACTTGATTCTGGTGTTGACCCAAAGATAAGGTACACAAATATCATTCTGATGTATTTATTTTTCATCCAACTTGAATAACATTTTTAGATGTAAGAGAATATATGTTAGTTTCCATAGCTCTCAGTAAAATTATCCATTTTTAGCTGTTAGCTCCACTTAGTGTATTTCTCCCAGATTCCTATTTTAATTCTTTGGTACTCTGTTTCTAAAATCTAATTCTTAGCTAAATTTATATCAATCAACATTATTTCTTCATTTTTTAGCCATAAGAAAAATCACAATATTCTTCATCACTACTCTTCTTAACTGAAGCTTAGGGCTAATTTGAATTCTAACTACAGAATAAATCAGTCTTTGTTGGTTCTAAATTGGTTCACCCACCAATATTGCTAAGATTTATTTTCCTTTTTCTCCCCCTGAAGATTTCCCTTTATATAATTCTCATTCTTAGAATAATTCTAGAAAGTAATTGTCAAGACACTGGCTTTGACTATGAAAATAACATACTCAGCAGAATTCAAGGGAAAAGTAATTTCTTTTACTGAAAGACTCATGTGGTGAGTAATCATTCTAACACTGATCATTTTGAGCCCTATTTTTAAAATACATTTTAATTTTAGAATAGTTTTAGATTTCCCAGAAAGGTTGTGATATAATACAGACAATTCTATCCACTGCGTAGCATACCGTTTCTTTTGTTATTAACAGCTTACATTAGCACTGCACATATGTCACAGTTACTGAAGTAAGTTTTTGACTCCCAACACCCACTAGGTAATATCAATATATTGTGTGTGTGTGCTCAGTTGTGTCCAACTCTTTGCAACCCTAGGACTGTAGCAACTCAGCTCCTCTATCCACAGAATTTTTCAGGCAAGAATATTGAAGTGGGTTGCTGTTTCCTTCTCCAATTAATGTGTAATAACTAAAGCCCAGAATTTATTCAGATTTTCTTAATTTATATCCATCTATTTTCTATTTGAAGATCCCGTTCAGGATACTACATTACAGTTGGTCTTCATATCTCCTTGGCTTCCTCTTGGCTATTACAGTTCCTCAGACTTTCTTTTTGGTTGTAGACCTCAACAGTTCTAAGGAATACTGGCTAGGTGCTATATAGATTGTCCCTTAACTGGAAATTCATATAGTTAAATTGGATTTGTAGGTTTTCTGATGGAAGACCACAGAGATGTCATCAACCCAAGTGTACACACAATTAACATGGCTTACCACTTTTGATGATAACCTTGAGCCTCTGCTGAAGCAGTGTTCGCCAGCATTCTCTACTATAATGTTACTCTTTCTTTGTTTCTTCCTTTCCATGCTAGAAATTTTGGAAGGAAATCACTACATGTAACCAACCCTTAGGTAGTAGGGAATTGTGCTCATCTCCTTGAGGCTGAAGTATCTACATGGATTATCTAAAATACTTTTGTATAGGAGATTTGTCTAATTTTTCTCAATTTGTTATTTATTCAATCATTTATGTGGAGAAGGCAATGGCAACCCACTCCAGTACTCTTGCCTGGAAAAACCTGTAGATGGAGGAGCCTAGTAGGCTACAGTCCATGGGGTCGCTAAGAGTCGAATACAACTGAGCAACTTCACTTTCACTTTTCACTTTCATGCATTGGAGAAGGAAATGGCAACCCACTCCAGTGTTCTTGCATAGAGAATCCCAGGGAAGGAGGAGCCTGGTGGGCTACCATCTGTGGGGGTACACAGAGTCGGACATGACTGAAGTGACTTAGCNTTTCACTTTTCACTTTCATGCATTGGAGAAGGAAATGGCAACCCACTCCAGTGTTCTTGCATAGAGAATCCCAGGGAAGGAGGAGCCTGGTGGGCTACCATCTGTGGGGGTACACAGAGTCGGACATGACTGAAGTGACTTAGCAGCAGCAGCAGCAATCATTTATGTCAGAGGCAACCTATGGATATTTACTTTATATGCTGGATTATAATTCAATACTATTTTATATATTTTGTTGCTTGAACTGTTCTAACTTTGGCCATTGGTTGTCTTTCAGGTAGCTCCTGAGTCCATTTGACATACCATCTGTATTGTGCTTTTTCTATTTTATGGGACCTCATTTCTTTTCAGGATAGAAGATATTCTTGGATTGTCTTGCATATTCCTTATCTTGCGTTGTCATTCTTGTTGTTCAGTCGCAAAGTAATGTCTGACTTTACGACCCCATGGACTGCAACATGCCAGGCTTCCCTGTCCTTCACTATCTCCCAGAGTTTGCTCAAACTCATATCCATTTGATGCTATTTAATCATCTCATCCTCTGCCATCTCCTTCTTTTCCTGCCCTCAATCTTTCCCAGCATCAGGGTCTTTTTTAGTGTGTCGTTCTTCATATCAGGTGGTCAAAGTATTAAAGCTTCAGTATCAGTCCTTCCAATGACTATTCAGGGCTGATTTCCTTTAGGATTGACTGGTTTGATCTCCTTGCTGTCCAAGGGACTAAGAGTCTTCACCACTACAAATCAAAAGCATCAGTTCTTCAGCACCCAGCCTTCTTTATGGTCCAACTCTCACATCCAAACGTGACTACTGGAAAACTATAGTTTTGACTATATGGACCTTTGTCAGCAAAGTGATGTATCTGTTTTTTTATTACACTGTTTAGGTCTGTAATAGTTTTTCTTTTAAGGAGCCAGCATCTTCCATTTTCATGGCTGCAATCACTGTCCATAGGAATTTTGGAGCCCAAGAGAACAAAATCTGCCACTGTTTCCACTTCTTCCCCATCTATTTGCCGTGAAGTGACCCAGTTGTGCATGTGACTGGTGATAGAAGCAAGATATGATGCTGTAAATAGCAATATTGCATAGGAACCTGGAATGTCAGGTCCATGAAGCAAGGCAAATTGGAAGTGGTCAAACAAGAGATGGCAAGGGTGAACGTTGACATTCTAGGAATCAGCAAACTAAAATGGACTGGAATGGGTGGCTTTAACTCAGATGACCATTATATCTACTACTGTGAGCAGGAATCCCTCAGAAGAAATGGAGTAGCCATCATGGTCAACAAAAGAGTTCAAAATGCAGTAATTGGATGCAATCTCAAAAACAACAGAATGATCTCTGTTCGTCTCCAAGGCAAACCATTCAATATCACAGTAATCCAAGTCTATGCCCCAACCAGTAATGCTGAAGAAGCTGAAGTTGAAAGGNATAACTCTTACGCATAAAACATTAACCAAATGGCCATTTATTTCTTCACTTGTTTTAAACAGCCATTTTACTCATTACCTTTTCATTTATCACTTCTTATTTCTGTGTTGCCTTTTAAACCCCCCTCCAACCAATCTAAAAAAGAAATTAAGAAACATTACTTTTTAGGAAATAAAGTTCCTTCTATCATTAACTTAAATTTTATGTGTGTGCCTTTTAAAATGAGTTTAGAAAGGTATCCAGATGAGGTCAGAGAGTATTTCCCCACGTAAATTGGGGTTTGTAGTGCTGTCTGGGTGGAGAAGGCAACGGCACCCACTCCAGCACTCTTGCCTGGAAAATCCCATGGGCGGAGGAGCCTGGTGGGCTGCAGTCCATGGGGTCGCGAAGAGTCAGACAGACTGAGCGGCTTCCCTTTCACTTCTCACTCTCATGCATTGGAGGAGGAAGTGGCGCCCACTCCAGTGCTCTTGCCTGGAGAGTCCCAGGGACGGGGGAGCCTGGGGGGCTGCCCTCTACGGGGTCGCACAGAGTCGGACACGACTGAAGCGACTCAGCAGCAGCAGCAGTGCTATCTGGGAGCTTTCAAGCAGCAGGGAGAATAGGAATGATCTGTATCTGACTCGCCTTTACGGCCTCCCGACACAGCGCTGCCCGCAGCCTGGCCCTGTGAAATGTTTCAAGCGATACTGCGGTAAGCAGTCGTGACTCACCAGCAACCACTTGCTCTTCCTTGACACTTAACCTCAGTTTTGTTCGTAACAGCTGCTCAAAATCTTTGTACAGGTACATTCTTGGAGAGACTGTGAGTTTGGTTCAAGATCCCCATAATAAAATATTTCAATAAAGTGAGTCACATGAGTTTCCTTGCTTCATGGTGCTTTTAGGAGCTATATTTATACTATATTACGGTCTATCAACTGTGCAATAGCTTGTCTGAAAAATGCACATACCTTAATTAAAAAAGAATGCTTTTGGAAAAGTGGCACTTGCTAGATTTGCTAGATGTTGGATTATTAAAAACCTTCAATTAAAAAAAAAGAAAAGCCGCAATATCTGCAAAGCACAACAAATAGAAAGCAGTATGCCTGTAATGACACGAGGTGCAGTTTTCTGTGGGGCCTTAACTGCACGTTCTTCTCTGTCCAGCTCCACTGGCCTTATTCCCGCTGCTTTTCTGCTTATAGCCCTTCTGTTGACACTCCTTTGTCACCCGGTTCTGTCCGATTTCCCCACCACTGTGTAACGATGCTGGCGGTAAAGACCCCGCCTGCGGATGGAGGAGACTAGGAGACGCAAGTCTGATCGAGAAGAAGCCTGGAGGAGGACGCGGCCACCCACTCCGGGGCGCTGGCCTGGGAAGTCCCGTGGGCAGAGGAGCCGGGCGGGCTACGGTCCACAGGACTGCCAGCAGCTGGACAGGACTAAGCGGCTGAGCGCAGCACGCGCAAGTATGCCCGGATCGGCTTTTGTCGTCTGGGAGAGCTAGGACGCCTTCCTAGGGCGCTTCTCTTTCCTCGCCTCTCTCCCGCCCCGCCCTGCCCTCCTCTGTAGTCTCAAAGGGGCGACTCGATTGCCCTTTCTGATCTAGCCTTGGAAGTCACACAGCGTCACAAGGCCTGCTCAGCTTCCAGGGGAAGGGGGCATAGACCTCACCTCTTGATGGGAAGGAGGTCCAAGACTGCGGATATTTTAAAGCCACAATGTGGTTTCAGTGACTGATTATAAGACTTAATTGTAGCATGTAGGAAAACAGCATGACTTATAAATTATGTTTCTACTTAATATTTCAGAAGCTTTGAATATGCTCTATGCTTCCCTGGACCATGCTGTCTTTGATAGAGATCATCTGCCTGCCTTATTTTTTGTTGCGGAATCAGTTCTATACAGACTCTGCTGTGATGCATTCCAAAAGGCATACTTATACTCGGTTGAAATCAAGCTGGCAAAGGTATGTTTTAAGGTGATTTCAACGTGTGTTTTTTTATTGGAGGCTAATTACTTTACAATATTGTATTGGTTTTGCCAGTGTGTTTTAGTTGTTACATGTTCTACATCTAACCACACGATACCTGTTTCAGGATCCAAACAGGCCATTTGGTTTTATTACAGAATATTCTCTTGTTTGGTAGTTTATTTTAATCTCTAAATGTGGACACTACATTATTACCTGATATGCAAATGGAGATAGTTGGAGAAAATACAGTTTTGCCAACTATGTAAGAAAATAACATTTAATTAAGAATCAAGTTTGTACTTATTTTTGAGTGTATATAGCCTTCTCCTATCTATTTTAAGGACAGCTGAATGCCAGTTTTCCATTTAAAACTGCTGACTGATATACTCTTAAATGTTGCCCAGTCTGAGAAGATAGGTTGTTATCTCAGTATTCCATGTCATCTTAGAGCTGTAAGATGGGAAACTATATTCATGTAGCTCGTGTTTCATAAGGTCCTAGAAGACAGTGTCCCACTTCTGTGATGATCAGGTTGCCTGTGGCAAAATTTATCATTAGTCAAAGAAATTTAGCTTAACTAGTGGTTTTATTGCAAAGAAAAACCAGGAGAATAATTTCTTTATGATTAAAGAAAATATATCTGTATGTATACATTTTAGTTGACATATATGTATATACATATCATTTGAAAGTAAGTACGGTATTATTTGCAAAAATATATTTTCCCTTCTTTACTTTTGATTATGAAATTTTGATTATGTTAGAAAGTGGACATGAAGATATTCATGAGTCATCCAGGGTATTTTGGAAGACACTGTATTTCAGACCTTATAAATTAAGTCTAGATTGTCTCTGATATGTTTTGGGGTAAAAGATTTATGGATACCAGGCAAGAAACAGAACATAATAGAAATTGAACATGCAAAGAACTGAGGCTTTGCATAGAACAGCTGGGGGCAAAGAGACAAGTAAAATTACAATGTCCTTTTCTTCTTTCTTTATTTCCCAAACTGTTCATTATAACAATACCTAAGAGCTTCTATTTATATAATTATTTTGGGATTTCAAAATACAATATATGCATTACTTATCTAAAAAGGGTTAGCATTAGCGCTAGTTTATGACGGAAAAAGAGTGGAGTGGAGAGACATAGGTCAAGTGTGTGTCACTTTTTTCTCCTTTCCTTCTCATCCTCTTGGTGACCTCTTCCCATTTCTTGCCTTCGATATTTCTGCCAGCAATAAAAATGGCTATAAAATAAAGCTTTAGTCATTGTGTATATTGCTTATAATTTACATATACCATGGATTCATTTAATTTAAAAAGATTCCTATATCCTCTCATCTGAGTAGTTAAGACTATTTGCATTGCTTTAGATGAATTAGAAATAATAACTTATTTAATCTTCACAATAATCCTAAAAGGTAGGTGCTATTATTATCCACCATTCCACAGACTAGGCAAAGAGACTCTAAGTTGATTAGCCAAGATCTCAGCAGAGAAGATTGTGAAACCCAGGACCCCCTGGACTCTCAGCCATGAGTCCCCTCATTAACCTGGGCTCCCCGATTTACTAGGCTTCCCTGGGGCCTCCAGTTTACTCGGTTTCCCTGGTGGCTCAGCTGGTAAAGAATCTGCTTGCAATGTGGGAGACCTGGGTTCTATCCCCGGCTTAGGAAGATCCCCTGGAGGAGGGAATGGCAACCCACTCCAGTATCCTGGCCTGGAGAATTCCATGGACAGAGGAGCCTGGCCGGCTGCAGTCCATGGACTCGCAAGAGTCAGACACAACTGAGCAACTCAGCCTGCCTGCCTCTCGGGCTTCCTGGTCTGAATGCTTGCTTTTCATTGTTGTAGATGATATAGATTGGCTAGGAGAAAGCAGCGTGCTTTATAAGTGCCTTTGATTTCAGGCAGGAAGCCATTTCAGTCATCTACCTTTTCTTTGTAGGAGCTTCGTTATATATCTACTAGTCAGTTGGAGGCTTCTTTTTGATTTTTTTCTTGTTGACAGAACAGTCTATTTAAGGGTATTGCCATGGAGTCACCTTCATAGACAGCATTTTGTTTCTCTTTTGACAAAAAAACACATAGCTCATGCTTGGGAAAAGGCAG
The DNA here is from genome assembly GCA_006410875.1 of Neotragus pygmaeus. Lineage (NCBI taxonomy): Eukaryota > Metazoa > Chordata > Mammalia > Artiodactyla > Bovidae > Neotragus > Neotragus pygmaeus. The sequence continues at coordinate 136,450 of SJYV01023084.1, forward strand.
AAATACCCGATTCCTAATATTCCTTATCTTCACATTTTGTGCATATTCTTCCCTCATCTGAGTATAGAATCTTAACTACCGGAGTCTACTTATTAAAGGACCATTAGTTTAATATATATGCAAGCTATATACATATATAAGAACCCTATATAAACTATAGTTTAATGTATTTTTTTTCACATAAATGCTATTTATCTATCTATTTTTGGGTACGTTGGATCTGGGCTTCTTTGTGGCTCAGACGGTCAAGGGTCTGCCTGACAGGCTCAGGCCCTGGGTTGGGAAGGTCCTCTGGAGTAGGAAACGGAAACCGGCTCCAGTGTTCTTGCCTGGAGAATCCATGCACAGAGGAGCCTGGCGGGCTCCAGTCCAGTCCCTGGGGTTGCGAGGGGTCGACACCGCTGAGCCGCTGACACTCCCGCGGGGTGTGCGCTGCGCGCGGCCCTCCCCAGCCGCGCCGAGTGGAGGCGGCCCTCGGGTGCGGCGCGCAGGCTTCTCGCTGCGGAGCCGGGCTCTCAGGGGCGCGGGCCTCAGTGCTTGTGGCGCGTGGGCTCAGTAGTGGCAGTGCCTGCGCTTAGTTGCCCTGCAGCGCACAGAATCCTCCCAGACCCGGGACTGAATCCGCGTCCCCTGCGTTGGCAAGTGGGTTCTTAGCCGGTGCACCGCCAGGAGCGTCCGGTTTCCGTGTTTTAGAAGGAATGTGAACAGTGCTCTTCCAGCTTCTGTGAAGAACACGAAACACGCAACCAACTGTAAAATGTAATACATGATAAATATTATTCACCATCTCCATTTCACCATTAGCTAAGTCAGAGAAATGAAGATAAGGGATGAAAAGGAAAGGGGATTAAGAGCGAAGGAAGCAAAGATGGGCAGGCAGAGAGAGACCCTGACAGGCGGAACTTTAGGACGCAAAGCTTAAGTTGTCAAGCTGCAGAGAGAGCATGCACACCAGGACGAATGCACAGGGAGTTCAGAATTCTTCAGAGATAAAGAAACAGCAGGTTTTTCATAAAAACCTAGCTTTTCAGAATATTGCAGATGAAAGCTTTTAAAAACCATTTTCCAAGTATAGTCATATAAAGTTTTGCTTTGGGATCAGGGGAAGCTCATGATCAAACTGCTGTATAATCCAGTTATGCAAGCTGATACTGTTGTCGATCACGTATTTTTCTCTTTTGACCCATGTTGAATTTTTAAAGTCTTGTTTTCGGTATCCTTCTCTGGTCCCTTCAAAATCGTAGATTATTCTTCTCCTGGTGCATTTATTNCATGTATGGATGTGAGAGTTGGACTGTGAAGAAAGCTGAGCACCGAAGAATCGATGCTTTTGAACTGTGGTGTTGGAGAAGACTCTTGAGAGTCCCTTGGACTGCAAGGAGATCCAACCAGTCAATAGTGAGATCAGCCCTGGGTGTTCATTGGAAGGACTGATGATGAAGCTGAAACTCCAATACCTTGGCCATCTCATGTGAAGAGCTGACTCATTGAAAAAAACGCTGATGCTGGGAAAGATTGAAGGTGGGAGAAGGGGATAACAGAGGATGAGATGGTTGGATGGCATCACTGACTTGATGGACATGAGTTTCAGCAAGCTCCGGGAGATGATGATGGACAGGGAGGCCTGGCGTGCTGTAGTTCACGGGGTCACAGTTGGATATGACTGAGTGACTGAACAACATTGTACACAAGGGATCTATGTGAAAATAAACATATAAACCTCAGATCAACTATATATTCTTTTAAAAATGTGTTCAAGTAAATTGTTCCCCTTGATGTAACATGATGTAGAAAAAAAACATTTAAAGTTTATTTCCATGTGTATTCAAGTCAAAGAACTCTTTCTCAGACGTATTTTAATATTTCACTTCCAGGAACATTTGCAACTTAATCAGAAAGGCTATGAAATTAGCCACCTGCTCTGGCACTGTGTTTCTGCCTGGACTTGTGTTCAGAAGAACAGTCCTCAGTTAAACAAGGTGCTTGAACATCTCATCTCTTGTAAAACACACCTTCAAAAGAAATCCTGGTAAGTGGGATCCTATAAATCCAGAGTAACTCATGGAGAAACTTTTGTGTTTAAATGTTAAATAACCTTTGTACTTAAATGTTAATCACACCTTAGTTGACTATGAAAAAAATTTATAATCTCAGTTCCAAAGACAAGGGCAGTTTCTATATTTTGTATTAGTTCATTTCATCAATAAATTGTTCTCGCCTTTTTTTTTTTTGCTAGATGAGCATACTTTTATTGCCTTTTGTCTTTATTGAAGGAACTTTGTTATTGATAACTTCATTCCCACAATTTTAAGCATCTTTTACTTTTCAAGTTGTTTAACAACAATGAAGTACAGATTGTTAGCCATGGAGGAATGTACTGTGATTCTGTTTGCTTCCTTATGCCTCATTTGTAAAACATAACAGAAATGACTGTTAAGTCTTAGTTTCCTCCTTTACATGTGGTAATTTGAAAGGGGAAAAGAGAGTCTTAAATTACTATGAAAGAGGGCGTGAGTTCAACTGAGGAAAGAAGAATTTTAAAGGAGTATTTCTGAGGAAATTGATCAGAGGATATCTCTTTCAGTATTTGAGGCTGATAAAAGAATTTGAATTATTTTTCCACTACTAACAATCAATAATATGTCACGCTATCGCAAGTTGCAAATTCATAAATTTTCTTAAAATTAATTACAGTTTTTAAGCTTCTGGAAAGCCAACTCTGCATCAACCAATCTGTACAAATTTTGTCCATTTCTTATGGACAAAAACTATTTTCCCAGTTTCATTTGGATGTTTTTGGGGATTCTAGATCAAGTAAAGATTTCTGGAGAATAGCTTAGAGCATGTCTAATTTCCTTGAAATAGCCTATTTTAGAGTCTTGGAAGACTCTAACTTGATATAAAAATAAATTATATTTCAATATAAAAGTAAATATTGCATAACAAGTCAAGTTTATTTTCAAAATATTCTAATAATTTCCAACTAAACATGTTTAGATAAGTGCACTGGCTGATTAAGAATCTAATTTTGAAAGTCAAGAAATTATTTCTTTTACCAATTTTCATTTTCACTGTATTATCAATATTTAATTTAATTTTTCAGTGATTAGTCTTTGAAAGTGAAAGTAGCTTGCTGCTGCTAAGTCACTTCAGTCGTGTCTGACTCTGTGCGACCCCATAGACTGCAGCCCACCAGGCTCCCCTGTCCCTGGGATTCTCCAGGCAAGAATACTGGAGTGGGTTGCCATTTCCTTCTCCAACGCATGAAAGTGAAAAGTGAAAGGGAAGTCGCTCAGTCATGTCTGACTCTTAGCAACCCCATGGACTACAGCCTACCAGGCTCCTCTGTCCATGGGATTTTCCAGGCAAGAGTATTGGAGTGGGGTGCCATTGCCTTCTCTGGAAAGTAGCTTAGTTGTGTCCAACTCTTTGTGACCTCATGGACTAAAGAGTCCATGGATTTTTCTAGACCAGAACACTGGAGTGGGTAGCCTTTCCCTTCTCCAGAGGATCTTCCCAACTCAAGGATCTAACCCAAGTCTCCCACATTGCAGGCAGATTCTTTATCATCTGAGCCACAAGGGAAGCCCAAGAATGCTGCAGTGGGTTATCCCTTCTCCAGTGGATCTTCCTGACCCAAGGATTGAACTGGGGTCTCCTGTGTTTAGTTGGAGTCTTTACCAACTGAGCTATCAGGGAAGCCCTCAGGGATTTCTCTTTAAGATTTTTAAAATAACTTAGTATTTTATAGATTTACGGGTTTGGGGGATTATACACGATTATTCTTACTTTTGGAGAAGGCAATGGCACCCCACTCCAGTGTTCTTGCCTGGAGAGTCCCAGGGACGGGGGAGCCTGGTGGGCTGCCGTCTATGGGGTCACACAGAGCCGGACACGACTGAGGTGACTCAGCAGCAGCAGCATTCTTACTTTACAGATGGAGAAACCAAGGCCAAGCTCACAGACTCCGTGGAGTCGGGGCCCAGCACAGCGCTCTTTTCGGTGTGGCATCCTGCTTTCCTCTGGCTGCCTTACTTAGGAGACTGTTCTGAGGCATCGTGACGCTGAATCTTGGCTTTTCTTTTTCTGGGAAGATATTGTGGAAATCAAGTGTGGGAGCGCAAGGCACAGTCAGACAATGCTGAATGAGCGGAAGAGCATGTTGAAAAAACAGTAAGACGCAATGACTGTGATGGAATGGAAAAGGTAGTTGTTTAAAAGAGCACTGCCGAAGAGTTTTCTGTTTTTTACACTTACTGTTTTTAAAAAATTAGTTTATTTGTTAATTTTATTTCTGGTTGCGCTGGGTCATCGTTGCAGTGGGGGCTTTTCTCTAGTTGCAGAATGGGGCCCTCTCTCCGGCTGTGCTGGGGCCTCACTCTATGCTTCTCTCATCGTGGCCCCTGCGCTCTGGGCCACAGGCTTCAGTCAGTTCAGTCCTCAGTCGTGTCCGACTCTCTGCGACCCCACCAACTGCAGCACGCCCACTTCCCTGTCCATCGCCAGCTCCTGGAGTTTGCATAAACTCATGTCCATTGAGTTGGTGATGCCATCCAACCATCTCATCCTCTATTGTCCCGTTCTCCTCCCACCTTCAATCTTTCCCAGCATCAGGGTCTTTCCCATTGAGTCAGTTCTTTGCATCAGGTCAAAAAATATTGGAGTCTCAGCTTCAGCATCAGTCCTTCCATTAAGATGGACTGGACTGATTTCCTTTAGGATGGACTGGTTGGATCTCCTTGCAGTCCAAGGGACTCTCAAGAATCTTCTCCAACACCACAGTTCAAAAGCATCAGTTCTTTGGTGCTCAGCTTTCGTTATGGTCCAACTCTCACATCCATACATGACTACTGGAAAAACCATGACTAGATGGATCTTTCACAGCAGAGTTATGTCTTAGCCTTTAAAAATGCTGTCTAAGTTCCAAGGAGCAAGTGTCTTTTAATTTCATTGCTGCAGTCACCATCTGCAGTGATTTTGGAGCCCCCAAAAATAAAGTCTGTCACTGTTTCCACTTTTTCCCATCTATTTGCCATAAAACTAAACATCTGTCCCAGTGTACACTCCTAGATGGTTTTCCAGTTACAGAGGTCAACTGCACTCGTATAATGGTGATACCAGGTGTCTGAGCTGTGGGATCAGACAGCATCACCAGTGGCAGGACAGCCTGCCAACAGGGGCCCCCTGACCAGGCGCACTCCCTTGCCTACAGTCCCAGCTTGAAGTATTCCTCGTGGCTACATCTGACCTGAACTTGATTAAAGAAAAATAAACCAAACCGTGGAGTGTTTTATAAAATGTTGGGGTGGGCTTTCCCAAAAGCCATTGTCTTGAAAAACAACAAAGTATGATCGGCTTGTATATTGAAAAATACAAAATATTCCTGAGAGAAATTAAAGGAGACCGAAATAACTGGGAAATATACATTGTGATGGGACAGAAGATTCAATATTGTCAAGATGCCAGTTCTCCATGAATTATGCTATAAATTCAATCCAACTCAACTCGGACTTTCAAGAGACTTCTTATAGCAATTGGCAGGTTGATTCTAAAATCCATATGCAAGTGCAAAGAATCTAGAACATCTAAAACACTGAAAGAGAACAAAGTCGGAGAGGTAGCTCCATCTGATTTTAAAAATCGTTGTAAAACTGAAGGGTGGTATTGGTGTAAAGACAGATCAATAGAACCAAATAGAGAGTCCATGAATAAATCCACATGTGTATGGACA
>SJYV01023084.1:142704-154524 GCA_006410875.1 Neotragus pygmaeus
TTTTTTTTTTTGCTAGATGAGCATACTTTTATTGCCTTTTGTCTTTATTGAAGGAACTTTGTTATTGATAACTTCATTCCCACAATTTTAAGCATCTTTTACTTTTCAAGTTGTTTAACAACAATGAAGTACAGATTGTTAGCCATGGAGGAATGTACTGTGATTCTGTTTGCTTCCTTATGCCTCATTTGTAAAACATAACAGAAATGACTGTTAAGTCTTAGTTTCCTCCTTTACATGTGGTAATTTGAAAGGGGAAAAGAGAGTCTTAAATTACTATGAAAGAGGGCGTGAGTTCAACTGAGGAAAGAAGAATTTTAAAGGAGTATTTCTGAGGAAATTGATCAGAGGATATCTCTTTCAGTATTTGAGGCTGATAAAAGAATTTGAATTATTTTTCCACTACTAACAATCAATAATATGTCACGCTATCGCAAGTTGCAAATTCATAAATTTTCTTAAAATTAATTACAGTTTTTAAGCTTCTGGAAAGCCAACTCTGCATCAACCAATCTGTACAAATTTTGTCCATTTCTTATGGACAAAAACTATTTTCCCAGTTTCATTTGGATGTTTTTGGGGATTCTAGATCAAGTAAAGATTTCTGGAGAATAGCTTAGAGCATGTCTAATTTCCTTGAAATAGCCTATTTTAGAGTCTTGGAAGACTCTAACTTGATATAAAAATAAATTATATTTCAATATAAAAGTAAATATTGCATAACAAGTCAAGTTTATTTTCAAAATATTCTAATAATTTCCAACTAAACATGTTTAGATAAGTGCACTGGCTGATTAAGAATCTAATTTTGAAAGTCAAGAAATTATTTCTTTTACCAATTTTCATTTTCACTGTATTATCAATATTTAATTTAATTTTTCAGTGATTAGTCTTTGAAAGTGAAAGTAGCTTGCTGCTGCTAAGTCACTTCAGTCGTGTCTGACTCTGTGCGACCCCATAGACTGCAGCCCACCAGGCTCCCCTGTCCCTGGGATTCTCCAGGCAAGAATACTGGAGTGGGTTGCCATTTCCTTCTCCAACGCATGAAAGTGAAAAGTGAAAGGGAAGTCGCTCAGTCATGTCTGACTCTTAGCAACCCCATGGACTACAGCCTACCAGGCTCCTCTGTCCATGGGATTTTCCAGGCAAGAGTATTGGAGTGGGGTGCCATTGCCTTCTCTGGAAAGTAGCTTAGTTGTGTCCAACTCTTTGTGACCTCATGGACTAAAGAGTCCATGGATTTTTCTAGACCAGAACACTGGAGTGGGTAGCCTTTCCCTTCTCCAGAGGATCTTCCCAACTCAAGGATCTAACCCAAGTCTCCCACATTGCAGGCAGATTCTTTATCATCTGAGCCACAAGGGAAGCCCAAGAATGCTGCAGTGGGTTATCCCTTCTCCAGTGGATCTTCCTGACCCAAGGATTGAACTGGGGTCTCCTGTGTTTAGTTGGAGTCTTTACCAACTGAGCTATCAGGGAAGCCCTCAGGGATTTCTCTTTAAGATTTTTAAAATAACTTAGTATTTTATAGATTTACGGGTTTGGGGGATTATACACGATTATTCTTACTTTTGGAGAAGGCAATGGCACCCCACTCCAGTGTTCTTGCCTGGAGAGTCCCAGGGACGAGGGAGCCTGGTGGGCTGCCGTCTATGGGGTCACACAGAGCCGGACACGACTGAGGTGACTCAGCAGCAGCAGCATTCTTACTTTACAGATGGAGAAACCAAGGCCAAGCTCACAGACTCCGTGGAGTCGGGGCCNGGGAGCCTGGTGGGCTGCCGTCTATGGGGTCACACAGAGCCGGACACGACTGAGGTGACTCAGCAGCAGCAGCATTCTTACTTTACAGATGGAGAAACCAAGGCCAAGCTCACAGACTCCGTGGAGTCGGGGCCCAGCACAGCGCTCTTTTCGGTGTGGCATCCTGCTTTCCTCTGGCTGCCTTACTTAGGAGACTGTTCTGAGGCATCGTGACGCTGAATCTTGGCTTTTCTTTTTCTGGGAAGATATTGTGGAAATCAAGTGTGGGAGCGCAAGGCACAGTCAGACAATGCTGAATGAGCGGAAGAGCATGTTGAAAAAACAGTAAGACGCAATGACTGTGATGGAATGGAAAAGGTAGTTGTTTAAAAGAGCACTGCCGAAGAGTTTTCTGTTTTTTACACTTACTGTTTTTAAAAAATTAATTTATTTGCTAATTTTATTTTTGGTTGCGCTGGGTCATCGTTGCAGTGGGGGCTTTTCTCTAGTTGCAGAATGGGGCCCTCTCTCCAGCTGTGCTGGGGTCTCACTCTACGCTTCTCTCATCGTGGCCCCTGCGCTCTGGGCCACAGGCTTCAGTCAGTTCAGTCCTCAGTCGTGTCCGACTCTCTGCGACCCCACCAACTGCAGCACGCCCGCTTCCCTGTCCATCGCCAGCTCCTGGAGTTTACATAAACTCATGTCCATTGAGTTGGTGATGCCATCCAACCATCTCATCCTCTATTGTCCCGTTCTCCTCCCACCTTCAATCTTTCCCAGCATCAGGGTCTTTCCCATTGAGTCAGTTCTTTGCATCAGGTCAAAAAATATTGGAGTCTCAGCTTCAGCATCAGTCCTTCCATTAAGATGGACTGGACTGATTTCCTTTAGGATGGACTGGTTGGATCTCCTTGCAGTCCAAGGGACTCTCAAGAATCTTCTCCAACACCACAGTTCAAAAGCATCAGTTCTTTGGTGCTCAGCTTTCGTTATGGTCCAACTCTCACATCCATACATGACTACTGGAAAAACCATGACTAGATGGATCTTTCACAGCAGAGTTATGTCTTAGCCTTTAAAAATGCTGTCTAAGTTCCAAGGAGCAAGTGTCTTTTAATTTCATTGCTGCAGTCACCATCTGCAGTGATTTTGGAGCCCCCAAAAATAAAGTCTGTCACTGTTTCCACTTTTTCCCATCTATTTGCCATGAAGTGATGGGACCAGATGCCATGATCTTAGTTTTTTGAATGTTGAGTTTTAAGTCAGCTTTTTCCACTCTTCTCTTTCACTTTCATCAAGAGACTCTTCAGTTACTCTTCACTTTCTGCCATAAGGGTGGTGTCATCTGCATATCTGAGGTTATTGATATTTCTCCTGGCTCTTGATTCCAGCTTGTACTTCATCCAGCCTAGCGTTTCTCATGATGTACCTTGCATATTAGTTAAATAAGCAGGGTGACAATATGCAGCCTTGATGTACTCCGTTCCCAATTTGGAACCAGTCTGTTGGTCCATGTCCAGTTCTAACTCTTGCTTCCTGACCTGCATACAGATTTCTCAGGAGGCAGGTCAGGTGGCCTGGTATTCCCATCTCTTGAAGAATTTTCCACAGTTTGCTGTGATCCACACAATCAAAGGCTTCGGCATAGTCAATAAAGCAGAAACAGATGTGTTTCTGGAGCTCTCTTCCTTTCTCGATGACCCAGCGGGTGCTGGCAGTTTGATCTCTGGCTGCTCTGCCTTCTCTAAATCCAGCTTGAGCCTCTGGAAGCTCTCGGTGCAGGCACGGCTGAAGCCGGTCTCGGAGACTTTGAGGCTCTGGCAGTTGCAGCAAGTGGGCTCACGCGTTGCGGCAAGGGGCCTCAGTGGTTGCAGTGCCCAAGCTCGTTCACTGCCTGGCCTGTGCTATCTTCCCAGACCAGGGACCTGACCTATGCTCCCCGCATCAGCAGGTGGGTTCTTATCTACTGCCCAACGAGGAAAGTCCTATTTACTGTTTTTTTAAGAAAAGAATTTAATCTTTCTTTTTAAATGATGTCTCTAGTAAACAAAAATACCCCATTTACATTAAAAATTTTTGTCTTTTTACGTTAGCAATTTGACTATTAGGCAAGTTTTCTGTTAATTATAATGATAACATTATACCACATATTAAAAAAAAAACTTTTCTTTTTAAAAGTATTTAAGTTATTTATGTGACCACCTATGTAGTTTTCAAGAAGTTATAATTCCAGACAAAAACCAAAAAAATTGTGATATAATCACCAAAATCAAACCAGAAATGTTTTTGTATTTCTGGAGAAACTTTATTATTCATTTTGTGTACTCCAAAGTTTAGGTACATGTGAAAAAAAATTTTTAATTGACTAAACATGTTTAGGATTATGCAAAGATACTGAGGCTTCAGACTCTGATAGTAAAATTAAGATTCTGATAAGAAGGGGATGACAGAGGATGAGATAGTTGGATGACATCACCAACTCGATGGACATGAGTTTTGAGCAAGCTCTGGGAGTTGGTGATGGACAGCGAGGCCTGGTGTGCTGCAGTCCATGGGGTTGCAAAGAGTCAGATGTGACTGAGCTGAACTGAGGATTTGCTGGACCTTAGAACTGTGACACTTGGTAGAGGATATCTTTGGTTAGGGCCTGAAATTCAATGGCAAGTGACTATTAACACAAGCAATTTCATTTTCCATGCATGTCTGTACGGTATCACACAATAGAAAAATGATCAGAAATTTAAAATGCAGAGAGAGACCATTTAACTGATGGATCCGAAGAAATTTCTTAATTAATAGTGGCATCGGGCCAGTACTAGTGAGTGGTTCTCATCTGCCCATTTCTGATGCTGTCCATCAACAGATAATTCATCCCATGTATTCCCACCTGACTTCTTATAACCCCTTTTATAAAGATCATACCACACAAAAGGAAAGACACAGAAATGAGTGGTTTCCGCAGAGGCTGGAGAAGAGCAGTCCCAAGATGCGCGAGAAGGCAGGAGAGACTCACAGAATTAGAGCAACCTCTGCTCAGTGGGGGACGGGGAAACCTGAGGAGAGGAAATGCAGGAAGCACAGTGACTTGTAAAGCAGGGTGAAGACGGAGAGAAACAGGGATGCTGAGCCCTTCCCCGGTCCCACACCAGCCTTCAGGTCAGAAGTGTGACTGGCTTGTGCTGCAGATCAGCTGCCGTAAGGCAGCGTTCCATGGAATACGCTTAAACCTCACGTGATGCTCCACCCTGTGGTCTGTCCTTTTACAAACTGCACCACTTGCTCTAGGGAGATAGCTCAAGCCAGCACAAAAGGCTTTCTCATCCAACATGAAAATAATGAATTGTGTTTATAATTGAATTATTAGCCAATGAGGACTGCTGAGAAATGCAGCATGGCATTTCAAAAGAGCGACGTAACCTATAAAATTATACCTCCCAAAGCAAAATAGCTGATCTAATCGCACCGTGAATGTATTCCGAAAATGCTTGACAATTTAAAATTACACCAACATGGCAAGTGCTTTCAGACGTAGAGTGTTCGTGTTTGCATCGAAATAAATTAAACAAAGAGAGCCCTGCCCAGCAAGGCTTTTGCTTCTGGCCTCGCTGCTGACCTCCACAATGTCTGTCTCCCTGAACCCTGGGAATTAGAATGTCGTGTGACAGTCTAACTAGAACCATCCAGATGCAAGTTTTCACCACTAATCCTCTTCATGAGCTGAGATGTCAGGTTAGGTCCTCAGTCTTCTGATTCATTTCCTGGGTTTCTTATCGATCCTTTAATCCTCTGAGCTAAATATAAACATTTATCTGTATCAAGGATAAATATACAATGTATGCTTCGCTCCCTAATGGCGCAGTGAGAGAAACATTCAGCTTCAAATCCTAAGGCCTGAGTTTTTTTCTCTGGCTACCTGTCTAATTTTGATTGAGTCACATAACCCCCATGAACAGCGTCTGTTCGTGTTAAATAGACGTAATAGCCATCATAAACAAAGGTAAGTAACGTCAAGACACGTTTTACACCGAGTCTCCCCCAATCCTTCATTTCCTGCTAGTTCAGATCTGAGTTAATTTTTTCCCAGACACCTACCTACTGAATTTCTGTCTCCATGCCTGACATGTGTCCTCTCCTCAAGTTAACCTAATCGGACACCCGGACTCCCTTTCCTGGCCCGCGCTCTCCCCCACCACAGTGACACCAGGCTTCAGGCCCTTGCTCGCAAGACTCTGCCAGCTTATTAACTGGCCTCTTCACCTGTGTGTTCACTTCAGTAATCTGTCATACTCTGCTGCTAGGGTAGCAGCACAAACATGATTATACCATTCTGCAGCTTCAGATTATTTAATAGGGACTGTTTTTACATGGCACGGGGGTTGCAGCTCCAAACACGGTCTCTTAATTTGCAATGATTAAAAAAAAAAAAAAAAAAAAAAGAAAGAAAACAAGAGCAAACGGAAAGACTGAAAGAAAGATCTTGCTACCGGGATTAATTACCACCAGCCGGCCACACAGGCAGACCACATGTCTGACTGACTGTATGGAAGCAGGCAATTAGGGAGCACCTAGGCCTGCTTGGATGAAACAGCCGTCGTGGTCTGTTGACAACCCATCCATTCATTTCCCTGACTTCCTTCCCTGGCACGCCAGGATGGAAGCTCTGTGCGCCGAGGGAAGAACCCTTTCAGCAGACAGGCTAAAGACCAGATCTTTCTGTAGTTCATCTCTTCTGAGGGTCAGAAATCAGGCATTGGCAAGAGAAATGTGTTCTTTAAACAGGTTTTCCTCGGTGGTCAAAATCAGGAGAGAAATTCGGATGGCTCTCTTTTCTGTGTGCGCTGAAGCGGAGACCGGTTTGTTTATGCTAATGCTCACCATCTTAGCCCGTTAATGTGGTCTTTAGTGTCCAATAACGTTGTGGTTAAATCATTACTTAAAATGTTTGTTTTTCTCAAAGGATGGTGTATGTACTAAATTTTTAGACCCTATTTATAAAACCATGTTGACTCACTAAACTGTGTCCTTCCCGCTCACTGTCAGCCATTTAATTCTAGGGTGTTCCACTCTTAAGCTGCTAAATGCTGTTCCTTTCTTGGCTGGCCTGAGTCAAGTTCTGAGTGTGGAGACAGGTGACCTGCTTCTCTGGGAGAGCCCCTGACCGCAGGCAGCCCTTGGCTGAGCATCGCGTTGCCACTGTTTGTGCCCCTCAGCAGGGTGAGTGCATTCTGTGCAGCGGTGGGTCACTATGCTCGTACTTTTTAATCCCCCTCTTGAGATGTCTACATGTTGCTTGTTCTTTCCTACATTATCGTTGTTGTGAGATGGTCAGACCAGCCCGCCTCCCTTTGTTTTGTCTGTTTTGCTTTCAATCCAGAACCTTTCAGGAATATATTTGTGGTTTGCAGCAAGGAGGGGGATGCCTCCTCTGGCGTGTCATTGAGCGCCTTAGGAAGCTGTCGGGGTGCTTTCTCTGCTTTCCTTGGAGAGGCGCCCCCGCTGTGTGAGGCCGTGGCTACTGGTCTGCATTTCAGGAGGGTTTCCACTGATTACTCCCCTTCACGTGTGTTCCTAATGCCTGCCTTTCTCTGCCCAGGGTTTTTCTTTCACACATATGCCTACCATTACATTTTAAATCAAATTTTGGGCCTCTTGGTTTTGGAGGCATTTTGCTTCGTTTGGGTTACATTTTCTTTATAGCTTTAAAACCCTTAAAGTTTCTCTTTTTTGTGTGTGGTACTACAGATTTTTGTTCCTTTACGTCTGGTTGTTTCAATAGGAATTCAATATTAATGGATCTCAATTTGCCAGGGGTTGTCTTCCTCTAAATCATTGAAGAAATTTTCAAGTTTGCTCCCTTTTGAGTGCCTTTTTTTTTGGATGCATAACTGCCTTCATTATGAATTTGAATTATATTTTTATAATTTTAATTTTTGGCACTCTCTTTTTTTTTAACTATTCTACCTTTCACCTCAGTTTCAAGGCTTTTCATTGCTGTTTCTTCCTAGGCTTTATTACAGATGCCTGAAGAGTCTTGTAAAAATGTCTTCTGGCTCCTGTAAGAAATCATTTCAGAAGCATGACCATCCCTCAGGATTCAGACCGATCTTCTCTTTAGCTCTTTGCTGTAATGTTTTTACCACTGGTCACAGGTAGGGCCTCCTCTTTCATTTTCTATTTTACTTATCTCAGAACAAGGACAAAATTATGTAACTTTGTTATTTTTAAAACAAGAGGTTGTATTCACAATATACGTGGCAGAAGTTAGAGGCAAACGTCACCAGGGGCCCCCTTGCGTTCTCCTGCTCCCTTCCGGGCAACCTTTGAGAAGACGCACTCACAGCAGGCTCGGCCCCCCGTCCCACACACGCAGCCCCACGAGCCCTGCTTCCTGTACTTCTTGTCTTCTGAAGGTTGCTATCTCTGCGTAAACACTGAGAGACGAGGATAAAGAAGCGTAGAAATATCGGCTCCTTTAGAATTCAGTATCCCCAAGTACAGGGTTTGCTGCACTTTTCCTGTTTCCGTGAAAAGCGTGATAGGCAGTAGAGAGAGTGTTTTTCCGTAATTTATTTCTTCTGACTTACTTTTGGGAATCAGGGCTGCGGGGTGTCGTGGTGTGTGGCTACACTGTCTTGCTGTTCTCATTCTAGCTCCATCAATTTTATGATTTTTTTATATCTTACAGGAAGTTCCCTGTAGGATAGTCACAGCTTTTTCATTCTCCATCTTCAGAATTGTATGGATTTTTGACATCATCAGTGTTTTTTGAAATATCTATTGAAAGTTTCAAGTAACTCTTTGTAAGGACTGCAGCATAGAGACAGTTTGATTCTCTCCTTTAAACTAATGATTTGGTCCTAGAAGAATAAGGAGAAGCTAGGCAGAAATTCTAATGCTGCTGCTTCTAACCTCTCTGTAAGCTCGTATTCAGATGGGCATCTTTTGATGAAGTCTCTCGTTATCATATGTTAGTAGATCTAGAGGAAGGAGTTAGTTATTTATTTAGTTAGTTATTTCCTTCCAGTTATTAGTCTGGAAGGAAACCTGGACCGGAGTCAGACTCGCTGAAGTCTAGTCCCGAGCTGGTCATACTTAACTCTGTGTAGTTAAACATTAATTTCAAAAGCTAACACAACATTGTAAATCAACTATATTCCAACAAAAAATTTAAAAACAGAAGAAAAAAAGTTGAAAAAGAAAAACTAGAAAGTAAAATGAATCAAGTGACTGTTATTTTAGACAAGCCAGTAAACTTCTGCCTCCGCTTCTTTATTTCTATATTTAGATGGACATTTGTAATATTTATAAATTACTTTATACATGTGTAATTTCATGGCATTGTGGAAGTAAGTTGGTGTACTGGTTATTGAGTTCACAAAAAGCTAGTGCTGTATTTAAATGTCTAACCTAAATCCATTTGGAAATTTTCTATGTGCATCAATTTTCAGTTTTGATTTTTTTACAAACTTCAATTTATAAGTTTTGCTGCTTTTATTCTATTTTTGTCAAAGGCATTTTCCCTTATTGAAAACTGTGCGATCAACAGCATTGATTGAAAATAGTGTGTTTCTGGTAAAGCATTTTTTTTTAGCCGTAGGTGGCTGACACTGATGAATCTTTTTTCAATTTGTATTTTAGTGAAACTGCCCTAGGTTAGCTGCAGTTTTCCAGAATTAAAAGGGAACAGGAGAAACAAAAGGTTTGACTGTGAGCTATGCTGCTGCTGCTGCTAAGTTGGTTCAGTCATGTCCAACTCTGTGCAACCCCATAGACGGCAGCCCACCAGGCTCCCCCGTCTCTGGGATTCTCCAGGCAAGAACACTGGAGTGGGCTGCCATTTCCTTCTCCAATGCATGCAAGTGAAAAGTGAAAGTGAATTCATGGGTAAAGTTTTGTGCAGTCTGAGACTATCCCCTCCTTCACTTGACCTTATTGTGAAGCAGGGGCCGTGAGTACTCTGGGGAAGGTATCACTCTTTGTTCATCCTGGAGAGCATCTAGACCTTTTCCTTCAGTCATCCAAAGTTACTGAACTCATATCCATTGACTTTGAAATAATAGTATTGCTGTGATTCAGTTCAGTTCCAGCCTTTTGAATCCAGACATTTTATATAGAGTATTTCCCTTAAATTTCATAATAGTCTCTGAAAAGTAAGTTTTGCTACATTTACTTTACAGATGAGTAGATTAAGATTTAGCTGAGGTATGACTATTGCCCTATGCCATATGTCTAGTTAGTGATAGAGCTAAGATTCCATCTCTAATTTTTCTACTTTAAATTTCAGGCTTATAAATATTGTTTAAATGTATCGGTTAGGCTTTAGTCCTCCTGCATGTAACAGTAACCTGACTACAGTTGCATTGCCAAATAGGGCTTTGTTTATCACACATAGCAAGTAGAGCGTTACTGAGCAAATGCTTCGAGGGACACTCAGAAGCCAAGCCTCTCCTGGCTTCCTTTTATTCCATCCTTAGTGAATGGCTTTCATCTTCGCTGTTGCAAGACGGCTGCTCTACCTTCTGGTGTCAGGTGTGAATTCCCAGGAAAAGGATGAGCAAAGGAGAAAGGAGAACCTGTTATCTGAATTTAAAATCAGTATTAGCTTTTATGGAAGGCTTTTATGATATGCTTCCTCTTATATCTCACTGACCAAACCTATACTTAACACCATTCCAAAGGATTCTGGGGAGTCATTTGTGAAAAATCAGATGTATTTGATATAATTTTTATATAACAAAATTAAAACAATCTGTGTATACAGATCTATGACTTTTGACAGATGCATACACCTGTGTAATCACTACCCCAATCCAGATGTAAAAGATTTCCATCTTGTTGAAGCAACATTAGCTGGCCACTGGGCCGTCTTGAACACAATCGAGGCTTACTTCCGAAAGGAAGGAGGAGACCAGCGGAACTAGGGGTGCAACAGGCAGGATTGCAGTCTAAGGTTGAATGCGAGTGTGCTTGAATAACGGCTTAGAAATGCGAAACCGAAGAAAGTAGGAAAAACACATAGGTGGGAGAAGACTGAAATTATTAGTCAGCCTGCTTAAAACATGAACTGGGACAGGTTTCCCAGATCTGTTTGACTCAATTTTTAAAATATCTTTAAAGATTTTTAAAAAATTCTTCAATGTGTCAAAACTTGTGATTCAGATTAAGGAGGTAAATTGTGAAAAACTTTGAGATCTGCAAAGCATCATTCAAATGCAAAGAATTATCTTTTTTTCCATAGTTAGAGGTGTTTCCTTTTGAAAATCATGATGAACTTGACTTGCTGACCTGAAGTATCACAGTTGTGAAATACAAATATAATTTAAAAATATACTGTTGAAGTATGGCAAAGCCAATAGAGTACTGTAAAGTAAAATAAAGTTTAAAAAAATTAAAAAATTAAAAAATATATATATATTGACTGTTTAAATTGATTTGCTGTTGTTGTGCCGTTGCTGAGTCCTGTCTGACTCTCTGCAACCCCATGAACTTGCAGAACTCCAGGCTTCCCCGTCCTTCACTATTTCCCAGAGTTTCTTCAAACTCATGTCCATTGAGTCAGTGGTGCCATACAACCATCTCATCCTCTGTCGTCTCCTTCTCCTCCTGCCTTCAGCCTTTCCCAGCATCAAGGTCTTTTCCAATGAGTCAGCTTTTCACATCAGGTGGCCAAACTGTTGGAGCTTCAGCTTCAGCATCAGTCCTTCCAATGAATATTCAAGGTTATAGCAAAGTAATGCTCAAAATTCTCCAAGGAAAGCCAAGCTTCAGCAATATGTGAACCATCAAATTCTAGATGTTCAAGCTGGTTTTAGAAAAGGCAGAGGAACCGGAGATCAAATTGTCAACATCTGCTGGATCATGGAAAAAGGAACAGAGTTCCAGAAAAACATCTACTTCTGCTTTATTGACTATGCCAAAGCCTTTGACTGTGTGGATCACAACAAACTGTGGAAAATTCTGAAAGAGAAGGGAATACCAGACCACCTGACCTGCCTCTTGAGAAACGTATATGCAGGTCAGGAAGCAACAGTTAGAACTGGACATGGAACAACAGACTGGTTCCAAATAGGAAAAGGA
>SJYV01023084.1:154613-203981 GCA_006410875.1 Neotragus pygmaeus
TTCAGGATTTCTCTGATGTTCTCAGGATTTGGACTTAAGTCTCCTGCTTCTGGTTTTCAGTTTTATTTTTACAATAGCCTCAAGGCTTCTCCATCTATACAGCACTGATGATAAAACATCTAGGTTAAAGATGAAAGGTTTCTCCACATTGAGGGACACCCAGAGAGGTTCACTGAGTTACATGGAGAAGAGAAGAGGGAGGGGCTAGTTAGAGGTGACTGGAATGAGATGAGTGGGATCAAAAGAGAGAGCAAGCTAGCCAGTAATCACTTCCTTATGTGCTCTCCACAGTCTGGACCGCTCAGAGGTGTTCACGAAGTTATACAGGGAGGAAGAGAGGGAGGAAGTAGACAGAGGGGCCAGGAGGATAAAAGAGGAAAATCAAAAGGAGAGAGATAGATCTGGCCAGTAACCAGTTCCCTGAGTGTTCTCCACCGTCTGGAACACACAGATATTCACAGCGTTGGGTAGAGAAGAGAACGGGGCGGGAAGAGACAGAGGCCACCTGGTGGAGAAAAAGGAGAGTCCAAAGGAGGAGAGAGTGGTCAAGCCAGTAATCTTGCTCTCAGGTAAAACTGGGTACTGAAGATTGGATTTTTAAATGTACAAAGTTGATAACAAATACCAAAAAGCAAAGGTTAAAAATCTGGAGTAGAGATAGGATTTTCAAAAATACAATATTAAAGAAAAGAAGCAGAAGAAGAAGAAGAAGAAGAAAAAAGAGAAAAACAAAGCCACAAAACTTATTAAAAAACAACATCAACCACAAAAAGACTATCTTTGGCATCTGCTTNTGCTAACAAGGGTCCGTCTAGTCAAGGCTATGGTTTTCCCTGTGGTCATGTATGGATGTGAGAGTTGGACTGTGAAGAAAGCTGAGGGCCAAAGAATTGATGTGTTTGAACTGTGGTGTTGGAGAAGACTCTTGAGAGTCCCTTGGACTTCAAGGAGATCCAACCAGTCCATCCTAAAGGAGATCAGTCCTGGGTGTTCATTGGAAGGACTGATGCTGAAGCTGAAATTCCAATACTTTTGCCACCTCATGCAAAGAGTTGACTCATTGGAAAAGATTCTGATGCTGGGAGAGATTGGGGGGAGGAGGAGAAGGGGATGACAGAGGATGAGATGGCTGGATGGCATCACCGATTCGATGGACATGAGTTTGGGTAGACTCCGTGAGTTGGTGATGGACAGGAAGCCTGGCTTGCTACGATCCATGGGGTCACAGGAGTCAGACACAACTGAGCAACTGAACTGAACTGAACTGAATTTCCTTTTGGATTAACTGGTTGGATCTCCTTGCAGTCCAAGGGACTCTCAAGATTCTTCTCTAACACCACAGTTCAAAAGCATCAATTTTTCTGCCCTCGGCCTTCTTTTTGGTCCAGTTCTCACATCTGTACATGACTACTGGAAAAACCATAGCTTTAACTCTGTGGATCTTTGTCAGCAAAGTGATGTCTTTGCTTTTTAATACACTGTCTTGGTTTGTTATAACTGTTCTTCCAGGAACAAGCGTCTTTTAATTTCATGGCTGCAGTCACCATCTGCAGTGATTTGGGGGCTCAAGAAAATAAAGTCTCTCACTTTTTCCCCTTCTATATGCCATTAAGTGATGGGACTGGAGGCCATGATCTTAATTTTTTGAATGGTGAGTTTTAAGCCAGCTTTTTCACTCTCCTCTTTCACCCTCATCAAGAGGCCCTCTATGTCATCTTTGCTTTCTGCCATTAGAGTGGTATCATCTGCACACCTGAGGTTGTTGATATTTCTCCCAGCAATCTTAGTTCCAGCTTGTGAGTTATCCAGCCCAGCACTTCGCATGATGTACTCTGCATAGAGGTTAAACAAGCAGGGTGACAACATGTACTTGATGTACTCCTCTCTCAATTTTGAACCAGTCCATTGTTCCATGTCCAGTACTAACTATTGTTTCTTGTCCTGCATACACATTTCTCAGAAGACAGGTGTGGTGGTATGGTATTCTCATCACTTTAAGCAGTTTTCCATAGTTTGTTGTGATCCACACAATCAGACTCTAGTGTATTCAGTAAAGCAGAAGTAGTTTTTTTTTTAATTCCCTTGCTATTTCTATGATCTAATGGATGTTGGCAATTTGATCTCTGATTCCTCTGCCTTTTCTAAATCCAGCTTGTACATCTGGAAGTTCTTGGTTCTTGTACTGTTGAATCCTGGCTTCAAGGATTTTGAGCATTACCATGCTAACATGTGAAATGAGTGCAAGTGTTTGATAGTTTGAGCATTCTTTGGCATTGCCTTTCTTTGGGATTGGAATGAAAACTGACCTTTTCCAGTCCTGTGGCCACTGCTGAGTTTTCCAAATTTGCTGGCATATTGAGTGATTTCACAACATCATCTTTTAGGATCTGAAATAGCTCAACCGGAATTCCATCACCTCCAGTAGCTTTGTTCATAGTGACGTTTGCTAAGGCCCACTTAACTTCACACTCCAGGATGTCTGGCTCTAGGTGAGTGACCACATTCATTTGTAGTTAAGACCTTTCTTTGTATAGTTCTTCTGTGTATTCTCTGCAGAAAGAAATGGCAAACCACTGCAGTATCCTTGCCTGGAAAATCCCATGGACGGAGGAGCCTGGTGGGCTAAGGTCCATGTGGTCACAAAGAGTTGGGCACGCCTGAGTGATTAACACTTTAACACTTTTCTGCGTATTCTTGCCACCTCTTCTTAATCTCCCTAGCTTCTGTTAGGTCTTTGCCATTTTCGTCCTTTCTTGTGTTCATGTTTGCATGAAACGTTCCCTTGGTATCTACAGTGTTCTTGAAGAGACCTCTAAATCTTTCCCATTCTATTGTTTCCCTCTATTTCCTTGCATTGTTTACTTAAGACTTTATGTCGCCTTGCTGTCCTTTGAAACTCAGCATTCAGTTGGGTATATCATTCCCTTTTGCGTCTCTTCTTTTCTCAGCTATTTGTAAGGCCTCCTCAGACAACCACTTTGCCTTCTTTCATTTCTTTCTCTTTGGGATGGATTTGGGCACCACCTCCTATGCAACATTACCAACCTCCGTCCATAGTTCTTCAGACACTCTGTCTAACCAGATCTAATCCCTTGAATCTATTTGTCATCTCTGCTGTGTAATCATAAGGGATTTGATTTAGGTCACACCACTAGGTCTAGTGGTTTTCCCTACTTTCTTCAATTTAAGCCTGCATTTTTCAATAAGGAGTTTATGATCTGAGCCACAGTCAGCTCCCTGTCTTGTTTTTACTGACTGTATAGAGCTTCTCCATCTTCAGCTGAAAAGAATATAATCAATCCAATTTTGGTATGGACCATCTGGTGATGGTCCATGTGTAGAGTCCTCTCTTGTATTGTTGGAAGAGGGTGTTTGCTATATTCTCTTGGCAAAACTCTGTTAACCTTTGTCCTGTTTCATTTTGTACTCCAAGGCCAAACTTGCCTGTTATTCCAGGTATTTATTGACTTCCTACTTTATATTCAATCCCCTGTGATGAAAAGGACCATTTTTTGGTGTTAGTTCTAGAAGGTCTTATGAAAGTGAAAGTGAAGTTGCTCAGTCGTGTCCCACTCTTTGCGACCCCAGGGACTGTAGCCCGCCAGGCTCCTCTGTCCATGGGATTCTCCAGGCGAGGATACTGGAGTGGGTTGCCATTTCCTTCTCCAGGGGATCTTCCCAACCTAGGGGTCGAACCTGGGCCTCCCACATTGCAGGCAGACGCTCTACCCTCTGAGCCACCAGGGAAGAAGGTCTTCGGTCTTCATAAAGCTGGTCAGTCTCAGCTCCTTTGGCAGCAGTGGTTGGGTCATAGACGTGGATTACTGTAGGAGCTCCCCTGGTGGCTCAAATGGTAAAGAATATGCCGGCAGTGCAGGAGACCTGGGCTCAGTCCCTGGGTCAGAAAGATCCCCTGGAGAAGGACAAACTGGGATGATTCTATTGTTTTTGAGACTGCACCCAAGTACTGCAATTGGATTCTTCTGTTGACTATGTGGGATGATTTAACTGATTAATGGCCTATGAGTCAAGGCAGTATGGTAGCTCTAGGCAGAGATAATTTTATAATTACATTATTATCAGCTCTTTGAAATTTGAACAACAACAACACTAAATGTATAATTTCCTGAAACTGTTAGAATATATGCACACTTACGGTTAATGAATTCTTATAGGATTTCCCAGCTGTGTGTGTGTGTGCGTGCACGTGCATGTGCTTAGTTACGCAATCATGTCTGACTCTGTGATCCCATGAACTGTAGACCGCCAGGCTCCTCTGTCGATGGGATTCTCCAGGCAAAAATACCAGAGTGGGTGCTGCAGGAAATCTTCCCAACCCAGGGATGGAACCCAGGTCTCCCGCGGGCAGATTCGCTACCACCTGAGTCGGCAGGGAAGCCCTCCTAGCCGTCTGCTGTCTTGGCAGAGTCTTCTGTTTAATGTGAAATACGAATTTATTTTGAGAAACTGCACCTGAGCTTTCATAGTATTTAGAAAGACCATTTTTTAATTCTCTCTTTTGAGAATAAAACTCTCTCTTGAAATATACCTGTTGGAATCAGTTGCAAAAGGTTAAAAATCAAAACTTATTGTGAGATCTTGAG
Source organism: Neotragus pygmaeus (assembly GCA_006410875.1). Lineage (NCBI taxonomy): Eukaryota > Metazoa > Chordata > Mammalia > Artiodactyla > Bovidae > Neotragus > Neotragus pygmaeus. The sequence continues at coordinate 159,218 of SJYV01023084.1, forward strand.
GACAGTCTGAAACCAGTGCCTTTGATTGCTTGCTACGCAGGATCTATAAAGAGACGTTATCATTTGTAATATTTTTTACTCTCAGTTTTGTCAGACCACTACTGTGAACTCAGCATCTGTCCCAGTGTGGCCCTTTTCTGTAAGCATTTACCAATGGCAAAGAGCACTAGTCTTTACTGAAAATAAATGTATCTAGTCATCCACAGCAGTCATTTCTTCTGGCCTATTACCTTTTTCATTAAAAGATGATTTAGTATTATTTTAAACTAAAGTCTTTGTTGTTTTGTTCATAAAATTTCCAGGTTTGATTCAGCCTTGGCTTTGCTGGTCCTTGGGGAGGCTGCCAGATTAAACATAGCTTGTTTGAAAGTGTTCATGGACCTAATGAGAGATTTTCTGTTAAGCATTATGTCTGTTCAAAATCAGGTAAGAGTATATTGTTAATGAAGGTGCACAAAAAGACCTAAATTGAAACAAGTTTTACTTCTGACCCTATTTTAATTGTACATTATATCAGGACTTATAATGATCATGAAAGAAAGTGAAAGTGTTAGTTGCTCAGCCATGTTTGACCCTTTGGGACCCATAGACTGTGGCCCGCCAGGCTCCTCTGTCCATGGGATTCTCCAGGCAAAAATACTGGAGTGGGTAGCCATTCCTTTCTCCAGGGATCTTTCCAACCTGGGATCAGACCCAGGTCTCCTGCATTGCAGGCAGATTTTTTACTGTCTGAGCCACCAGGCTAGCACCTATAATGAGCCTGACTTTGTAATAATAATTTTAGTTAAATGTGAAAGTAAAGCATGTTTACTATACATCCCAGTATAAACAGATAGAGACCCAGAGATGGTATATTATGCTCACATGCACACATGCATGCACCCAGGAGGAATTTTTAAATTTTATTAGCAAACATGGGATCAGATAGTCATGGTTTAGTTTCCTATTTTAAAAAGTTTGTAATTACATATTGTTAAGATTTATTAATACATTTTAGTGAGGATGAGGTAACTGTTTCTCTGTTGTTGAACTTTGAGCTTATTTCTGATTCAGTTAATTGCATTATTCACGGTTCAGTTCAGTCGCTTAGTCATGTCCAACTCTTTGCAACCCCATGAACTGCAGCATGCCAGGCTCTCCTGTCCATCACCAACAACAATTCACAGTTAATTACAAATAATATTGAACTGATATTCTCATACAAAAGTCCTTACCTGCATTTATGAATATTTCTTTAGAATAGATTTGTTGCAAATGATAGACTCTATGCTTTCTTTTAATACTCTTACAACAGCTGCTCAAATTCCTCTCCAGAAGATTTAACATTTTTGCATTCCTATGAAAAAATATATAAAAGTGTACATACAAACTGAACTATATACAACACAGATTCTTTTACAATATGAAATAGAGAATAGTATCTCATTGGATTAACTGACAATCCGTTGATTACTAAGGAAATTGCAATGTTGTAGTTTATATACTTTTTAGTGATTTTTTATTTTTTGAACCTTGTCCCATGCAATCTACCCATGGAATACTTGCTTTTAATGAGCACATTTTAGAAGTGTTAGTTGATTATGGTGTTTTAACAACTCAATAAAAACTGAAGGTATTTCTTATAAGTATGGTACATGGTTCTCATTATGACAGAACATACTTTGATTCTCTAATAGCTATTTTCTCATTTTAGGATAAAAGCTGCGAGGTAGATGATTTTTCCTGGGCCCAGAATGTAGTCTCCATATACATAAAAATTCTTGCAGAAATCTGCTTATATGCGCCCAATTCTGTGTTGAGAAAGACTGCTTTAGTGGGTTTCTGTGACTGTGAAAGTCCACAAAACGACGTTTTACTTGTGGGCAAATCGCCAGAGGAGCCAGAATTGAGGGAAACAAGCATTTCAGGTCTTTTGAAATATTTCTCTTCAGAAACATCAGATTGTTGTGAGTAAACTGTTTTTCAACTTGAGAAATATGTTTAAGATATAATGATCTTTTTTATGTACAAAAAGTTAACATTTTGAAGTGGGAAGGTAATTTAGTTTCAAATTCACTAGAACTTTCTACAAATTTAGGAAGTCTATTTTGTAAGATGGAAACTTTTGATCAATAGTTTTAACACAGCTGAAATGTACCCTAGAGTTTGCTGATTTATGATTCAAGTTATATTCCTTGGAAACAGGAGATGGCCTTAGGGAAGCTTGTAAAATGTGTGTGAAGTTTGTTTTTCTCTCATTCCGTTAGGCCTCCTCATCCGTCTTCTCCATTTGCATTTACTCTTTCTCTTGTTCTTCCCAGGCCCCAGAGCGTTTCTCTCTAATCACTCAGATATTATCGTTTATTCTTCACACCTCACATTTTATGCTCAAAATGTACCTGACTTGTGTCTCAAGGCTTAAGTTTATTTTTCTACTATTGCCTCTGCATATTATTAGAATAAGATACTTCTGTTTTTAAAAGGGCATGTCAGGGACAATATAATTCAAAAGTGCCCTTTCAGTTTAACCAACACTCTTCTTTATGAACATCATGTAGTCTATAGTCTATATGTTGTTATGGTTTCTTAGGGATATGTCTCCTTAAGTTTTAAGATAATTGAGATTGGAGAGTCATGTCTGAATTATATTCGTATTAACCCAGTACTTACCATGGTATTTAGCACATAGTAGGTGGGCAATGGAGGCGGAAATGGCAGCCCACTCCAGTGTTCTTGCCTGGAGAGTCCCAGGGACGGGGGAGCCTGGTGGGCTGCCGTCTGTGGGGTCGCACAGTGTCGGCCACGACTGAAGCGACTCCGCAGCAGCAGCAGGTGGGCAATAATGATAGTGAGTTTATTATGTAATTAAATAAATCGCTGAATTTCAAAGATAATTCCAAGATAAAGAGGCAAATTCATTGATTTTGAACATATGTGAATATAATTTTAAACAGTAAGACCTTAGTCACAGATAGTTTCTTTCTCAAGAACTTGCTTGCTATTTCAAAAGTACTTTCAATATAGTTCTGGTTTAAACAGTATATTGAAACTTACTTTGAAGTATAATTTATTTGACTTTTGCCCACCTTTTAAGAAGATAATGCTTATTTTTTACTAGTGCCAATTTTAAACAGATTTTTTTAGTTAACAGATAAATTATACTTCTCCCTTGTTTATAGTATTGGTCAAGTGGACAGGTATTCACTTTTCTCACTGTTCACATTTTTTGAAATATTTAGAATGGTCAGAAGTCTTCCTATATAGCAGCACCTCAACAAAGGATTTTTAACTTGCCCCTGCACAGATTCTTGTAAAACTTTGGGGCCTCCAGTTTTTTCCCAGCTGTGTAGAACTAGTTCTTTCTGTCCTTTTCCTGCTCTGCTCAGTGATGGGTCCAGAAGGCAGCCTCCATGTGCCGGGTCTGCTCTCCAGGAAGCTCCTTGGCCTCCCTCTGACCATGACCTCTGAGCTCTCGTAAGACCTCCCAGTGGTAGGGTGTTTCTGTGGGTCCTAGACGTTTTCTTCTTTTTAGCAATCTGATATTTTTTTTCACCAGATTGATGATTTCAGTGCGTTTATTTGTTCATTGTTGATCTTTCTTTGAAGCTTCCCACAATCTCCCAGTGAGTTTGATAGCATAGGAATAGAATATGGGTGACTTCTTGGAAGAGAGTTTTGCTTTTCCATTTATTATTTACAGCTTCATATTCCTCATCCCCCTGAGCAATACACCCCAAATCTTCCTAGCTCAAATATTGGTCATGCCCCCTATAATCGTTTCTCTACCGAGAGCAGACCTATTGAGATTTCCTTGGCAGTTATTTGTGCTTTTTTCCTTCTAAGCAGTGCTTATGGAGGATGATCTGTGAGCCTGGACTTGCCAAGATGTAGTCATCCTTGGTCACTGCTTTCTCTTCTTTATGAACCTGAACGAGCACCCTTGTTTCTGGCTGGTGTGAACTCAAACCAGTGGAAAAGTATGACATCCAAGAAACAGCAGATTCTGACATGCGTCCCTAGGTGACATCACTGCCTAGATACTCATACTGTAACTGATAGTCTCATGAAGGTATATATTTTAATTGCATCCTGAATAACTCCTGTTCAGTTCGGTTCAGTTCAGTTACTCACTCGTGTCTGACTCTTTGCGACCCCATGAATCGCAGCACGCCAGGCCTCCCTGTCCATCACCAACTCCCGGAGTTCACTCAGACTCACGTCCGTCGAGTCTGTGATGCCATCCAGCTATCTCAGCCTCGGTCGTCCCCTTCTCCTCCTGCCTCCAATCCCTCCCAGCATCAGAGTCTTTTCCAATGAGTCAACTCTTCTCATGATGTGGCCAAAGTACTGGAGTTTCAACTTTAGCATCATTCCTTCCAAAGAATATTAATAACTTCTGTAGGAACTTCTAAATTTCATTGTTGGTATAATGTACAATGTGGATCTATCCATCTGTAGTGTTATAGATCAAAGAGCCTTCTCTACAGATCACATGGAGTCAGCATTTTATTCTTAAATGGCAATAAAATAGAGAGAGAGAAGGCATTTTCTAACAGACTGCGGTCTGAAGGAGGTGCCCTGAGGCCATGGGTGACTCTTCTGCTTTCGTTGATGTTTTTCTTATGCTTATACTTGAACTTAGCACTGTAATAATTAAATAGCATTTTATCAATATTTTCTCAACCCAAGTGGGAAAATAGATATTTTGAGCTGTGGAATACCTTTAAAGATTCTATCAGCAGTAAGGAGGAGAGATATACCAAAGTTGCTTCCTCTGCAGTCAAAAATCAATACATTTTCGTTGGCATCAAAGTTGTACAAGCCATAAATAATACTATGGTGTTTGCCTCATTAACGACTCTACTTAAAGCATCTTTGTGATTTCTTGTGGGGAGTGTTAAGGTAAGTTGATGATGATTGTTTTGCTAAAGATGTCTCAAGAGTGTCAGGCAATCCTGCGATTTTCTTCCTCTCTGTCAGAACCAGAGAATGTACTTCTACTGGACGTGGGTTGAGGCCTCTTGCTTGAGCTCGCACTGACGGTCTGGTCTTCCTCATCAGTCAGCATGGTGGAAAGTCACTGCTTTATGTGACTGTTCATGTGCATAGTCAAATGTATCACCAGGGGATAGGGCTACTGTGTTTGTTGATGTGTTTCATTATAACTTGATTCTTTGTGGCATCGCTGATTGATTTTCCCACAGCGGGAAAATGATTCTGGGTTGTCCCGGTTGCATGATCGTCGACAATGAGATAATGATCACCACTTCTATCAGATCACTTAAAACAGGTGCCTCCGGAAGGAATGTCATCTGTGCAGACCTTGTCAGCATGATTGCTGGAGAGGATAGGACTGTCTTTTTGGAAAGTGACACAGAGAACAAGGAGAGCTTCTTTATTTAGTTGAAAATAACTTGATTTTTCTCATAATTTTCCCTTCAAGTAAGTATATTTTTTTGTTTAGAGCGAAAGAATCAATTCTGGAGTCATACAGATTTGTATTTTAATTCTGTCACTTGTATCTCAAAAAATTCTAGTGAAAGAATCAATTCTGGACTCATGCAGATTTGTATTTCAATTCTGTCACTTGTATCTCAAAACTCTAGGTCAAATTATCTACTCTTTTGATTGGATTTCTTTGCTCCATAATTAAGATAAAAATACTATTCTTATCATGAGATTTTTGTAAGAAAAAAACTATGAAAACTATACATACTTGGCATAGTAACTCGGATAGTAAAGGTCCAATGGATATTAATAGGTTTTTCAGTTGCTAGTGTAGTTAATGATGTTGAGAAGTCAGTGAGGAAGGGTGTTTTCCTAATGCTTACTCCTTTGTACACTTTCTATCTGGGAATTCTATTTTATTTACTTAACAGATATAAATGACGCTGGAAAACATTTAAGAATATTATCAGTGGCTCTTTTTTGAATGAATCAGGCAGTATTCTTATGGGCCATTTTCATGTAAAGTCCTAAAGACACTCTTCAAATCATGGTTTTGTGAGGACGATGTTATAGGAAACTAATAACTTCCATTGAGTTACTTTCCTGTCAGTCTGACCCGGTGCAGGTGCAGAGCCTGAATCGTTTAGAGGAGTAGATGGCTACTTAGCATGGGCCTTTTTTGTTCTAAGGCTCTATGTCAGACACACTTATCATAGAGTCGCATATCTGTTAATTCTAGACTGAGGTCTCTGGCCAGTGACAGAAGTGCTGAGCTTTCACAATTTGGGTTGAATAGAAATTTCTATGTATGGTCATAAATACCACCTTTGAATTTAACATCTGGTTGAGACTCCAAGTGTCTGACTTGTAGGATTCCCTTTATGGAGGACCATCCTCCACAACTGCTATGGACTGAACTATGCCCCTCACGCCTCAAAATTCATGTGTTGAAATCACAACCCGCAACGTGAGTGTGTTTGGAGATAGAGTCTACAGGGAGGTAACTAAAGGTCACGCTGCTGCGGCCCTGATGTGACGGAACCAGTGTCTGTGTAAGAAAGACACGGGAGCGCTCACTCTCCACTGGGTCAGACACAGTGAGAAGCAAGCCATCCCAACGCCACAAAGAAAGCCCTCACCGTATGCACAGTCAGGCAGCACCTGGACCTCAACATCCCAGCCTTCAGCCCCACGAGAACATGAGTTTCTGTTGTTTAAGGCCTCCAGTCTATGGCACTTCGTCATGGCATCCCAGGCAGACTAGTGCACTTCCCAGCGGTGGTCAGCTGTCGGCAAGGGCGAAGGTCATTGTTGGACAAAAGGTTTTACAGCATATACCTGGAAAAGACAGTTTTGAACTGGAAAACTATGAGGGAAGTTGGAAAATGTTAATTTATTTAAACACAGAATTTTTGCCTGTTGAAATTATGACTTTGAAAAACACTTTGTCTTGATGGGTAACAGAGTAAGAATCATAACGGATATTTGCGAAGCTCTTACTATGTGTCGCAGAAGGAAATGGCACCCCACTCCAGTACTCTTGCCTGGAGAATCCCATGGAGGGAAAGCCTGGTGGGCTACCATCCAGGGGGCCGCAAAGAGTTGGGCACGGCTGAGCGAGTTCACTTACTATGTGTCAAACGTTGTTCTAGGCAGGTAGCATGCATCACCTAACCTGTTAACCATCGTAGCGAGACTGGACTGTAGATGTTCGCAGTATCCCCTTTCGATAGATAAGAAAGCTGAGACACTAGGTGTTCATTTTTCCAAGGAAGCGTAGCAAACGGCACGGGTGAGACTTAGGCTAGGCACTCTGTCTTCAGGACCTGCACTAATAACTACCTCGTTGTGCTGTGCTCACCGTGCTATTTGACCTTTTGAGTGAAGTAGAAAAAAGAAAAACAAGCCATTTGCATGTTGAAGAATATGAAAAGGTGACTGAGAACTTCCGCCTGACAGTCCTTGTCCTGCAGCAGTGCTCACAGAAGCATCCTCAGACCTTCCGTTGTGTGCGTCCTTAGGGCCGAGATAAACCCCTGGACCTTGGTCCAGAAATTTGGATTGAAAATCCTGAAAGTAGAGTCCAGGAACAATCTGTGTTATTAAACCACATCTGACACCATATTTTGAGAAAACATAGCCTATATATTTTGCTGTAAGTTCAGTTCAGTTCAGTCGCTCAGTTGTGTCCGACTCCTTGCGACCCCATGGACTGCAGCACGCCAGGCCTCCCTGTCCATCACCAACTTCCAGAGTTTACTCAAACTCATGTCCATTGAGTCACTGATGCCATCCAACCATCTCATCCTCTGTCGTCCCCTTCTCCTCCTGCCCTCAGTCTTTCCCAGCATCAGGGTCTTTTCAAATGAGTCAGCTCTTCGCATCAGGTGCCCAAAGTATTGAAGTTTCAGCTTCAGCATATCAGTCCTTCCAGTGAACACTCAGGACTGATCTCCTTTAGGATGGACTGGTTAGATCTCCTTGCTGTCCAAGGGACTCTCAAGAGTCTTCTCCAACACCACAGTTCAAAAGCATCAATTCTTCGGTGCTCAGCTTTCTTTATAGTCCAACTCTCACATCTATACATGACCATAGCCTTGACTAGACAGACCTTAGTTGGCAAAGTAATGCCTCTGCTTTTTAATATGCATTCTAGGTTGGTCATAACCTTCCTTCTAAGGAGTAAGCGTCTTTTAATTTCATGGCTGCAGTCACCATCTGCAATGATTTTGGAGCCCCCCAAAATAAAGTCTGACACTGTTTCCATTTCCCCATCTATTTCTCATGAAGTGATGGGACCAGATGCCATGATCTTAGTTTTCTGAATGTTGAGTTTTAGCCAGCTTTTTCACTCTCCTCTTTCACTTTCTTCAAGAGGCTCTTTAGTTTTTCACTTCCTGCCATTAGGGTGGTGTCATCTGCACATCTGAGGTGATTGATATTTCTCCTGGCAATCTTGACTCCAGCTTGTGCTTCCTCCAGCCCAGCATTTCTCGTGATGTACTCTGCATATAAGTTAAATAAGGAGGGTGACAATCTGCAGCCTTGACGTACTCCTTTTCCTGTTTGGAACCAGTCTGGTGGTCCATGACAATGCTTTTCTTACTTGTTACAGACCTTTATTCATTCAGCCAGCTAGTCCTTATAGCTTATGCATTATATAAAATATTACAAAGAGGGAAACCCAGCTCTGTGTTACACACAGGATATAGTGTATAGACTATATAGTGTATAGTGTATTGACTATATAGTGTATAGTGTATACACTATCTATGAATATAGTGTACAGTGTATACACTATCTATGCCATATTCTGTGTTCCTACTTTGGTTTTTAGAGTGATAAAAGAATAGCTTTTTAACACCCCTTGATTATCTGAACTCTGTTCTATGAAAGTAAAACTTGAAGATGATCTATGTGGTGAGAGACTGGCAGCAGACCCGGGTTTAGTGTGTCTCATAGAGGAAACCGGCAGTGAGTGATCGAATCAAGACACCGCAGAGTGGTAAGAGCCTCGTCAGCATGCAGCCCTCGGCTGGCGCACATCTAGACCGAGTGCCCGCACTGCATGGCCACCTTCTGCTCAGAAGCCAGCTGAGGCTTGAATTCCCTGTCTCCCCACACGGGTCATTCCAGCTTGGAAGCCTGCGAAGGATTCTTCCTTATATTACACTGAAATCTACCTTTCCTTGTTCTCTAAACTTTCCCTTAACTTTTGCTTCCCAGAGGCAACAAACAGTCTGTTCCACTTCTCACATGCAGTCCTCCAGATATTTGAAGACAATTGCCTTAGTTCTCTTTCTCCATCTCCACTCTCTCATCAAATCGTATGTCTTTGCTTACTGCTCCTATGTTAACTTTTTGTAATGAATGAAAAGCATATTTTAAATATGGCTTATAATTAACATACATTTGCTAGAAGGTGGTAGTATTGTTACTTTTGTCTGAATTTGTAGTAATTTATCCTAGTTTAAAGTATGAGGCGAAGACAGGTAGGTCCCAAGTATTTTTCCATTCAGTGTTGTCTCAGAACGGAAAAAAGTAAATATGACATTTTTGCCTTTCACTCTTTTGTTGAGAATTATTTTCTTAAGCTTGTTCTACAGTGATGATACTGAATGAAATACATGTCACAGTTGTAAAATAACTTAGGGAAAAACCTTAGCACAAAGTAATATTTCCTCTTTAAAAAGTAAACGAAAGTTAATTGGAATCTTAGAACCAATTGAAACTTTTAATGATACTCTATTAAATCTTCAATATACCTCTTACCTTGGTGAAGGTTATCCACAAAAATACTCAGTAATATGGCAGTGTTTTTATACACAAAAAATATCTAACTCCTTTAATAACCCAAGTTTAGGTTAGCCATCAAATTCAGACAAATATAAAATTGTAACAAAATGCTGATCTGACACAAGAAGACTCATAATCCCAACCATCCACTGGCAGAATGCCAGTTTTGCCACAAGAAGTTTACAAGGAACGACTGCCTCAAAGTGCACGTGGGCAACATCCATGGGGAGGCTGACAGCCGGTGGCAGCTGCGGAGGGGCTAAGCCGTTCAGAAGGGCTCCCGGGGGAAAGCCGGGCCTCTCACCTGCTTAGCGCGGCAGGAGCAGCCAGAGCTCACTCCTGGCCTCACAACTCTTTGCCTGCCTTTACTGGAGAAGGCGGCGGTGCCCGCTCCAGCACTCTCGCCTGGCAAATCCCACGGACGGAGGAGCCTGGTGGGCTGCAGTCCATGTGGTCGCTAGGAGTCGGACATGACTGAGCGACTTCACTTCACGTCCACTGGTTATATTAATATATATGTAAGGCAGTTAGACAAATGTATCTATTTGTATTTTTAATTTTATTTTATTGTGGGAAAAGCACTTAACATGATACCTACCTTCTTAGAATTTTACATGTACAATGTGTCATTGTTGACTATAGATACAGCGTGGTAGACCAGTTCTCTAGAGCTTATTCACTTTGCTTGACTGAAACTTCATGTCTCTTGATTAGTAACTCCTCCTGTCTCCTCTCCCTTGCCTCTGGAAACCACAGTTTCACTCTTTGATTTTATGAACATGACTATTTTACATGCCTCCTGTAAATGAAAGCATGCAGTGTTTTGTCTTTCAGTGACTGACCTACTTTGTTTCACATAACGTCCCCAAGATTCACATGTGTGGTTACACATGGCAAAACTCCCTTCATTTTTAAAGCTGGATAGTATTCCACTGCAGAAATGTACCGCAGTTTCCGTGGCCACTCACCTACTGATGGACATTACGGCTGTTCCTATCTCTCGGTCACTGTGAGCGGTGCTGTGCTAAAGATAAGAGTGATATCTCGTACTAAGTGTAAGAACTGTGTATCCTTTCCTTTGGATATATATAGCCAGAAGTGGGATTGCTGGATCACATGGAAATTCTATTTTTATCTTTTTGAGGAACATTCAAACTTCTACATAGCACCTGTTGCCATGTTTCTTCAAGAAAATTAGAGATAGCAAGGGAACATTTCATGCAAAGATGGGCTTGATAAAGGACAGAAATGGTATGGACCTGACAGAAGCAGAAGATAGTAAGAAGAGGTGGCAAGAATACACGGAAGAACTGTACAAAAAAGATCATCACGACCCAGATAATCACGATGATGTGATCACTCACCTAGAGCCAGACACCTTGGAATGTGAAGTCAAGTGGGCCTTAGAAAGCATCACTATGAACAAAGCTAGTGGAGGTGATNCTTCAGACCATTTTTTTTCTGCCATTTAATCTTGTCCAGAAACACTAATACACTAGAGTCACTGTCGTCTTCACCCAGCTCTCCCATCCATCAAGAGTAGGCTGATAGTATGTTCACGGGCACAGAAACCCCTGATTCAATCTAACACATCAATTCTGTGTGAGATCCAGGTATTTCTTAAAGGTTTTGACTGAGTAGTTATTTCATTCAAGACATCTCTAGCCGCTGCTTATTGGAAAGAATTATAAAAGATCCCCATGTGGAGTGAAGTGTGAGAGATTTAGAAGATGAGGGAAAACGGCACCAAAGTTGTTTAGTTGCAGAGGAATAAAGGTTCGCTGGTCTGGACTGGGTGTCGGCTGTTCGGGGCTACTCGGCTCGGCTGTTGAGCTCTAGAGCACGAGGTGCCTGATCATTTCTCAGAATCTCAGTTTCCTCGAGATTATGGGTTTTAAGAGTGTTTGCACGTAATATGCTCATAAACACTGTCATTATTTCTTTTTTATTTCCAAAAAAAGATCTTTTCCGTTTCCTTCCTTTTTTTGTTGTTGCCTTTCAGATACAAAAACCTATGAGGATTAACTGCTTCCACTGGGATAGTCCACTTAATTGAATGCAATTGAAAGTGAATCCAAGAATGAGAAGTCTGGCGTTTCTTTAATTAGATGAATCATGAATGTTCTTGACAAACAAATGAACTGCTTTCTTCTTTGGTTCTCAATTGTGACTCCAGAAGACAGTTATATTTAATGAAAGATTTCTGTAATTGACTGTGGGAAAAGATCATGAAATTTAAGAAAGACGGGTTCTAATCAGTTCCTTAAATATTTGTCAACATTTTGGCATCCTTCTTGTCATTACATTTCAATTAACTATCATATGCTTAAAAGCAAAAGCTAACTTTTGCTTTGTGTTTTTTTATCATACTTATAACAAAAGAGGGCGTATTAGTAACACTTCGGTTCTCTCTGGTTTATTCTGTCATTACACATTAAAATGACTCTTTGATCTAAATTTATTTGGGCTTCCCTGGTGGCTCAGCAGTAAAGAATCTGCTTTCAATGCAGGAGATGTGGGTGTGATCCCTAGGTTGGGAAGGTCTCCTGCAGAAGGCAGTGGCACCCCACTCCAGTGTTCTTGCCTGGAAAATCCCGTGGACGGAGGAGCCTGGTGGGCTGCAGTCCATGGGGTCGTGAAGAGTCAGACACGACTTAGCGACTAGACCACCTCCACTCCACCACCAGTGGAGGTGGTTTACTTTATTTATAAACTGGTATTGCCTTTTGTCAATGGCAACCCACTCCAGTATTCTTGCCTGGAAAATCCCATGGACGGAGGAGCCTGGTGGGCTACAGTTCATGGGGTCACAAAGAGTCAGACACGACTGAGTGACTTCCCTTTCACTTTTCACTTCATGCATTGGAGAAGGAAACGGCAACCACTCCAGTGTTCTTGCCTGGAGAATCCCAGGGACGGGGGAGCCTGGTGGGCTGCCGTCTATGGGGTTGCACAGAGTCGGGCATGACTGAAGCGACTTAGCAGTGACTTAGCATTGCCTTTTGTTGAGGGATGAGATGGTTGGATGGCATCACCGACTCAATGGACATGGGCCTGGGTGGACTCCGGGAGTTGGTGATGGACAGGGAGGCCTGGGGTGCTGTGGTTCATGGGGTCACAAAGAGTCGGACACGACTGAGCGACTGCACTGAACTGATTGCCATTTGTTGCTTGAGGGACTTGTGGAAGATGTGCTGAAGGACTTGCATAATCAAATATATTCTAGGTTTCTGTTATTATATGTTATATTAGCCTCTCTGCTTATAGGTCACATACTTTTAAAAAATATATTTTATTTTGGAGTATACTTGATTTCAAATGTTGTTAGTTTAAGGTGTACAACAGAGTGATTCACTTACACATGTATTTGTTCATTTTCAAGTTCTTTTCCTACATAGATTATTGCAGTATATTGAGTAGAGGTCCCTCTGCTATATAGTAGGTCCTTATTGGCTATCGATTTTAGATGTAGCAGTGTGTATGTGTCTATCCCAACCTCCTAATCTGTCTCCCCTCTGGTAACAATATGTGCATTCACTAAATCTGTTTCTATTTTGTAAATAAGGTCATTTGTATCATTTTTTTTAGATTACACATACAAGCAATATCATAATGTGTCTTCGTATGAATTACTTCCCTTAGGAAACTCCAGATCCATTCACATTGCTGAAAATGGCATCATTTCATTCCTTTAAAGGCTGAGTGATGTTCCACCATGTATATGTGCCACATCTTTATACATTCAAATGTTGATGGTGTTTAGACTGTTTCCATATCTTGCCTATTATGAACTTAGGGGTGCATGTACTTTTTTTTTTTTTTTTTGAATTATAGTTTTGTCTGGATTTATGCCCAGGAGTAGATTGCATGGTAATTCTATTTTAGTTTTTTAAAGAGCTTCCATACCGTTCTCCACAGAGGCTGTACTGATTTATATTCCTATCAGTAGTGTAGGAGGATCCTTTTTCTCCACAGCCTCTCCAGCGTTTATTGTTTGCAGCCGTTTTTGATGATGGCCACTCTGGCTGAGTGAGGTGGTGCCTCTCTGTAGTTTTGACTGCGTTTCTCCAACATCAGCAGTGCTGTGTGTCTTTCCGCGTGCCTCTCAGTCATCTGCGCGTCCTCTTTGGGTAAGTGTCTACCTAGGTCTGTGGCCCATCTTTGGATTACATTGCTTTTTGTTGTTGTTGAGTCACGTGAGCTGTTTCTATATTTTGGAGATTAATCCCTTGTTGCTTGCATCATTTGCAAATATTTTCTCCCATTCTGTGGATTGTCTTTTCATTACATTTACGGTTTCCCTTGTGCAAAAGTTTTTGAGTTTAATTGCCTTTTTTTTTTTTTTTTTTGTTTTTATTTCTATTACTGTAGGAGATGATTCAAAAAATATCTTGCTGTGATTTATGTCAAACATTTAAGTTCTGCCTGTATTTTCCTCTAAGAGTTTTATAGTATCTAGTCTTACATTTAGATCTTTAATTCATTTTATTTTTGTGTATGATATTAAAGAATGTTTTAATTTTATTCTTTCACATGTAGCTGACAGTTTTCCCAGCACCATTTATTGAAGAGACTGTCTTTTCTCCATCACATAGTCTTGCCTCCTTTGTTGTAGATTGATTGACCATAGGTATATGGGTTTATTTCTGATCTTTGTGTCCTGTTCAGTTGATCTAATTATTTCTGTTTTTGTGCCAGCACCATCCTGTCTTGATGACTGTAGCTTTGTTGTACAGTGTGAAGTCAGGGAGCCTGATTTTCCAGCTCCATTTTTCTTTCTCAAGATTGCTTTGGCTCTTTGGGGTCTTTTGTGTCTCCATACAAATTAAAAATTTTTTGTTCCAGTTCTATGAAAAGTTCCATTGGTATTTGGGTAGGGATTGTATTGAATCTGTAGATTGTCTTGGGTGGTATAGTCATTTGGACAATATTGATTCTTGCTATCCGAGAACGTGATATATCTTTCTATCTGTGTCATCTTTGATTTCTTTTATCAACTCTTACAGTTTTTGAAGTACAAGTCTTCTGCCTATTTAGACAAGTTTATTCCTAAGTATTTTATTCTTTTTGATGCAGTGTTAAGTGGGATTATTTCTTGAATTTCTCTTTCTGATTTTTCATTGTTAAAGTATAGGAATGCAAGAAATTTCTGTGTATTAATTTTGTATCCTGTGATTTTACCAAGTTCATGGATGAGCTCTAGTAGATTTCTGATAGCATCTTTAGGATTTTCTATGTATAGTATCATGTCATCTACAAACAGTGACAGTTTGCCTTCTTGGATTAAAAGTCGGATTCTAAAAAAAAAAAGTCGAATTCTTTTTATTTCTTTTTCTTCTCTGATGGCCATGACTAGGACTTCCAAAGCTATGTTGAATTAATGTGGAAAAAGGGGGCATCCTTGTCTTGTTCCTTATCTTAGAGGAAAGCTTTCTGCTTTTTCCCATTGACTACGATGTAGGTTTGTCATGTATGGCCCTTATTATGTTGAGGTAGGTTCCTTCTATGCCCACTTTCTGGATAGTTGTGTGTGTGTGTGTGTGTGTGTGTGTGTGTGTGTGTTTTAATCATAAATGGGTTTGAGTTTTGTCAGAAGCGTTTTCTGCACCTGTTGAGATGATAACGTGGTTTCTATTATTCAGTCTGTTGATGTGGTATATCACATTGATTGCTTTGTGAATATTGAAAAAGCCCTTGCATTCCTGGGATGTATCCTGCTTGAGCATGATGTGTGATCCTCTTAATGTTTTAATGTATTGTTGGATTCAGCTCTTCCCTTGCGGCTCAGATGGTAAAGAATCCGTCTGCAGTGCAGGAGACCTGGGTTTGATCCCTTGGTTGGGAAGATCCCCTAGAAAAGGGAAAGGCTACCCCACTCCAGTGTTCTTGCCTGGAGAATTCAAAATGTAGAGGAGCCTATTGGGCTACAGTCCATGGGTTCGCATAGAGCTGGACACGACTGAGTGCCTTTCACTTTCATTTTGGATTCAGTTTGCTTGTATTTTGTTGAGAAGTTTTGTGTCTTATGTTCATCTGTGATATTGACCAGTAATTTGTGTGTGTGGTATCTTTGTCTGACTTTGATATCAGGTTAATGGTGGCTTCATAGAATGAGTTATGGATTGTTCCTTCCTCTGCAATTTTTGAAATAGTTTTAGAAGAATCAGGGTTTGCTCTTCTCTAAATGTTTGATAAACTTTGCCTTTGAAGCCACCTAATCCTGGACTTTTATTTTTTGCTGGGAGATTTTTTTTTTTTTTGAAATTTTAATCAGAGTTTCCATTTCAGTGCTCATGACTGGTCTGTTCAAGTTTTCCGTTTCTTCCTGGTCCAGAGTGTGCTTTTCTAAGAATTTGTTTATTTCTTCTAGGTTGTCTATTTATTGGCATATAGTTGCTTGCAGTCTTTCATGATCCTTCATATTTCTGCAGTGTCCATTGTGATTTCTTCTTCTTTGCTAATTTTATTGATTTGAGTCCTCTCCTTCTTTTCTTGATGAGTCTGGCTAAATGTTTCTCAATTTTGTCTCTTTTTTAAAAATCAGCTTTTAGTTCATTTGCTTTTTCTGTTGTTTTCTTCATCTCCGTTTCTGCTCTGACCTTTACGATGTCTTTCCTTCCCCTGACTTTGGGTTTTGCTTGTTCTTCTTTCTCTAGTTGCTTTGTGTGTGAGTTTAGGTTGTTCATTTGAGGTTTTCTTATTCCCGAGGAAAAATCGTATTTTCTAAACTTCCCTGTTAGAAACACTTATGCTGTGTTCACCGATGCTGCATTATCATGCTTCTGTTTTCCCTTGTTTGTAGGTATTTTTCTTCCCGCTTTGATTTCTTCACTGATCCTTTGGTTGTTTCATACCGTAGTGTTTAGCCTTCTTATGTTTGTGGTTTTTGCAGTTTTTTCTTGTAGTTGATTTCTCCTGCATTGCAGTCAGATTCTTTTACCACTGAGACCCCGAGGAAGCCCCTGTGGTGGTTTTAACCTTACAGTGTTGTGGTCGAAAAACATTTAGATTTTCTTAAATTTACTGAGGCTTGCTTTGTAGCCAAGCATGTGATCAGTCCTGGAGAATGTTTCATGTATGCTTGAAGAATGTGTCTTCTCCTTTTGGTTGAAATTTTCTGTACATATCAATTACGTCCGTCTGGTCTGAGGTGTCCTTTAGAGCCTGTGTTTACTTACTGATTTTCTGTCTGGATGATCTGTCCGTTGTTGAAAGTGGAATGTTAAAGTCCCCCACTATTATTCTGTTGCTGTATATTTCTCCTTCTATGGATGTTAACATTTACCTTATGTGCTGAGGTGCTCCTATGTTGCGTGCATACATACTTACAATTGTTACATCTTCTTCTTGGGTTGACCCTTAATCATTACATAGTGTCCTCTTTGGTTCTTGTAACAGTCTTTATTTGCAAGTCTATTTTGTCTGTTATGAGTATGCTACTCCAGCTTTCTTCTGATTTACATTTGCAAAGCATACCTTTTTTTACCCCCTCCCTTTCAGTGTGTCCCCACATGTGAAGGGGTCTCTTATAGTCGTCACATACATGGGTCCTGATTTCATCTCCATTCAGCAAGTCTGTGTCCTTTGGTTGGAGAATTTAATCCATTTACGTTTAAGCTAATTATCGCTGTGTATATTCTCACTGCCATCTTGCAAACTGTTCTGGATTTGTTTTTGAAGCCTCTTTGCGTCCCTTCCTCTTTTGTTCTCTCTTTACTTGATGACTTAACTTCAGTGCTCGCATTCCTTTTTCTTTTCTGTTTGTGTATTGTCTGTTGTAGATTTTCGGTTTGGGGTTCCCTTGGGGTTTTGATATAGCAGTCTGCATGTAAACAGAATTGCTTGAAATTGCTTATCTCTTAATCTTCATTGCATTTCCAATATGCTGCCTCTGTACTCTCTTCCCCCATTCCTCGTCTGGAGGATGTATTTGTGTGTAGATGATTTCCTACCTTTGCTCTGTGTTTGCCTCTCCCTGTGAACTTGTCCATTCATAATTAGTTTGTTTCAGGTTGAGGCCTTTTCCTTCTACCTACAGAGGTTCCTTTGTTACAGAGCTGGTGACATTCCTTTGGTGGTATTTGTTGTGAAGTTAATCTGGTGGTGCTGAATTTTCTCAGCTTTCGCTTGTTCATAAAGCTTATGATTTCTCCATTGAATCTGAATGAGAGCCTTGCTGAGTAAAGTTGTCTTGGTTGTAGGTTTTTTCTTTCATCAATTTAAATATATCATGCCCCTCCCTTCTAACCTGAAAAGTTTCTGTTGAGAAATCTGATGATAACCTTATTGGAATTCAGTCAGTTTGGTTCAGTCACCCAGTCATGTTTGACTCTCCATGACCCCATGAACCGCAGCACGCCAGGCCTCTCTGTCCATCACCAACTCCCAGAGTCCACCCAAACCCTCGTCCATAGAATCAGTGATACCATCCAACCATCTCATCCTTTGTCATCCCCTTCTCCCACCTTCAATCTTTCTCAGCATCAGGGTCTTTTGAAATGAGTCAGCTCTTTGCATTAGGTGGATAAATATTGGAGTTTCAGCTTCAACATCAGTCCTTCCAATGAATATTCAGAACTGATTTCATTTAGGATGGGCTAGTTGGATCTCCTTGCAGTCCAAGGGACTCTTAAGAGTCTTCTCTAACACCACAGTTCAAAAGCATCAATTCTTCGGCACTCTTTCTTTATAGTCCAATGCTCACATCCATACATGACTACTGGAAAAATTGGAATTCACTAGTATGTAATTTGTTGCCTTTCTCTCGTTGCTTTTAATATTTTTTATTTATCTTTAATTTTTATCAGTTTGATTACTGAGTCTTGGTATGTGTCTCCTTTGGATTTATCCTGCCTGGGACTCTCTGTGTTTCCTGGAGTTTGGCGACCATTTCCTTTCCTATGGTAGGAAAGTTTTTGAGTAGCATCTCTTAAAGCATTTTCTCAGGTCGTTTTTCTCTTTATTCTCTTTCCGGGACCCTTGTTACGCGAGTGTGGGCTCTTTACTGTCCCGGTGGCCTCGCAGGCTGCCCTCACCTCCTGCCTTCTTCCTTCTCCTCTGCAGCAGGGGTTCCCACCGTCCGTCTTCAGCTCACGAGTCCACGTTTCTGTCTCAGTTACTCTGCTATTGATTCCTGCTAGTGCATCTTTCCTTCCGGTTACTGTGGTTCATCTCTGTCTGCTCCTTAGTTCCTCTTGCCACGCGAGTGTGTGTTCCTCGGCTCTTTGTCTCATCACAGCAAAGATTTGGAGCAAGGGACGTTACAGCCCTTGGCGCGTCACAGCTCTCGGGTCTCGGACAAACCGTGTTATAGCTCTCAGGCAAGTCAGTGTTTCAGCTCTATTTTACTTAGAACAGAGCGGGAGCATCCATCCTCGAAGTGTGAGGGCAACCCAGAGATTTGCAGGGGAGAGAGCAGAGGAGCGCGGGAGAGGGGGAGAGAGAAAGGGGGGGAGAGAGAGACAGAGGGAGAGGGAGAGAGAGGGAGAGAGAGAGAGGGAGAGAGAGAGGGGGAGAGAGAGAGAGGGAGAGAGAGAGAGAGAGAGAGGGAGGGGGAGAGAGAGCGCGCGCGCGCGCGAGAGAGAGAGAGGGAGAGAGAGAGAGAGAGAGAGAGAGAGAGAGAGAGAGAGAGAGAGAGAGAGAGTCGCTCAGTCACATGTGATTCTTTGTGACCCCATGGCCTGTAGGTCACCNCAGGTCTTTGTGTCTCGCTTGCTTTTGATCCTTGCCACTGTTTTTTCCCGAGATCCTGGATCGTCTTCACTGTTGTTACTCTGAATTCTTTCTCAGGTAGATTGTCCATCTCACTTAGTTGTTCTACTGGCATTATATCTCGTTCCTTCATCTGGGACATATTTTTTGCTGTCTCGTTTTGTCTGATTTTCTTTGATTGTGATTTCCATTCTGCAGGCTGTAGGACTGTGGTTTTTCTTGCTTCTGCTGTCTACTCCCTGGTGGAGGAAGCTGTCTAAGAGGCTTGCGCCCACTAAGAGGGAATGGTTGGTGAGTGGAGTGGGTCCTTGTCCCTCTGATGGGCAGGCCCATGTCAAATGTTGTGTTTACTGGGCAGCTGTGTGCTTGGGGAGACTTTACCCAGCCTGTCTGCTGATGAGTAGGGCTGTGCTCCTGTCCAGTCAGCTGTTTGGCTGGAGGGATCCCAGCACTGGAGCCTCCAGCTATTGGGTGGGGCAGGTCTTGATGAGGAAATGTGGCCTCTAGGAGGACTCAGTGCCGTGTGCCCCCAGGACTACTGCAGCCAGTGTTCTCATCCTCACAGTGAGCCACGGATGCCCCTGCCTCCTCAGGAAACCCCCCATTGTTAGCTGCTAGTCTATCCCAGATTACTAGGAGGTCCCTGCTTTCCCCTTGCATCTAGATGCTTATGAGACCTTTGTGTGTCTCCAAATGCAGAGCTTCTGTTTCCCCCAATCCTGTGGAATTCCTGTGAGTAAACCCTGCTGGCCTTCAAGGCCAGATTTTCTGGGAGCTCCTTCTTCTCCCACGCCAGACCCCCAGGGGCTCGGAACTCTCACTTCTGTGGGAGAGCTTTTCTGGTGTGAATATTTTCCAGTTTGTGAGCTGTCCACCCGGTATGTATGGGATGGTTGCTTTGTCTTTGGATATAGGATATCTTTTTTGGTAGGTTCCAGCTATTCTAGCTTTTGTTGTTGCTGTTGATGGATGTTCAGCATTTAGTTGTCATTCTGGTGTTTTTGTAACGAGAGATGAGTTCACCTCCTTCTGCTCCAACATCTTGTCTCTGCCCTCACCTATGATCGCACATACAAGCATACTTAATGTGTGTGTGTTTAGACACACCATTTTCATTATAGTGTACCACCCTGAAAAGAAAAAGTTAGCCTAGAATTTCTATTCATTCCACCACACATCCAAAATACATCTCAAATTTTCTCCCCATCTATTTTTAACTCCTTTGAAGTTCAGGAGTTGCCAAGACTACCCTCACTTCTGAAACTACCTGCCAGTTTGGAGATCCCCAAGACAACCCTCAGGTTTCATGATTTGTGGGAGAATTCACAGAACTCAGCACATCCATTTTACTGATGTTATGGTTTAAAATAGCGAAAGGATTCAAATCAGCTAGGTCAGTGATGCGCAGGGCAGAGCTCAGGAGGGTTCCAAACGCAGAGCTAGCCATTGTCCTTTCCCAGGGGATTATATGGATAGCATTTCCTTCTCCTAGACACAGTGTCTGACAATTTGCATAGAGTATCGTCACCCATGGAAGGTCACCAAGCTTTGGTATCCAGTTTTTATTGAAATTTAGTGACATACACGTGGCCATCCCCAGGCTCTGACCCTTCAAAAGGCCAAGTTGATAACAGTGGCCTAAAGCTCCCAGGTTAACAAAAACATTCTTATCTGACAGGACATTCCAAGGTATCGGAAGTGACCTCCCGGAAGCCGCGGGAAGAGATCGTGTCCGACTCTACAGATCCCACGCCTGCGCAGGTCGCTTTGCTCACAGATAACTCTGTTGCTGCATAGTCTCTGAGTCATGTCCGACTCACTTGTGACCCCATGGACTATCGCGTGCCAGGCTCGTCTCTCCGTGGGATTTTCCAGGCAATGATACTGGAGTGCATTGCTATTTCCTTCTCCAGAGGATCATCCCTACCCAGGGGTTGAACCGCGTCTCTTGCATTGCAGGCAGATTCTTTACTACTGAGCCGGGAGGGAAGCCCATAGATTAACTGCAAAAAGGTGAAAATCTTCCTGCCTTCCTCATACTCCTTCTTTTCACCAAGAAGCCAAAGAGATTTTTTCAGACATAAAGTGGGTCGGTTCCCTTTTTGCCCTTAAATTCTTTATTAGCTTTTTCTTACACTAAGAATTAAATGCAAGCTCCTTTCCGTGGCTTACAGACGGTCCGTGATCGTTGAGAGCGTGCCTCTGCAAAGGGTGTGCCTTCCAGACTCGTCTTGTTCGATGGAACCGCTGGGGTCTCTTCCTCCTCCATTCTGGCCTTTCTTCTGCTTCTCTAAACTTGCAAGCTGTTCCAAGTCTGTAGCTTTTCCACTTTCTGTTTCTTCTGCCAGGAACACTTTCCGCCAGCTGCTTGGATGGATAGCTCTTCTTTCTTCTTCCATCACATTTTAGCTTGAATGTTGGGTCCTCATGGAGGCCTTCTCTCGCTCTGACAGGAGAAGTTCTCTTCTCCTCGTCGCTGTTGGTCTCATTAGCATCTATTATTTTTACAATAACGTTGTTCTGCTGATCTTCTTAGTGTCCATCTTTCTCCACTAGAATTAAGTGTCTGTAGAGCAGGAGCGTGTCTTCATCTTTGGTACAGAGAGCAGTGTTAACACACAGCACTGACTCAGTAAAGACAGATTAAACAAATGGCTGGCTCACTCTCCGGTTCTTCCACTGTGTCTTGGCATTGATCTAGCTCCTTCCACGCTAAGCGGCATTTTATAAAGATAATGTTTTAAACTAGATCTTGCATTCAGTTTACCCTACAGTGATATGTTTGATTCTGTGGTGCCAAGTTATATTTGTCAAAATTTCAAAGGCTGTATTCTTTTATAATCATTCATATGAGTAGAAATAATCATGTTTCATATTCATTGAATATGTGACATATAAATATCTAGACTGCAGTTAAAGGCTTCCCAATAGTTCAAACACTGAAATAAAGCATTGCTACAAAGAAAGGTTCATAAAATATTGATTTTCAAATGGTATAATCTCAATTTTTTGAGGTTTATTAAGAATTTTGTTTTGCTTCAGTTTGATTTCCTAGCATGTTGTCTGCTTAGCTGCAGACAGAGACATATTTTCTCTCAGTACATTTAAGACAACATCTTTGATAGCTGCCACAGGGTCACTCAAAGCAGAATAGAAAAGTGCCCTGTGTTGCGGTCTTATCCTTGGATGAGGAGTTTCAGAACAGGCATGCTTCTCAGCCAGTGTCTAAACGTCCATGTGAGAGTGCATTCTGCTTTCATAACAGTTGTAGCATATCCTATCTGTCTTGATAAGAACTTTTTTCTTCATTAACTGTCAGTCAGTTGGATGTCACAGATTCTCCCTACAAATATCTATAAGCAACACTTCACTGTTGTTTAAATCAACAGGTGAACAGCTTACTTTTAAATTCATCATTGGCATTAGAAAACTGAGTTTTGAGAACACAGTTATCAGAATGTATTTTATGGTTTGTCGCTGTGGAAACACACCATATTCAGTTCAGAGATTTTAAGGTTCTAAAACATTGTTTCTCAAAAAAACAATAATTTAAAATGTATGAAGGAAGGTAATCTGCATGTGTTTCTGTCAATCATAGCGCTAAATGTAAAGAATCTAGGAGTTTAGAAATAAATTTATAAATGGGTTAAAATCTACAGCATACTTTATTATCTTGCTAAAAAATTGCTATTTCTGAGGTTTACACTTTCAGAATTATTCATTAAAAGCTTGTAATTGTTTTTCTACTTATATTGAGTTCAGGCCTTATTTTTATGCTAATGACTCATAAATCCATAATTTCAATTCTGTTCTTTTACTTGAATTATAGCTCTGTTTTTACAACAAGCTATAGAACACTGAATCTCAGATTCCCCTCACACATCATCATGCCACATTAATTTATCTTCTTTCTCTCCAAACTGGCTTTTCTGTGTAATCTAATTTCTGCAAGTCATTTCACTGCCGTTTGTTTCCTGAGTGTGAACACGTACATGTCCTTCTCCATAGCACAGAAGTCTTATGAGGCCTATCCCACGGAGTCTTAGCTTTGCCCGTTACTCTGTAGTCTCCTGCTGCTCATGCCAGCAAAGCCCTGGATGCCCTCATTAAACTCCCATATTGGTTTCTCAGTTTACTGCTTGAAGAGATATAACATTTCCTAACAGTGTGAGAATTTCTTTGGTATAATAAGTAAAGGACAGAAACGGTATGGACCTAACAGAAGCAGAAGATATTAAGAAGAGGTGGCAAGAATACACAGAACTATACAAAAAAGAACTCCATGACCCAGATAACCATGATGGTGTGATCACTCACCTAGAGTCAGATATCCTGGAATGCAAAGTCAAGTGGACCTTAGGAAACATCAATATGAACAAAGCTAGTGGAGGTGATGGAATTCCAGCTGAGCTATTTCAAATCTTAAAAGATGATGCTGTGAAAGTGCTGCACTCAATATGCCAGAAAACTTGGAAAAATCAGCAGTGGCCACAGGACTGGAAAAGGTCAGTTTTCATTCCAATCCCAAAGAAAGGCAACACCAAAGAATGTTCAAACTACCACACAATTATACCCATCTCACACGCTAACAAAGTAATGCTCAAAATTCACCATGCTAGGCTTCAACAGTACATGAACTATGAACTTCCAGATGTTCAAGCTGGATTTAGAAAAGGCAGAGGGACCAGAGATCAAATTGCTAACATCCATCGAAAGAGCAAGAGAGTTCCAAAAAAATGTCTACTTCTGCTTTATTGACTACGCCAAAGCATTTGACTGTGTGGATCACAACAATGGAAAATTCTTCAAGTGGGAATACCAGACCACCTGACCTGCCTCCTGAGAAATCTGTATGCAGGTCAGGAAGCAACAGTTAGAACTGGACATGGAACAACAGACTGGTTCCAAATAGGAAAAGGAGTATATCAAGGCTGAATATTGTCACCCTGCTCATTTAACTTATATGCAGAGTACATCATGTGACATGCTGGATGAAGCTCAAGCTGGAGTCAAGATTGCTGGGAGAAATATCAATAACCTCAGATATGCAGATGACACCACCCTTATGGCAGAAAGTGAGGAGGAACTAAGGAGCCTCCTGATGAAAGTGAAAGAGGAGAGTGAAAAAGACTGGATGGCTGGATGGCACCATAAACTCAATGGACATGAGTCTGCACACACTGGGAGACAGTGAAGGACAGGGAAGCCTAGGCATGCTGCAGCCCATGGGGTCGCAAAGAGTCGGAAATGACTGAACGAGTGAACAACAGCAGCATGGGAGCCAGCTGAAGACCGGAATGATCTCATTCCCCGAAGCAGGGCCTCTCCANTTGAGCAAACTCTGGGAGGCGATGAACGAGGGGAAACCTGACGTGCTGCGGTCCGTGGGGTTGCAAAGAGTCGGACACGACTGAGCGACTGAGAAACAACCTGACCTGACAACGGATCACAGACACACACACACGAGAGCAGGAGACACATTCTGCCATGCCCGGCTCTGATTGTTGACCTTGGCACTGGGGAGCTAAGCAAATGTTTGAGTTAAGCCTTTAAGTCTTGGAGGTTATTATTTTTTTTAATGTAGTAAGATTTTTCTAATTGAGCACTAAATAAATGAGACTTTAACCTTCTACAGTGTTCAGTGAAAATGTTATTTTTTTCATACTCATTTTTAGCATTTGATTATTGTATTTGGCTGCGTGGGTCTTAGCTCTGGTGTGTGGGGTCTAATTGCACTAAGAGGCTGTTTCATCGCAGCACACGGTCTCTCTAGTTGTGGCATCAGCTTCAGCTGTTGCAGTGTAGAGACTCTCTGGTTGTTCTGCATGGCTCCAGAAATTGTGGGCTCAGTAGCTGTGGCATGGAGGCTTGGTTTTTCCACAGTGTGTGGAATCTTAGTTACCCGACCAGGGATGGAACTTGCTTCCCCTGCATTGCAAGACAGATTCTTGATCATTGGACCCCCAGAGAAGTCTCCTTTCATAACTATTTCTTAAAAAGCGCTGGTAGCAACCACTAAGACTTGTTGGGCATTTACTGTGTGCCATGTGCTAAACACTTTACATGCATGCATCATTTAATCCTCAGAAAAGCCTCATGTGATGTATAAGTTGCTACAGTATTGATTTTCTTGGGAATGGTTTTGATAGGCACCTGTAGTACGTCACGAACCTCTGTCCACAGTTCATCAGGCATCTGTCTATCAGGTCTAATCACTTACATCTATTTCTCACTTCCCCTGTATAATCATAAGGGATTTGATTTACATCATACCTGAATGGTCTAGTGGTTTTCCCTACTTTCTTCAATTTAAGTCTGAATTTGGCAGTAAGGCGTTCATGATCTGAGCCACAGTCAGCTCCCAGTCTTGTTTTTGCTGACTGCATAGAGCTTCTCTATCTTCGGCTGCAAAGAATATAATCAATCTGATTTTGGTGTTGACCATTTGGTGATGTCCATGTGTAGAGTCTTCTCTTGTGTTGTTGGAAGAGGGTGTTTGCTATGACCAGTGCGTTCTCTTGGCAAAATTCTGTTTGCCTTTGCCCTGCTTCATTCTGTACTCAAGGCTAAACTTGCCTATTACTCTAGGTATCTCTTGACTTCCTACTTTTGGATTCCAGTTCCCTATAATGAAAAGGACATCTTTTTTGGGTGTTTATTCTAGAAGATCTTGTATGTCATCGTAGAACTCCTCAACTTCAGCTTCTTCAGCATTACTAGTTGGGGCATAGACTTGGATTACTGTGGTATTGAATGGCTTGTCTTGGAAATGAACAGAGATCATTCTGTCATTTTTGAGATTGCATCCAAGTACTGCATTTCAGACTCTTTTGTTGACTGTGATGGCTATCTATTTCTTCTAAGGGATTCTTACCTGCAATAGTAGATATAATGGTCATCTGAGTTAATTTCACCCTTTCCAGTCCAGTTCACTGATTCCTAAAATGTCGGCGTTCACTCTTGCCATTGAAAGGTTGTTGCTGAATGAAAAGATGCCGGGATTCTTGGCCTCTGGAGAAGAATACAATCCAGGGCCAGAGATGAGGCTTGATCACTCAGAACTTTTGTGTAATAAAGTTTTATTAAAGTATAAAGGACATAGAGAAAGCTTCTGACATAGGCATCGGAAGGGGGCAGAAAGAGTATTCCCCTGCTAATTTTCAGCTGGATGTTATATAGTCACTAGCAGTCTGTTAATGAAAGAAAGGAATGTCTTAAAACTCAGAATGGCACCAGGCCCCTCACCCATAAGATGCATTTTGGCATAATCTTGGCACCAAAAGGTTCATCCTGGGCCATAAAATGATTAACTTGAATCTTGTAGAGGACAGATTACCATACAAATAGTTTCATTTACATAGATTAGGGGAACAGTATCTGAGTGTAACATACTGGTTTGTCAAGTAGGTTCTGAGCCATTAGGCGGAACAGACTTGAAGAGAGAGATTGGGGTAAATGCATAGCACATTAACATAGCTTAAGACAAACATTTCCATAAGAAAAATGCATTGGTTACTCAAGGTTTGAGAATAGTTAACTTCAAGTGAAACCAAGTGTCATTATGGCGGCACAGTATTTTAAGAGAAACCTTTTAAATTTGTTTAGAGAAGGAAAAAATATTGCAGTTTGTTTCCTCCTGGTGCTTAAGAGAGAGAAAAATGGCTGACACTTGCAGGCTATTTTCTCTGTTTGGAGACCCCTGGCCTTCCTACCCTCTCACCATCTCCTGTTTGACCATTTCCAATTTACCTTGATTCATGGACCTAACATTCCAGGTTTCTATGCAATATTGTTCCCTTTACAGCATCAGACTTTACTTACATCACCAGTCACATCTACACCTGGGTGTTGTTTTCATTTTGACTCAGCTTCTTCATTTTTTCTGAAGCTTTTTCTCCACTGTTCTCTGATAGCATATTGAGTACCTACCAACCTGGGGAATTCATGATAAAAGAAGTTCCTGAGAAAAGAGGAGATTCAAAAAGAATGAGAAAAGAAGAGAAGTTGAAAAGAAAGAGTTTATGAGAAAAAAAAGAGATATGGGGGGCTAATTAGAAAAAAAGAGAAGTGAAAGGAAAAGGAGAAAAAGGAAAGATATACCCATCTGAATGCAGAGTTCCAAAGAAGAGAAAGGAGAGATAAGAAAGCCTTCCTCAGTGAATGATGCAAAGAAACAGAGAAAAACAACACAATAGGAAAGACTAGAGATCTCTTCAAGAAAATTAGATATACCAAAAGAACATTTCATGCAAAGATGGGATCGATAAAGGACAGAAATGGTATGGACCTAACAGAAGCAGAAGATATTAAGAAGAGGTGGCAAGAATACAAGGAAGAACTGTAAAAAAAAAAAAAAAAAGATCTTCACGACCCAGATAATCACGATGGTGTGATAACTCATCTAGAGCCAGACATCCTGGAATGTGAAGTCAAGTGGGCTTTAGAAAGCATCACTATGAACACAGCTAGTGGAGGTGATGGGATTCCAGTTAAGCTATTCCAAATCCTAAAAGATGATGCTGTGAAAGTGCTACACTCATTATGCCAGCAAATTTGGAAAACTCAGCAGTGGCCACAGGACTGGAAAAGGTTAGTTTTCATTCCAATCCGAAAGAAAGGCAACACCAAAGATTGTTCAAACTACTTTACAATTGCACTCATCTCACACACTAGCAAAGTAATGCTCAAAGTTCTCCAAGCCAGGCTTCAGCAGTACATGAAATGAAAAATTCCAGATGTTCAAGCTGTTTTTAGAAGATTCCTTAAAAAATTGCAAATAGAACTGCCTTATGACCCAGCAATCCCACTGCTGGGCATACACACCAAGGAAACCAGAATTGAAAGAGACACATGTACCCCAATGTTCATCGCAGCACTGTTTATAATAGCCAGGACATGGAAACAACCTAGATGTCCATCAACAGATGAATGGATAAGCAAGCTGTGGCATATATACACAATGGAGTACTACTCTGCCATTAAAAAGAATAAATTTGAATCAGTTCTAATGAGATGGATGAAACTGGAGCCTATTATACAGAGTGAAGTAAGCCAGAAAGAAAAACACCAATACAGCATACTGACACATATATACGGAATTTAGAAAGATAGTAATGATGACCCTGTATGTGAGACAACAAAAGGACACAGACATAGACAATGGACTTTTGGCCTCAGAGGGAGTAGGAGAGGGCGGGATGATCTGGGAGAATGGCATTGAAGCATATATACTATTATGTAAGAAACGAATCACCAGTCTATGTTTGATACAGGATGCAGGATGCTTGGGGAGGGTGTACGGGGATGATCCAGAGAGACGTTGGGGGGTGGGAGGTGGGAGGGAGATTCGGGATTGGGAGCTTGTGTGTACCTGTGGTGGATTCATGTCGATGTATGGCAAACCCAATAGAGTATTGTAAAGTTAAATTTAAAAATAAATAAATAAATAAATTAAAAACAAAACAAAACAAAACAAAACAAAAAAAGGCAGAGGAACCAGAAAGCAAATTGCCAACATCTGTTAGATCATCAAAAAAGCGAGAGAGTTCCAGAAAAACATCTACTTTATTGACAATACCAAAGCCTTTGACTGTGTGGGTCACAATTAACTGTGGAAAATTCTTCAAGAGATGGGGATACCGGATCACCTGACCTGCCTCTTGAGAAATATGTATGCAGGTGAAGAAGCAACAGTTAGAACTGGACATGGAACAACAGACTGTTTCCAAATTGGGACAGGAGTATGTCAAGGCTGTATATTGTCACCCTGTTATTTAACTCAGATAAAGAGTACATCATGGGAAACTCTGGGTTGGATAATGCACAAGCTAGAATCAAGTTTGCTGGGAGAAATATCAATAACCTCAGATATGCAGATGATACCACACTTGTGAGTGAAAGTGAAGAAGAATTAAACAGCATCCTGGTGAAAGTGAAAGAGGCGAGTGAAAAAGCTGGCTTAAAGCTCAACATTAAAAAAATAAACATCATGGCATGTGGACCCATCACTTCATGGCAAAGAAATGGGGAAACAGTGGAAACAGTGGCTGACTTTTTTTTCTTGGGCTCCAAAATCACTGCAGATGGTGACTACAGCCATGAAATTAAAAGATGCTTGCTCTTTGGAAGAAAAACTATGACAAACCTAAGCAGTATATTAAAAAGCAGACACATTACTTTGGCAACAAAGGTCCATCTAGTCAAGGCTATGATTTTTCCAGCGGTCATGTATGGATGTGAGAGTTGGACCATAAAGAAAGCTGAGCACTGAAGAGTTGATGCTTTTGAACAGTGGTGTTGGAGAAGACTGTTGAGAGTCCCTTGGACTGCAAGGAGATCCAACCAGTCAATGCTAAAGGATATCAACCTTGAATATTCATTGGAAGGACTGATGCTGTAGCTGAAGCTCCAATACTTTGGCCACCTCATGCGAAGAGTTGACTCATTGGAAAAGACTCTGATGCTGGGAGGGATTGGGGGCAGGAGGAGAAGGGGACAACAGAGGATGAGATGGCTGGATGGCATCACCGACTTGATGGACGTGAGCTTGAGTGAACTCCGGCAGTTGGTGATGGACAGGAAGGCCTGGCGTGCTGCGATTCATGGAGTCGCAAAGAGTTGGACACGACTGAGCGACTGAACTGAACTGAACTGAGTCTTAACATTTTAGGTCTAGAGTTCATTTTGAGTTTATTTTGAATAAGGCATAAGAAAATGTTCCAATTTCATTCTTTTAATGCACCTGTCCAGTTTTTCCAACACCGCTTCTTTCAGAGACTGCCTTTTCTCCGTTGCGTGTCTTTGCTTGCTTTGTTATCAGTTAATTGACTCTCTGTGTGCAGGCTCCTTCCTGGCCTCTGTTCTGGCTGTTGATCAGCACGTCTGTTTCGTTGTTGTTGTTGTTGTTGTTTGCCATTACCGTATTGCTTTGATTACTGACCCCAGTTCAACCCCTGGCTCAGGAAGATCTCCTGCAGAAGGGAATGGCAGTCCACTCCAGTATTCTTGAGTGGGAAATCCCACGGACAGAGGAGCCTGGTGGCTGCAGTCCACGGGGTCCCAGAGTCTGACATGGCTGAGTGACTAACCTTGTTTTTGGATAGTCTGAAGTCAGGAAGCACGATACCTCCAGGTTTGTTCTTTTTTTAAAGATTTCTTTGGCCATTTGGGGTCTCCCATGGTTCTATACAAATTTTGGAATTATTTATTCTAATTCTGTGAAAAATAACACTGATATTTTGATAGGTATTGGATTAAATTTGTAGATTGCTTTGAGTAGGCAGGATGGAAATGTTGACAATATTCTTCCAATCCATTATCACAGGTATCTTTCCATGTATTCATATCATGTTTATTAAGTTCCTTCACCAGTGTCTTATAGTTTTTGGAGTATAGGTCTTTCACCGCTTTGGTTACGTTTATTCTCGGGTATCTCATTCTTTTTGATGTAGTTTTCAATGGGATTATTTTTTTGATTTCTCTTTCACGTAGTCCATTGTTAGTGTATAGAAAAGCAACATGTCGATGTATGGCAAACCCAATAGAGTATTGTAAAGTTAAATTTAAAAATAAATAAATTAATTAATTAAAAAAAAAAGAAAAGCAACAGATTTGTGCATATTAATCTTGCAGCCTGCAACTTTACTGAATTCAATTATTAGTTTGAACTGTACTTTTAGGCTTTTCTATATATAGTATTGTATCACCTGCAAGTGAGTCAGACACAACTTAGCAACTAAACAAAAGCACCTGCGAATAATGAGAGTTTCACTCCTTCCCTTCCAATCTGGGTGCCTTTTATTTATTTTGTCTGATTCCTTTGGCTAAGACTTCCAGTACTATGATAAATAGAATGGTGAGAGTGGGCGTCCCTGTTACTGATATTAGAGGAAAGGCTTTCTTTTCTTAACCATTGAGTATGATGTTAGTTATGGGTTTTCATGAATGGCCTTTATTTGGTTGAGATATGTTCCCTCGATACCAACTTTGTTGAGAATTTTCATCATGGATGGGTGTTGAATTGTGTCAGATGTTTTCCCTGTGTCTACTGAGATGATCACATGGTTTTTATCTTTCATCTTGTGAATGTGGGGTATCATGTTGATTGAGTTGCTTAGGTTGAACTATACTTGCTTTCCTGGAATAAAATCTCACTTGTTCACGGTCTTTTTTATGTTTGTTGAATTAACTTTGCCAGTATTTTGTTGAGGATTCTTACATCCATATTCATCAAAGACAGTGACTTGTACTCCTTCTTTGTAGTGTCTGATTTTGATATGAGGTAATGATGGCCTTGTTGAATGAATTTGGGGGTGTTCCTTCCTCTTTAGTTTTTTGGAATAGTTTGAGGATAGGTGTTAACTATCCTTTTCATATTTGGTAGAATTTTCCTGTGAATATGTCTATTTCTGGAATTTTTTGGAAGATTTTTGATTCCTGATTCAATTTAATTTCTAGTAATCAGTCTCTTCAGATTGTCTATTTCTTCCTGATTTAATCTTGATAGATTATAGGTTATATGTTAGCCTATAATATGTTAACCTAAATGTTAACATATATTATATGTTTCTAAAGATTTATCCCTTTGTTCTTGGTTATGCAATTTGTTGACATTTAACTATTTATAGTATTCTCCTATGATTTTTTTTCTCATATTATTTGTAATTTCTCATCTTTCATTTCTTATTTATTTGTATCCTGTCTTTTTTTTTAATGAGCCTAGCTACAGGCTTATCAAATTTATTTTTCAAAAGAAAATCAGCTCTTGGTTTCATTGATCTTTCCCGTTTTTTTATTGGTCTATATTTTATTTATTTTCTTATTACCTGTATTATTTTATTTCTTCTGCTTCCTCTGGCCTTTATTCTTTTTCTAATTTGTTTAGATGCTCATTTATTTGAGATTTGTGTTGCTTCATGAAGTAGGCCTTGTTGCGAAACATTTCTCTCTTGGAAGTGCTTTTGCTGTGCCCTACAGATTTGGGAAAGTTCTGTCTTGGTTTCCGTTTGTCTGAAGCTGTACTCTGATTGTCTCTGATTTCTGGTTGAGCTTCTGTTTTCTGTTAGCTTGTTGGATGCGGCCTAGTCTCCACGTGTTTGTGTTTTTCCCATTTTTCTTCTTATAATTGTTTTCTAGTTTCATTTGTTATGGTCAAAAGTGATACTTGATATAACTTTTATCCTCTAAAATTTGTTGAGACTTGTTTTTAGACCTAGTACATGATCTGTCTGGGAGAACTTTCCATAGCACTTGAATCCAATATGTATTTGGCTCTTTTGGATGAAATGTTCTGAAGTATCTATATTAAGTTCAGCTGGTCTAGCATGTCATTTAGGACCAGTGCTTTCTTACTGATTTTCTGCCTGGATCTCTGTCCATTGGTAAGAGGGGTGTCAGGTTTCTACAGCTACTGCATTGTCAATTTCTCCCTCTCTGTCTGCTAACGTTCGCTTTGTATATTTAGGTGCCCCTGTATCAGGTGCATGCATGGTTACGGGTGTTGTATCCTCTTGTATCGATCCCTTTGTCATTACACAATGTCCTTTTCAGTCTTTTGTTATAGACTCTGCTGCTAAAGTTCCCTTTTCTGATACGGTCATTGCTCTCCTGGCTTTCCTTTCATATCTGTTTGCATGGAACATATTTTTCTGTCCCCACGTTCAGTCTGCACTTGTCTTTAGCTGTAGACTCTCTTGTAGGCAACATGTAGATAGGTTTTTTTTTTTTTTAATCCAATCAGCTCCCTTATGTGCTATGATTGGAGAATTTAATCCATAGACATGTGAAGTGATTATTGATAGTTATGTGCTTTTTGCCATTTTGTTACTTATTTTCTGGTCGTCCTCTATCCTTTTTTTAAAACTAGTTTTGTGCCCTTTGAGGAAGAGTGTTCGTTATACCATTTCATCCTGGCCTTTCTGCTTGTTTATTTTGTAGTCACACAGTCTTTTATTTGTTATTCCAGTGTTTCAAAATTAACCCTTCATTATCTCCTGATGTAGGGGAATTTATGTTTTCCTGGGCCATAAAATGGTCTTATAACATTTTAGCGACTTTTATTTCTTTTATACAGTTTTCCTGTTGAGCATTTAAGTTGTTTCTCTGAATATGTTTCTATATGTGTATGCTGTGTGCACGTGTGTGTGTTTACAGATGCCAACATATTAATGTTTGTTTTATACACTCAATATACTTTTGCTTTACTGATCTATTTACTTGTTTCTTTACTTACTTTTTCTTCTTGAATTCCTGGCCTTCTATACAGGATTATTTTTCTTTTGCTCAAAGAAAATCCTTTCATATTCTTTTCATGAGAACTGGCTGGTGGCTAATTCTGTCAGTTTTCGCTGACAGAAGGGTTTTATTCAATTTGATTCTAAAGGTTTGTTGGCCAAGAATTCTATTTTGGTATGGATAGGACCAAGTGTCTAATCCATTATGTTTATTCTTTTCCTATATAATGTTTTTCCTTGCATCATTTTTATGACTTTAGTCATCAGATTTTTCCAACTTATTTTTAGCTAGTGTATAAATTTTTAAAATATGTATTTGCGTGGCTATGCCGCATGTGGGATCAGTCTTCCCTGTGGCGCATGAGGTTTTCGTTGCTGTTGGTGTTGTTGTTGTTGCAGCATGTGGTATCTGGTGCCCTGACCAGGGATTGTACCCAGGCCCCCTGCAGTGGAAGCATGGAGTCTTAACCACTGAACCACCAGGGAAGACTCAAGGCAATATAATTTTCATGTAAAGTTACATATTAACATGTCTATACTAGGTTCAGTACTAACAGTGTCTAAACTAACTCCTTTAAATTCTCCAAAGCTGATTATTCAAAAGATCAAAGTGATTGCTGTTCTGTTCAGTTGCTCAGTCACGTCTGACTCTTTGCGGCCGCATGGACTGCAGCACCCCACGTTTCCCCATCCTTCACCATCTCCCAGGGTTTGCTCAAACTCATGTCCATCAAGTCAGTGTTGCCATCCAACCATCTCATCCTCTGCCATCCCCTTCAATCTTCAGTCTTCAAGACCCAGCATCAGGGACTTTCCAATGAGTCAGCTCTTCGCATCATGTGGCCAAAGTATTGGAGCTTTAGTGTCAGCATCAGTTCTTCCAGTGAATATTCTGGGTTGATCTCCTTTAGAATGGACTGGTTGGATCTCCTTGCAGTCCAAGGGACTCGCAAGAGTCTTCTCCAACACCACAGTTCAAAAGCATCGATTCTTCGGTGCTCAGCCTTCTTCACAGTCCAACTCTCACACCCATACATGACCACAGGGAAAACCATAGCCTTGACTAGACGGACCTTTCCAAGCAAAGTAACGTCTCTGCTCTTTAGTTCACTGTCTGGGTCGTTGCTTTCCTTCCACGGAGCAGGTGTCTGTTACTCTCGTGGCTGCAGCCACCGTCTGCAGCGATCCTGGAGCCCACAGTGATTAGCATCCATGCCGCTGCCAGGTTCCCTCTCTGCCATCCCCGGGCAACACTCTGCTCTTATGTTACTCCTGTGCAACCTAACTTCCTTGAATTCTACAACTGAAGCTCCCTTTTATACTTAATTTTTCTGGGGAGAATGATACTCATTTATTTTATATTTTAAAAATCTGCCTATCTTACGCAAGTTAATAATGGAACTGTGGAATAACTTAAACAACAAAATCACATATATGAATAAAACAAAGCAAGATGATTTCAAAAGAATGAGCACGTTTGGTCTATAGGTGTAATGTGTTAAAGCAAATATTTTGAATTTGTTAAAACAGTACTGTCTTCTCTGAATACTCTGTGCACAATATATCTTTATAGGTTTAATTTTACAGCAGAACATAAGCATGATATAATCAAGGTTTTCTTTCCTTTTCTTTGGCCCTATAATGGCAACACATTTACAGAAATAAAATAAAAAGGTTAATTACGTATTCCTAAATATCCTGAGTTTTAAAAAATCTGTCACTGATTCCCACATTTTACTGAGCCATGTACATTACTGACCTGCTGCTTCCTTGGGGGCTCATATGGTCTAGAATCTGCCTGCAGTGTAGGGGACCTCTGTTCGATCCCTGGAAAAGGAGTGACTCTCCACTCCAGTATTCCTGGGGCCTCCCTGGTGACGCAGACAGTAAAGAATCTGCCTGTAATGAGGGAAACCCTGGTTCGATATCTGGGTCGTGATGATCCCCCGGAGAATGGAATGGCAACCCACTCCAGTATCTTACCTGGAGAATCCCATGGACAGAGGAGCCTGGCGGGCTACCACCCATGGGGTCCCAAAGAGTGGACAGTCCACAGGCCACAGAATGCTGGACATGACTGAGTGACGCTCACGTTCAGTTCACCTTCCCTTTGGGGAGCAAATTCTGTAGCATAAAATAGAAACTTACTTCTACAGGTGGTAAAACTTCTGTTAGTCTTCAGATCCTTCCTCACTGCTCAACGTGAACAGAGAGCATATCAGAAAAACCAAAAAACAAAGCTATACAGTGAAGCCTTGCACCTCGGATGCTTTGATCTAAAATGTTTATCCCACACTTATTTCAGTTAATGCAAACAAGTGTGATTATAGAAAACCTTTGCTTATTCTTTCCTTCCTAATCCCTTGCTCCCAGATACTTGCTTCATGTAAGGTAATCATCATATTACCTACACAGGGTGAATCACAGTGTTAATTATAGGCTGCATTAGAGTGGGAAGGATTTATTGCAGAAGGATTGATGATACTTGTATATTTATGGAATTAAGAGAGATTTTATCTTTTTATACTTTAAAAATATATATGCAATTCATATGATAATCTACTGAATTCAATAATTTAAGGTTTATATTTAATACCTGAATTTATCTACATCACTGGTAAATCCTTTACTGTGTTGTGTACTTTCATGTCTTGTATTTTTTTTTAATCCATAATAACATTCTATCATCTGTAATTCTTATTATATCTGTTCACAAAATTTGATGCTTAATGGAAGTTAGATGAGAAGTGAGATATTTAGTAGCATATTTGAAGTGAAAAACATTTCTAAATAGATCCCTAAACATGAGCCCTTTATCTGACAAATTCAATATAAAACCAACTGTTGCCTGAGTATTTGGGAAAGAAATCAAAAACTGTCATATACTCACAGCGGCACAATAAACAAATGCTAATTGATGTGCTTTGTTTGAAATACTTCCAGGGAGACTTGCAATGAGCAAGGCTCCGCTGTATAGGCAATTCAGCAGCATATGTTGGCACGTCTAGGAAAAGTCACCGTGTGTAAATGCTCTCTGCCATCTGTTACCTGACCTAAAATATCAAAAGGGAATATGTACAGCTAAAATGAATGCGCAACTTTATTCAGAGTACCTTTGACTCATTAAGTAAGCACTTGGTGGTTAACATTTCATGGTGAGATCTTTAAAATAAAATTTGTTTTTATTCTTGATGACATTTCCATGCTCCTAATGCGCTCTATAGAGCAGCGAAGCAGAGCAGAAACACTGTCTCTGCTCTCTCAGCACCTCTCTTTCTCTTCCCCCACATGTGGTTCTTCTTCTGACATAAACGGAAATTCTTGAGTGGGGAGAGGGAGATGCATTTTTGGAAGCGTATAGTTTCCTTAAATTCTTATCAGTAGGATTCCAGTGTAACAGACACATTGTTTTAAGAAAACAAAAATATTTGTAGAGTTTTTACAATGCGCCAGCTGCTGTGCTAAGTATCTTACCTAATGTAACTCATCTAAACCTCATATTCCCATCACCCTCACCACTCATACAGGTGAGGACCTGAGTCTAGGCAAGATTAACATGAGTGAGCGCTGGTGGACGCACCTGTGAGCGAGCTGAACCCACAGGTTCCGTGTCATCCTGCCCTTAAAATTAGACATAAACCAGAAACTCGCATTTACTGAAGAACTTCTGTGTGTCAGACTCTCTGCTAGAAAATACATTCGATTCTTGTGCTTAACTTTTACAGGCACCCAGGGAGCATAGTAGTGTTATCATTCCATTTTAGGAGCGAAGAAACACTCTCAGAGAGGCTAAGCAGCCTGTGCAAGGCCACTCAGTGTGCAAAGTGGGAAAATGGATGCTCCCATCGGGTCCTGTTCTTAATCTACTGTAATAGTGGGTCTTAAACTTTAATAAATTCAGGAGTGTGGCCTGAAATTCTCTATTTATAACATGCCCCTCAGTTCAGTTCAGTNGTGATGGGGGAGAGCCCCCCATACAGTCAGGGGTATAGGTGAGAACATAAAAAAGACTCTGGTTTGGGGGGGTAGGTGCTCGGGAACAGGGGGTTTCCTGAGGCTTGATCCCGCCTTTGCATATGCCAAGCCGCCTTCCTCATGAGCTTTGCCGTCGCTGCCTCCCAGCAGTTTAGATTACACAGAGGGAAATGAAAGTCTGACCTAGTAAAACATTTATATTATCAGTACTTCAACTGATTGCTTACTTTCTTGTTAAGTAAGTATTATAAATGCTTGTGAAATTCTTGTATGGGAAGTATATAGATTTAAAATAGAAATTATATCATTACATTTAAAAAATTTCAAGACTAATTTCCCTCATGCTTAGTTGTTGGGGTTTTTTTGGTTGAAAATTCTTGCTATGATTTTTAAAATCTTTTGAGAAAATGCATTTTTCTCCTTTAAAGCTTATTTTATTTAATAGGAAGAATATTTCTTTCCTAGTCAAAGAAAATAAATATATATTTTACTTTTTATTTAATAACACATTATTTTTTCTCTCATTTAATTCATCATTACTTTTTTTTTTCTTTCTTTCTTTAAACAGGCAGAGATAAATGACCCAACTGATCCTTTCACAAGTTATAGTACAAAAGTTTCATCAAATATAGGGGATGAAAGTTTCTCCAAGTATATAGGCTGCAGAATTGCCAGCATGCTTTCCAAACTGTTCTTCCCTCCCGTCGATGCCTGTGTTCTTTCTCTGAAAAGACCACTGATGAAACGATATCAAAGGAGAGATGTGAACAAAATACAGGATTCCATGAAGAAGAGAGTTCTACGTTTTACTGTAAGGTAAGGTGACACACTATTCAAAATATTTCTGTTATTCTAACATAACATTTTGGAATCCTGTGAATTACCCATGATCATGTGCCACTTTATTTAACTCAGTTTTCCTTTTCTGATTCAAATCTTGGCTTCACCACCTTCTAGATATTTTATCTAGATATTTTATTATGAGCAAGTATTGCTTTCTCAGAAAGTGTTTCCTCATGTTTAAAATAGGTATTATTGTGTAATATAAATCACTGTTTCATTAAAGTGAAAGCTTCTCTTCATAGTGACCTACATTTGCCTAGTTTATCCTATTTCTCCCTATTATAACTACTGTGCATCCTTCCAGGGTCTATAAAATATTAATATAAAAAAATGATGAGTACATTTTAAATTTTCTCTCCATTTTTGATTGTGGTTTTTGGATTTCTTAAGTCTGTTTAGGAAAATTCTTTCCATTTTATGATTAAAATATTGTCACATTTCTCCTAGTGTTTATTTTTCTCTTAAAAAAAAATGCCTTACCGAGATATGACTGACGTGCAAAGCTGTACGTATTTAATGCTTACNTGAGTACATTTTAAATTCTCTCTCCATTTTGATTGTGGTTTTTGGATTTCTTAAGTCTGTTTAGGAAAATTCTTTCCATTTTATGATTAAAATATTGTCACATTTCTCCTAGTGTTTATTTTTCTCTTAAAAAAAAAATGCCTTACCGAGATATGACTGATGTGCAAAGCTGTACGTATTTAATGCTTACAAATTGATAAGTATGCAGTTGTGCCACCATTATAGCAGATGTGTCATAAATCTATTCACCGCCTCAGAAGTTTTCTTCTATTCTTTTTGTTATTCTTCTTAAAAATAATTATTTTCAAGGTGCATTTGAATTTTAGTTAGAAATTTTTGTTTTAAGAAAAGCTTTTTCTGACATTTAAGTAACATTCCTTATTGCCACCAAGTCCTAATCATGGTTTGAAC
Source organism: Neotragus pygmaeus (assembly GCA_006410875.1). Classification (NCBI taxonomy): domain Eukaryota; kingdom Metazoa; phylum Chordata; class Mammalia; order Artiodactyla; family Bovidae; genus Neotragus; species Neotragus pygmaeus. Next base: position 198,637 of record SJYV01023084.1, read on the forward strand.
TGCAGATAAACTTGTGGAGACACTACAGGACGCCCTGCCTTATTTTGATAAATCAGTATCTGAGTAAAAATGGACAGGGTGATGATGGTACTTCATGTGATACCGGAGTTTCTAGTGTTATCATTTTAAGAAAATTGATGGCTTGATATTAATTTCGGTTAAGCTACAGTTACAAATAGCGTTTGAGAGTGCTCTGACATTTAAACATGGATTATGGTTTGTACTCCCCGATTTAGGCTCTCACATTTTTATTAACAGCTCTAGTTTCCTTCCACTGGTCTATATTTTCTATATTTTCAGACATGTTTTAATGATGGGAAAGTAAGTCAAACTGGTAGTGATATAGCAGAGATAATATTAAAATAGCAATTTTTTAATACTTTAATAGAAATTGAACTCTTGGAGTTTCTTCCTCTCAATTTTAGGAGTGAGGTATGGCATCTTCTAGCACTCTTAAGGATTTATTTTGGACACTTTAATCATGCGAATCTTTTTTTTTTTTTTTTTTTGGTATGTGATATGAAGTCTTGATCTGTGTGATTATTTAACATCCCAACAATGTTTTTTGAGTAATCAGTCTATCTGCCGTCAACATTTTTCCTGATGTTAAATCTCTATAAAATATGAAATGCCCATTTCTTTTCTTTTTCTATATTCTAAAGTAATTTTAAAATTACTTTCAGTTCAGTTCAGTCGCTCAGTCCTGTCTGACTCTGCGACCCCATCAATTGCAGCAGGCCAGGCCTCCCTGCCTATCACCAACTCCCAGAGTTCATTCAGACTCATGTCCATTGAATCAGTGATGCCATCCGGCCATCTCATCCTCTGTCCGCTTTTCCTCCTGCCCCCTATCCCTCCCAGCATCAGAGTCTTTTTCAATGAGTCAACTCTTGTTAAATGGTAGTGAAGAACAGTCAGAGGAAAGGTAAAGAGACAGTGAAAAGGCGGATGCGGATGTGCCTGCTGGGACACAGTAAGGGAGGGGCTAGAGAGGGACAGGGAAGCGTGCGGGGGATGCTTGAAAGGGCAGGACCGAGAAAGGAAAGGTAGGAGCAGGGAGAAAAGGGAAGGAGGCTGGAAGCAAAGGGAGAAGATGCAGGTGAGCGGCGAGCTGCGCGGAGGGCGGAAGGCGCCGCGCGGGGGAGGCGGCGGGCTGGGGCCGGGAGGAGGCTCCGCCGGGTCAGAGACGAGACGAGAGGCGGGCCGGGCCAGGGCCCCGGAGCCGGAGCGGAGGGCGCCGCAGGCCTGGGGCGAGCGGAGCTCTCGGAGGCCGCGGTTCACTACACGAGTGAGACTCGTTCACCGCTGACCTGTGAAAAAGCCATCGCCTTTATGCATGTTTACTTTTCCACAGCTCATTACAGCCTCTAAAAATCAGAGTCTCCGACTAGCATGAGAGCCGAGCTGCCCTCTAGCAGAGGCCCCTCGGGCTGGCACCGGGCGCCCCCACATCGCACCGTCTTGCGCCAGGGGCGGCCTGGTGCACTCGCCCAGGAGCAGCAGATGCGAGCGGAGCGGCAGCGCAGCCAGTGACTGCAAGGCGAAGGCCAGCTCGGCCCGGCCGAGTAGTCCTCGCTGTCTATTATGGGTAGACCTGCTTCCAAAGAAGTGGCTGAAAAACTAGTGTAACGCTTAGCTGCGCGTTGAGAAAATGGCCCCGGCCCACTAGACATTAACCGTGGGCAACGTCGTTGCTTCCTTGTGCTTGATTCTCCGCTGAGTCGGCAGTTATGTGACAAGAGCTCCTATTTCACCACCTCCTCCCGCGTTCAGGTCCACAGACCGGAATCAGTGCAATCACAGTCCTGTAGGTCAATCACAAAGACACAATTTGAAGCCCACTGTATCCTTAGCTCTTTTTCACCTTTTGAGAGGTCTTCTTGCATAGAGTCATATCATCCATTCTTCACCAAGTATTCCTAGAAATCTCCATTTTGTGTTTTCATCAAATAGCAATGTGTAAGAAGGCCAGCATTTCAGGACTCCTATAGAAGATAGGGCGCATCTAAGAGGTAGGAAATTGGGAAACTTGAAAGCATACGTTTCTTTATTGCTTTGGAGTCCTAAAGTATACTTATTTCAGTGTGAATGTTTACTAGTAAGGAGAAAATAGGAGTTTCCTTATTGCTGAAGCATCCAGGATATCTGACGACCTGTAATTTATTTCCTAAAATATTTTTCCTCACTTGTGTTCTTAGCCTGTCAAATTCTCTCTAAATGGGAATTCTTTGTTTATATGTTTATAAAGATAGATACATTGCTTTGAATAATATAGATTTAACATCTTTCCTTTACAAAATTTTTCAAAATAAAATTCACTGCTTTCCTTCTGTCCATTAAATTTGGGAGGTTTGCTTTTTCATGGTACATGCTGTTCTTCCCCTCAGCATTTTTTAAAAAATGAGAAAATCATTATGTTTCTTTACTATAAAAACAGCAGCCCCAAACCGAGGCATAGATGCTTTGGCTTCAAAACATCGTTGTTGTTGTTTTCCTCTTTTCTTTCTTTATCAGTAAAACTATCTTCAATCTACCTTAAGGCTGAGAATTCAGAACTCTGAAGATCAGATTTTCGAAAACCAGTCTCTACATTTATACTTCTTGGCTTCTGAGGTTTCTTGGGGGTGTGTTTTCTAAGTTTCTGCGTTGAATCCCTAAAAATTCACAAACAAGTAATTATTTGCACTCATGTAAAGACTAGGAGAATCTTAACTTAAAACTTTATCTCTGATTAGGCTTAGTTTGCTCACCAGTTTGATATCAGAAGATTTCATTCATAAGACCTGCACCCGGAAGAGAGCCCAGATGAAACTCACAGAAATGGGCCGAGAATATCCACAGGCATACAGGCAGGGCATTTTACACAGCTGACTCCTCACCAGAGCAGTCCTTCTGAAGGCCACGGCAGTCCTCTGCAGCCTCTTTTGTTAAAGGAGCCAATTCCAGGCAGGGGAACTCCGAGGAGCTGACGGTTACTGCATGGAGACAAGGTGGGGAAAGAAGGGTCCTGCAGTGTCGCACTGGGGAGGCTTTACTGGAGAGACCAGTGAAGACTCTTGAGGGTCCCTTGAACTGCAAAGAGGTCCAACCAGTCCACCCTAAGGAAATCAGTCCTGAGTGTCCATTGGAAGGACTGATGTTGAAGTTGAAACCCCAATACTTTGGCCACGTGATGTGAAGAACTGACTCATTGGAAAAGACTCTGATGCTGGGAAAGATTGAAGGCGGGAGGAGAAGGGGATGAGAGAGGATGAGATGGTTGGATGGCATCACCGACTCAATGGACAGGAGTTAGTCTGAGTAAGCTCTGGGGATTGGTGATGGACAGGGAGGCCTGGTGTGCTGCAGTCCATGGGGTCGTGAAGAGTCGGACACGACTGAGCGCCTGGACTGACTGAACTGGAGAGAAGGGTGAGCAGCACAGAGGGGCAGCTGGTCCCCGTTTCTCACTGTCCCCAGGAGGGATGCCAAGTCTGGGGAAGAAACTGGACGTTCGACTGGATTTGCATTTTGAGGGGAGAGACACTGAGTGACTGCTACTCTACCTTTTAATATAAGAGTGAAAATTAGCTTCTCAAGGAAGAGAGAAACATTTGGGTTCAGTTGCCAAGTGTCTGAGGTGGCCGTGCACGCGTGCATGCTAAGTCGCTTCAGTTGTGTTTGAATCTGTGTGACCCCATGGACTGGAGCCCCCCAGGCTCCTCTGTCCATGGGATTCTCCAGGCAAGAACATGGGAGTGGATTGCCATGCGCTCCTCCACGGGATGTTCCAGACCCAGGGACTGAACCCAGGTCTCTTACATCACCTGCATGGGCAGGTGGAGTCTTTACCACTAGCATCGCCTGGGAAGCCTCTGAGGTGGGCGTCAGCTGGAAATGTCAGATGCTTAGGACTTGGGCCCTTGGGAAGTGCTCTTAANCCAGGCAAGAACATGGGAGTGGATTGCCATGCGCTCCTCCACGGGATGTTCCAGACCCAGGGACTGAACCTGGGTCTCTTACATCACCTGCATGGGCAGGTGGAGTCTTTACCACTAGCATCGCCTGGGAAGCCCCTGAGGTGGGCGTCAGCTGGAAATGTCAGATGCTTAGGACTTGGGCCCTTGGGAAGTGCTCTTAACCACTGTGGTAGGAGGCCATTTGGCTCCTCAGGAGTTGGATGTATGAGGTGGGAGACTCTTAGAATCCCTAGTTCTAGTAGACAAGTTGCCAGACTATTCAGGATGAATCTCCAGTGTGAAAGTTAGGCAGTTCTGCTTGCCTCCCTAGCTGAGTGCATTTTATAAACAAGGCACTATGCTAAGCAGTACCCTTAGATGTAGACAGGATTGTTATGTCCATTTTATATATCGTTAAAGTCTCCATTTTGGAGACATGATTACTGAGAGATTAAGGAATTTGCCCATATACAGATAACCGTTAGGGCTAAAGTCTGAACTTAAACGGATGCATTCAGACTCCTGAGTCTACTGTGCGGATTTCTTCCCCTTGTGTGGCCTTATTTCGTCTGATGGCAAACCCTTGAGCTGTTGTTAAAACAGCAACAGAAACAAACACTTATCTTGTCATAAGAAAAGACTTGCAGATATGTTTTTCAATTTCCGTACTTGGTTTTCAGCACTTGACTTTGATTGAGGAGCGTTTTATAATTATCACTTCCTTAGCGGTGTGGGGTCACCGTTGCTGTACTGGGCTGTCCTTGGCTGGGGCTGGCGGGGTGTGCTTTGGGTGCACGTGGGCCCCTCTGGGTGCGCGTGGGCCTCTCTGGGTGCACGCGGGCCTCTCTGCGGAGGCTTGTCCTGCTGCAGGCCCGGGCTCGCGGCTGTGGGCGTCAGCAGCTGCAGCTGGGGACTCCAGAGTGCTGGCTGAGTAGCTGTGCCGACATTCGCTGCCCTGCAGCTTGTGAGGTTCTGCAAGATGAGGGGTCACACCTGTGCCCCCTGCCTTGCGAGGCAGATTCTTAACCCCTGGGCCACCGGGGAGGCCCTAGGGAACATTTGCTTTTTCCTGTGCCCTGCATCTCTCCAGCCTAATAGTAGGAAATCTGGGTCAAAGAGTAGGCGTTTTCTATTAACTAGTATGATTTTTGGCTAAAGCCAATGGAGGAAAAAAATTATATATAAATATATTATAAAATTAATTAATATATTAGCAATATATTTGTATATTAATTTATTTTATTGATTTATATATATATTATATAAATATAATTCAATAATTATTATATAAATAAATATCAGTTCAGTTCAGTTCAGTCGCTCAGTCGTGTCTGACTCTCTGCGACCCCATGAATTGCAGCACGCCAGGCCTCCCTGTTCATCACCATCTCTCGGAGTTCACTCAGA
>SJYV01023084.1:203992-269490 GCA_006410875.1 Neotragus pygmaeus
GCTTTTTAAAGAGAACAAATTGTGATCCGAAGGTGAAAACTGAATTGAATTGACATTTCTCCTACTCCTTGTATCTCCTTTTTGAGATTTAAAACTGGTCTTGAAAATAATAGGTAGGTAGGTCTATATCCAGTGCCTGTTGAAAATTTCATTGTTGGGACTGACCTTTCCCAATCACTGACTGGAACTTGGGCTTGCATCTGCAGCTGTATTCTTTGGCCGCAGTTGAGCCTGTGGCAGTTGTAGAAATTCACTGGTAAACCACTTCTGGCCTGATGAGGGCAACATTTGAACAATTCATTCAGTGGGATTGGCATGAGAATAAGAATAGAATAGTATTTATGAAACAATTTTATATTTTTGAATTATCATGATCCCAAAAGGTCATACTCTTTAAATTGGTCTTTAATTTTAGGTATTTTGCTTTACTGTAGATATTTGCATGTATTTAATTTGTTTAAAAATCATACATTTACACACTCCATAGGGAGTTTATAGCATAAACAAAATAACAGACACATACACACACAAAATGTAGGAAATAACTTACACCCTGGCACCTATTTATGTTTATACCTGTGATGGTTGCCATCCCAACAATGACGATAGCATTGTGCATTTCTATGGTATGCATTTCTTTTCTATTATAACAACGTTTCAAGCAATAAGCAAGGAAAATTCCCATTTTGATAATGATTTCTATTCTAGATTTCACTTTATATTATATGTACTTGTTACACTTCAGGCTCTCAGGTTATTCTACTGGCTATAGAATAATTCAGTACAGCTTTTTGTTGTTGTTGTTTGCTTTGTTTTTTAACTTTTAATTTTGTGTTAGGGTATAATGGCACCCCACTCCAGTACTCTTGCCTGGAAAATCCCATGGACGGAGGAACCTGGAAGGCTGCAGTCCATGGGGTCGCTGAGGGTTGGACGCGACTGAGCAACTTCACTTTCACTTTTCACTTTCATGCCTTGGAGAAGGAAATGGCAGCCCACTCCAGTGTTCTTGCCTGGAGAGTCTCAGGGATGGGGGAGCCTGGTGGGCTGCCGTCTATGGGGTCGCACAGAGTCGGACACGACTGAAGCGACTCAGCAACAGAGTCAGGTAACAATGTGATCATTTCAGGTGAACAGCAAAGGGACTCAGTCATGCTTATTCCTGTGTCTGTTTACCCCAAGCTCCCCTCCCATCCAGGCTGCCCCATAACACTGAGCAGAGTTCCATGTGCTGTACCGTAGGTCCATGTTGGTTATCCATTTTAAATACAGCAGCGTGCACAGGCAACCACAAGTTTATTCTCTAAGTCTCAGTCGAGCTCCTTCAGAAACAAAACGGAGAACTTCCCTGCGGCAGTCTCCATGCATATTAGACCTGAGCAAATTGGTCATGCTCTTTTCCACCTCCGTGGCGCTCATTTTTCACAGCTGCCTCTGGTATACATTGCTGGTTCCAACCAGACATTTTTGAGATGTTAGTTTACAATGTCTTATGGGGTTTTCTTCCAATGGTTGCTGAAAATTTCATGGAGCTCCCTTTAGGCCCCAAAGCTATTGACCCTACACAATGAATTTTTAATGGGGGAAATTCCAGGAACATAGCCAAGTCATGTGGAGCTACTTGGGATCTGGAAAATCTTTCTTTCCTTAAATTACACCCGCCATGAGAACTCTTATGCTGCATTCATCCTAAGGCTACACCTGCCTGAAATAAATTTCTCTCATGAAAAGTTATCCTATAACTTTGTAATGTAGGCACTCAAAAGTTTTTTATCCTTGATATCCTTCAAATGTCATCATAATTCCCACTTAAGGGTTATATAACATTACCACAGGATAAAGCAGTATAATGATTAATTATAAGACAAATTGGTATTTACATTCCACTTTTCTCTCACAACACCTTTACAAAAAGAAGCTAATTAATAGATTAGATGTCAATATTTTGTCTCCAAAGAGTTTAATGCTTTAGATCATGATTTATTTTTAGCTCTAGTAATTCTTTAGCATTTTAATTTGAGACAGCAGAGTATAACAGAAGGCAGATATTTTTCTCTTCTGTTCCACAGTAACCAAGAAAAAGGTGTTTGGAATCACTTATTACACCAATTTGTGCATAATAAGTAGATTTATTTCAGAAATAAAATGCATATTCCTATAAAACAGGTGAGGAAGATTTGTAAATAAATGAAACCACTCCATATCTTGTGTTTTGACCAGTTTGTGAGGATTTAGTGGAGTGGTCAAAAGTAGTTTGCACAGTGGAAGAGCTACTTATATGTCTAGAAATCCTCACATTTTCACAACACCATTTATCTGGAGGGTTCAGCTCCCCCAGAGGCCTTTTCAGCGCCAGGACGGGGCAGTAAACCTGCTATGCTCAAATTAACTAGATTCTACTCTAGCCTGTCCTTTATCTTTCAAAGTACTTACTATAATGATTTAGTATTATGTTCTTTTACTGTTGAGTATTTTTGTTTGTTTTCTTAGATTACTGTTGATTTTATTTTTTCTCTCTGTATTTACTTGGTTTCTTTTTTAAAAGCTTTTTGTAGGTAGAAACTTCAATCATTGATTTTAAAACTCTTCTTCTTTTATAAGATATGTCTTAAAAACTACAAATTTCTTTTATACAGTGCATTGATATGACAAGTTATGTTTTTATTATGACTCAGTATAAAATATTTTCTTCTTGTTTTTGTAATCTCTTCTTTGAATCATGGTTAGTTAGAACTATGATTTTAATTTCCGTATATGTGGGAGAATTTATAACTATCATTTTATTCATATAGAATTTAACTCTATAAACAGAGGTCATACTTTGTAAAATTTGATTTTTTTCAAATTTTTTCTATTATATTTTTAATTGGAAGATAATTGCTTTACAATGCTGTGTTGGTTTCTGCCACACATCAGCATGAACCAGCCATGGGTGTGCATATGTCCCCTCCCTCCGGAACCTCCCTCCCACCTCCCACCACATCCTACCCCTGTAGGTTGTGCACCGGGTTTGACTTCCCTGTGTCATACAGCAAGTTCTCACTGACTGTCTATTTTACAGAAGGTAATTTAAATTGTGAATTTTTAAAAATTACTGAGACTTGATTGAGTACTTGGTCTATATTATTAAACACTCCAGGGCACTTGAAAATAGCATGAATTTTGGATTTGTAGTGTTGTGTTCTGTAAATGAAAAATTAGCTCAACATGGTTGATATAATTAAAATCTTTTTCATCTTTACAAATTTTTTTCAGTGTTTTTTTTTTTTTTCTACCTGTAGTGAGAGAGGGGTATAAAAGTCTCCAAGTATACTTGTATGTGTGACTGTATCACCTTTTCATTGCCAAATTTTGCTTTATTTTGATAGACGTTCTCCTATTAAGCACACATACATTTATCATTTTAAAGTTTTCCTGAGGAATTGACCCTTTTAATATTATGAAATATTCCTCTTTACTTCTGGTTAATCATTCTTATCTGGAAAATTTGAATTGTCTAATAGTAATATTTCCACAACATTTTCTAATGCTTGGCTTTTTCATATATATATATTTCTGTATTTTTCCTACTCCTTTCCTTTCATCTTCCTGTTTTTTCATTTAAGTAATCTTTTGCATGCAGCATATAGCTAGGTCATTTAAAAACTTCTGGTTCAGCGTTCTTGTCTTTTAATTGAAATCTTTCACCCACTTTAATTTAATGTAAAAATTTTATTGTTGCATTTAGGGCAACTAATTTTCTGTTTGTTTTTTTCCACTTGCTGCATGCTGCTCTGCCCTTCTGTTTGTCCTTTCCTGTCTTATTTTGGGTTAATGGAATATGTTGTATTATTTAATTTAATATCATCTATTGGCCATTTTGGGGTCGCAGTTTTATTTTATATGATTTGGTGGTTGTTTAAGGTACTTTAATATGCCTTTTTAATATATCAAAGTGTCCTTAGTATTGTATCACTTAGTGTAAAATGGAAGAGCATTTTGGAAACTTCCTGCAAAGAGTTTTTATTTGTGTTATTGTTAGTAATTTAGTTGTTGACTGATCACCTTGAACTTGCGAAGGTTTGGTTTTTACTATTAGGAGGGACTGTTTCATTTTGGCCTGAGTCTTAAGAAAAATTCTTTAGTCCTGGGACATATTCTTCACTTCTAAAGTGTGTTTTTCGGAATTTAGTGGAGTTTAACAGTTTGCACCGAGTTCCTCAGATTCAGCAGGATGTAAATCCCAGACTCTCTTTCCTGCGGTGCTCACCAACATGTCTTTCTGCTTTCCTTGCTAACCTGCCAGCTGCTGCTTCTCATTCTGTTCTACTGAATCTCTTCCACATGTATGCAGCTCATCCAAAGTGAAAGTGAAAGTCGCTCAGTCATGTCTGACTCTCAGCAACCCATGGCTTATACAGCCCATGGAATTCTCCAGGCCAGAACGCTGGAGTGGGTAGTCATTCTCTCCTCCAGGGATCAATCCCTCCCAGCCCAGGAATAGAACCCAGGTCTCCCGCGTTGCAGGTGGATTCTTGACCAGCTGAGCCAGGGAAGCCCACGGAGTGCAGGGAGGTCTCTGCACAGACTTTCTGCCTTGTCCTTCATGACCCCCTGTTTCCCGAGATTCCCTGTTACCTCCCAGCCTCTCTGGAGCTGCAGACACCATCCTCTGACACCTCCAGCAATGCTGGTCAAGGTTTCTGCTTGAGCGTTAGTCATCCTGACTCTGGGAAAACTGGAATGAGCCCTCAAGAGAAGAAACATAGTGTTTCTACCGTCCAGTTTTATTCCCTTTCCTTTGAAAGCTGAACTCCTTCAGTTGCCTGTTTTTGATTGGTCTNGGTCAAGGTTTCTGCTTGAGCGTTAGTCATCCTGACTCTGGGAAAACTGGAATGAGCCCTCAAGAGAAGAAACATAGTGTTTCTACCATCCAGTTTTATTCCCTTTCCTTTGAAAGCTGAACTCCTTCAGTTGCCTGTTTTTGATTGGTCTCTAGGGCTTTAAATAGGATTTTAAATTTTATCCAGAGTTTATTATGATTGTCACTTTGGGAGAGGAATTCAGATTAGACTACTCCATTATTCCCGGAAATGGAATTGGAAAAATGATTCTTTTTTGGCTTCCTTATAGAAACAGTCCAGGTAGATTCTGAGCCACACATGGCTTGGCAAGTCATATGATTTAGATATACACAAATTCTGTGCAGTGGGATGAGCAGCCTGTCTTTTTAAATTGGTTCCATCCTTAGCTTCCTTATTCTTATGCTGAATCAAATGATGTGGCTATAGAGACATAGCTTGCTGAGTAAAGCAGACATGATTGTTTTCTTCTTGCTCTAATATGAAATCTATTTTGTCAGATTAGGGAGTTTAAAAGCTTCCAGATTTGGGGATATCTTATTTTATATATCCTCTACATAATTTCCCATGCTCATTTCAAGATTCTTTAACTTAGGTTTCATAAAATAGTTACATTTAAATTGTTATTAAACACCGAAAGTACCCACTCTTCACTTATTTTCTGATATCCTTTGTTCTTTTCCCCTCCATGGTGGCTTGTATGACTCTACATCCAGGAGTTGCATAGTCAACGAATTAATGCCTGCAGGCCTAGAAAGACAAAATAGATGTGTGAGTTCGGCCAACAAGGGGAGACACTAGAGAATTCTAGAGAATGAGGCAAATTGAAGAAGACATGCGTTATCTGAAAGGTCAGACTTGCCAGCTCTTGTGATGTAGGAAGGCTATGGAGCCACACTGCCAGAACTTCCACTTTCAAGAGAAACTGTAATTTTGAATTTCTGTGTGAAAGTTCCTGGTTATTAACATACCTTCAGATCAAATCAAACATGTTTGATTGGTGTCTTAGTGTGGACTGCTGTGGAGACTGAGTGGCTTAAACAACAAACACTGATTTCTTATTTTTCGGGAAGCTAAGATGTCCAGGATCAAGATGCCAGCAAATTCAGAGTCTACTGAGGGCCTGCTGCCTGTTCATAGCTCGCGAGGCCCTCACTGTGTCCTTACGTGGCAGAAGGGGCAAGGCTCCCTGTGTGATTACTCTTGCAAGAGAACAGATCCCATTCATGCGGGCTCTGACCTTATGACCTAACCGCCCCTCAGAGGTCCCGGCCCCAGATGTCAGCCCGCTGCGGACGCCACCGGGTGGGTTACGTTCAGAGCCCTTGTCTCTCCCTGCTTGCTCGTTCCCAAGGCTCGCCCCTCTTGCACTGGCCCACGCCCCCNATGTTTTATGCTAAGTGAAAGAAGTCAGACTGTTTTATGCTAAGTGAAAGTCCAAATGTTTTATGCTAAGTGAAAGAAGTCAGACTCAAAAGGCACTCTCAGAAAAAGGCAAAATTCCAGGGATAGAGAACAGATCAGTGGCTGCTGGGGTTAGAGCTGAGTACAAAGGGGCAATATCAGGAGATTTTGGAGGGTGATGAAACCAGTGTGTTTCTTTACTGTGGTTTTGGTTAAATAACACCATGCATTTGTCAAAACTCATACAACTGATGCTGGGAAAGATGGAGGGCAAGAACAGAAGGGGGTGACAGAGGCTAAGATAGTTGGATGGCATAACTGACTCAATGGAAATGAGTTTGAGCAAACTCCAGGAGTTGGTGATGGACAGGGAAGCCTGGCATGCTGCCGTCCATGGGGTCAACAAAGAGTCAGATACAACTGAACAACAGCATTTAATTCAACATAAAAAAGAGTAAATTTTACTGCATGCAAATTTTTAAAAAATGGAGAGGCAGTTTCACCATGAAACTTTTTTTCTCTTTGAATCTTTAATGGGTCAAGAAGGAAAAACATTTTAAATTCTACATAAGAGGGGAAGCAGAATAATTTCACTCATCAAACTCATAGAACACACTGAGTACGTAAACTTGGCCTTTAAATAGTTATTCTGTATGTTCTTGGAGACTTCCCTGGTGGTGCAGACAGTAAAGCATCTGTCTACAACGTGGGAGATCTGGGTTCGATCCCTGGGTTGGGAAGATCCCCTAGAGAAAGAAATGGCAATCCACTCCAGGACTATTGCCTGGAAAATCCCATGGACAGAGGAGCCTGGTAGGCTCCTCCATGGGGTCACAAAGAGTCGGACATGACTGAGCGACTTCACTATTCACTATATTCACTCTGTGTTTTCTTAGATTCTAAATTTGTCTCTTTGGCATCCTTTCTTCATAGGGTCAGTTACATTAACTAAATTAANGAGGATGAGATGGCTGGATGGCATCACGGACTCGATGGACGTGAGTCTGAGTGAACTCCGGGAGTTGGTGATGGACAGGGAGGCCTGGCGTGCTGCGATTCATGGGGTCGCAAGGAGTCAGAGGTGACTAAGCGACTGAACTGAACTGAATTTTGAAGACACCGCCGTTTCCCTCCCTGCTCCCAGTGGTTGTGTTGATTTGTACGCAGTGGTAAGACTCCCCCCTGCTTTACTTTCTCACCAACACTTACTGCTCTCAGACTTCTTTATTTTGGGCAGTCTAGTAAATGAACTTCCCCGGTGACTCAGTTGGAAAAGAATCCACCTGCAGTGCAGGAGACCTGGGTTCAGCCTCTGGATCTGGAAGTGCCCCGGCAGAAGGGAAGGGCAACCCACTCCAGTATTATGCCTGGTAAGTCCTGTGGACAGAGGAGCCTGAGGGGCCGCAGTCCACGAACTGAACACGACTTAGCGACTAAACTAGCAGCACCACCAATGGATGAACGGAAGTTCACTACAGTCATTTTTAATGGGCTTAATTTTAACTTATTTGTGTGTATTTCTCTATTGGATAACTTCTAAAGTGGCTCTTCTTATCATTTGCCCATTTTTCTTTTGCTGTATACATTTTGTTGGCTGAATTTCAGTTTGCTTTTTCATACTTTTTATGTTATTTAGTGATTAACATAAGTTCTTAATTTTAATGAGCTTGAATTTATTCCTTATAATGAAGCATCCTTCCCCACACCTATATCATAAAAATTATGCTGCTATATTTTCTTCCAAAGGTTTAAAAAGCCTTGTATTTAAGTTGTTAAAGAATTTGTGGTTATGGTGTGGGGTAGGAATCTAGAGATTTTTTTTCGCATTTGGATAGCCAGTATTCATACACCATTTATCAAAAACGCTGTTCCGTTGACACTATCAGCTCTGCTATACGTTAAACAGATATCAGTTTTCCATGTAGACAATAAATGTATGTGGGCCTTTTGATCTATTCCATTTGTTAATTTATCCCTTTGTTAATATGTCATTTTAGTTATTTACTACAAATACAGTCAGTGTTTACATTTTTTGAGCCAATTCCTCCTACTGTCTTCTTCAGCAATGTGTTTGCTGTAGTCTTCTGTGTGAATTTCAGAATTAAGTTGGTATGTTTCTTGGAAAAGTTTCCGGGATTTTGCTTTAAGTTTTACTGTTTATCAATCAATTTGGGGAATTTTACTCTTTTATGATACAAAGTATATCCTTTATGAATATAGGATAGATTTTTCATTTAATCAGGGATTTCAAAATAATTTTCAAAAAGTCTTGAAATTTCTAGCATAAATATTACTTCATCTTTTGTTGGATTTAATTCTAGACTTTTTTTTTTTTACTATTATGTATATAGTTTTACAAACTATCAGTATGAAAAATTTAAGACATGTAGGAAAATAGAGAGAATAGTGTGATTAGTCCCCTTTTACACAACCTCCAGCCTCAATAGCTGTTACTTATGGTAATCCTGTTTTATGTAGCCCACTGCACATTCTCTCCTGCCAAACCCAGGATGTTTTGAGGCAAAATCCTAACATCATATTATTTCACTTATAATTGATGAATAATGACTTTAAAGTATTTTAAGGAAAATTATTTCTAATAGTGATGAATATATAGGAGTAAATGTACAGTAAGTATCTTATACATAGCCAATCTTCTAAAATCTCTCAGTAAAACTCTACAGTTTTTCTATGAAATTTGTGACTAATGAGGTTTTTTAATTGTCCTTTCAGATCCTTGAGTCTTTAATTTGTTTCTCTTGACTCACTGCCCTTTTTGGTGTTACATTAAATTTTGAATAGAATCAGTATTAGCATTTTGTTTCCAAGTGGCATGGAATTGTTTTGAAACTTTCACCATTAGAATGATATTTACTGTAGGTTTTGTTAAACATGATTTATCAGAGTACAAAGAAATCTTTAATTCATAGTTAACTATGACTTATCATGAATAATTATTTAATTTTATCAAGCTGTATTCTCCATTATTGAGATGTCATCTTTTTTCTCTTTTCATTTGTTATATAATATTAAATGGTATTGATACTAACATTACTGAGATAACTCCAACCTTGTCATTATGTTTTATTTTCCTAATGCACTCATATTCAATTTACTTCTGTTTTGCTGAATTTGGTCTGCTAGTGTTTTGCTTGGGGTTTTCTTGTCTGTTTTATCTGGAGGTATTGTTCTGTCACGTTCTTCTCTTATACTTTCTGTGTCTGGTTTTGGCATCATGACAATATCAACCTCATAGAATAGTGTCCTCTTCTATTTTTTGGAAGAGGTTGTGAAATACTAACGCTAAATCTTCTTTAAAGACTTCATAAGATGCAGTCAAACCATCTAGTGTCAGGCTTTTGTTAAGACTTTGGTGCTGCTTTTCCTGATTCAGCCTCTACCCTTCATCCTGTTATGCAGGTCTATCCGGTTTTGTTTTTTTTCTTCGTGAGCCATTTTCAGAAATTTGTAGTTTCTAGGTACATTCCAACCAGGTTATCTGTTTCGTTGGCAGGCAGTTGTTCAAAGTATTCCCTTGTAGATTTTTTTATTTCTGTAAGGGCATAGCAATGTCTCTTTCATCTTGATTTACTTTGCATCTTCTTTTTATTCAGTCAGTGTAGCTAAAAGTTTTTCATTTTTGTTGATCTTTCAAAGAACCAACTTTTGGATCTCCTAACTTTCTCTGTTGTTTTTCTACTAAATATTTCATTTACTTCCGTTCTAATTTTGCTTCCTTCTTTCTGCTGGCTTTAGGTTTAGTTTGTGCTGGTTTTTTAGTTTTATATAAGGTGGAGGTTAGATTATTGATTTGAGAATTTTCTTCTTTAAAAAAACTTTTTTGCACATTGTATTTTATTTTTAATCAATTGCAGAATACGTTCCAATTTCCTTTGTTATTTGTTCGTGTCTCAGCTGCTTATTTATGAATGTGTTGTTTAATTCTACATACATGTGAATTTTCCAGATTTTCTCCTTTCTGATTTCCCATTTCATTCCATTGAGTATTAAAAAACTGTGTACAATTTCAGTCCTTTTTAATGTGCTGAGACCTGTTTTATGTCCAGGCATATGATTTATCTTGAAGAACATTCCATGTGCACGTGTAGTCTTGACATTATTATGCCTACATGGTTTATAGCATTATCAAAGTCTTCTATTCCTGTCTAGCTGTTTTATATATTATGGAAAATGGGATATTGAAGTCTCCTCTGTTTTTGTTGAATCTCTATTATTCCCTTCAATTTTATCAGTTTTTGCTTCATCTATTTTAGGGTCTCTTATTTGGTGTACACATGTTTGTAATAATTTCTTGATGATTGACATTTTTATGATTATTACATGTCCTTTTATCCTCTAGTAGCATTTTTGAAAGTACCTTTGAAATATGTTAGTTTCATATTAGTATATATTTGACTACTATATGCATGATATATTTTTTCATTTTTTTACTTTAAATTTTTATAAGACTTTGAATATAAAGTGTGTTTCTTATTGACAGCAGATAAATTTCTTTAAAAATATTCTTTCAATCTCTGCTTAGACTGGAATATTTCATCCATTTATATTTAATACAATTAATGATAAGGTAGGACTTTTATCTGCCATTTTTACGTTTTTCATATATGTCTTGTTTTTTATTCTTCATCTATTACTGTTTTCTTTTGTGTTAAGTAGATATTTATCTATTGTACTTTTTAATTCCCTTTGAGGTTCTTTTAGTTTTATGTTAAAATTCTTTTCTCCAAGGTTGCCATGGAGGTTATAATTAATATCATAACTTTCAGAACTTTGGTTCACATTTAGTTCACAACTTATTTTCAATAGTGTACAAAACTGCTCTTCTGTGGCTCCATTCTTTCCTCCGTTTTGTGCTCTCTGTCATGTTCCTAAATAAAGAAGAGGGAGGTATTATTCAGAGCCTCGTTTCTCAGCTCACTCTTCATAAAGAAGCTGCTGCTGCTGTGGCCGACTCTGTGCGACCCCATAGACGGCAGCCCGCCAGGCTCCACTGTCCATGGATTTTCCAGGCAAGAGTGCTGGGGTGGGGTGCCACTGAGGAAGGTATGATTCAGAGGACCGTCTCTCGGCTCGCTCTGCGTGAAGACGAGGCGGGCCTTGTTAGGGGACCCTCTCCGCTCGCTCTCATATGCGGTCGCGCCAGGTGCTAGCCCCATCTTCTGAGGAAAGTTCACTCCAATGGCGTGGGACTTTGGCTGGCTTTCTGCTTCATCTGTTAATGTCTACTTTTCATGGTTCATAGACTGATCAAAATGCATTCCTCTTTGTTTTCAAAATCTTAAAATTACATATTTATTGTGTGCATGTGTGTGTAGTGGGAGCTATTATATATTTTCATGGGTTTGGCAAGAAAGAGGGAGGAGAAAGACTGTACCTTATCACCATAAGCCAGTGGTCAATGTCTTCATTATAGATACAAATCTATAGCTGAAAGAAAAGCTTTTTATATAAGGATGTTTAGCTTTCTGGTAAGAGGTCTAGGAAGGGAAATTTGGTTTTTCTGACTTCTGTCTTCTGTGCTGTGAGCAGTCGTTTCTGACTCTTCGTGACCCTGTGGACAGCGGCTGGCCAGACTCCTTCGTGCATGGGGTTCTCCAGGCAAGAGCGCTGGAGTGGGTGCCACTTCCCCCTCCAGGGGATCTTCCCAACCCAGGGATTGAACCTGTGTCTCCTGAGTCACCTGCAGGCGGGTTTTTCTTGAATTCTGTTGCTTTCCCCCAGGTATATGTTGGTCTTTCCAATGAAACAATAACCTGGAAAGGTTTTTTTTTTTCCATTCATATATAGAACATTAAACATTGGAAGGCTTATATGATAAGCAAAATAGGAAGTTATGATGAATTTCTAAAAACACTTAAAATCCACAGTTGAAATCACATGAAGGATATAATTTTGCGTACAAATACAAGGTCTAAGATTCACTATTAATTAAGTCCCATGTGCCAACTTAGAACAGATGTATGTATTTACCAAATAATTATGAGTTATTTATTAGTAATTAAAAGATAACAGCTACTAAATGCATATTAATTAGTTACATAAGACAAAATGACATATAGTAACCTTTTAATTTCAAGTATAAAACAAGTATAAATCAAAGAAGCAGGTATTTGAATGAAAAATAAACTGTTAATTAACTTGCCATGCTGACCAATCTTCAGTGCTAGAGAAAAGACACTTCTCCGTGTATATGCTGGGCTTCCCAGGTGGCGCTAGTGGTAAAGAACCTGCCTGCCAATGCTGGAGACCTCAGCGACCTGAGTGTGACCCCTGGGGCAGAAAAAGGTCCCCTGGAGGAGGGCACGGCAGCCCACGCCAGTATTCTGGCCTGTAGAGGGCCCTGGACAGAGGAGCCTGGCAGGCTACAGCCCGTGTGGTTGCACAGAGTCAGGCAGGACGTAAGAGACTGCGTGCAAGTACAGCGGCTTCCCTGGGGGCTCAGATGGTAAAGAATCCACCTGCAATGTGGGAGACCTGGGTTCGATCCCTGGGTTGGGATCTGCTAGAGAAGTGAAAGGCTACCCACTCCAGCATTCTTGCCTGGATAATTCCATGGACAGAGGAGCTGGTGGGCTTACAGTTCAGGGGATCCCAAAGAATTGGATACTACTGAGTGACTTTCACTTACTCACAGTGTATATGCTCCTGTGAAATAGGTTGGTTTTGTTTTCCATGTCGCAGCACACTTCAGAGGACCAGTTAAAGGTGAGTTTATAAATACCAAACGAAATGAGTGAGAGACAACTCCCGTTGCCTTAAAAGCATGATGCTCCTTAGGGAAACGTGGGAGCTGGGAGGAGCGCTCCCGTGCACTCTCTTAAAAAACAAGTGAGCAAAACATAACTCCAGTCTTCTGCTTAGGTGGGGTCAGTAGCTTAATATGAATTCTGTAACTTTTCACTGTCATTATCTCTGCTTTCTTTGGAGGAGAAATATCTCTAAATTATTCACACTACTAGGGTGAGTTGCTCAGAGGCTTGCATTTGGATTTAAATAAAGGATGACAAAATATGCTGGTAGACTATTCCAATAAGAACTGCATATAAAAATATCCAAAATACTCATTGCTAGTGGATCAGACAAGTAAGCTATGGTATAGTCATTAATAATCAAATGTTATATAATTTTTTAAATGAAAGGAATATTATTGCATGCAAAATAATGTTGAACTAAAGAAAATGATGATTTTTTTAATTAAAAAATAAATCAGTTAAATTAATACCTTAGGCTTTAAATAAATTGCTGTGACCCATGAATTCTTGTATGTTTATGGGAAAACGGAAGTCACAGAGTCATGCAGTTTGGCCATGGTGTATTAGAGTCAGTTAATGTTTTTCAGAATTTCTG
Organism: Neotragus pygmaeus; assembly: GCA_006410875.1. Classification (NCBI taxonomy): domain Eukaryota; kingdom Metazoa; phylum Chordata; class Mammalia; order Artiodactyla; family Bovidae; genus Neotragus; species Neotragus pygmaeus. The sequence continues at coordinate 217,606 of SJYV01023084.1, forward strand.
GTTCTAGCGCAGCTTTATAGACCTAACCATAGACTTATCGGCAATTATAGTCTGAACTAAGGATATCATCTATGGCTTTTTACTATCTTATTCTTAAATCATGAAGAGAAAACAAAATCAATATCTTCATCTGCTCTTAATCAAAACACTTCTATGTCTATAAAATACATGGACAAAACAGTGTTTAGAATACCATTAGCTAGATGAAATACAGTTACAAGAGTGGTCTAACACAAACAAGGCAAATTTGGCACCTTTAAATCTCAATAAATACAAACCATTGTCTTGTGATATTAACATTTCGAAAATTGTGTTAACTTGCTGTGTTCTGCTGACAGGCTTTCAACACTGAGGCCCCCAAATGAATTTTCAATAGGTCTTATCTGTCTTGCACTTTGCATTTAATGCTCTGAATTTTATTACCTGAATCTGCTTCCATATTTACACATGCAAAATATGGTAGAGAATTGAAGTCATTTTTCTGGATAATCCAAACCAAATTTGTGGCCTCAGTTCCTAAATATTTCAGATAAAGTTGTATTTCTCTGAGTTTGAGTTTTAGGATAATTATTTTAGTTCTGTATTTGATGTGCACAGGCAAATCCTTAGAATTTAGAGTGTAGAAAAGTGCTGAGGGCAGGGATTTCAAAATGAAAGGAAGGAATATATTTTAAAGTGCAGTAAGAATTTGAATTTGTGGCTATAATTTTGGCTTAAAGTCAGAAAACTTTCTCTTTTTAATATTTCATTAACATTTTAGTGATCTAGAGATCTAAAGATCTCTTCAAGAAAATTAGTGATACCAGGGAACATTTCATCAGGTTCAGTTCAGTTTAGTTCAGTCGCTCAGTTGTGTGCAGCTCTTGGCGATCCCACGGACTGCAGCATGCCAGGCCTCCCTGTCAATCACCAACTCCCAGAGTTTACCCAAACTCGTGTCCATTGAGTTGGTGATGCCATCCAACCATCTCATCCTCTGTCGTGCCCTTCTCCTGCCGCCTTCAAACTTTCCCAGCATCAGGGTCTTTTTAAATGAGTCAGCTCTTTGCAACAGGTGGCAAAAGTATTGAAGTTTCATCTTCAAAATCAGTCCTTCCAATGAACACTCAGGACTGATTTCCTTTAAGATGGACTGGCTGGATCTCCTTGCTGTCCAAGGGACTCTCAAGAGTCCTCTCCAACACCACAGTTCAAAAGCATCAATTCTTTCGTGCTCAGCTTTCTTTATAGTCCAACTCTCACATCCATATGTGACAACGGAAAAACTATAGCCTTGACTAGACAGACCTTTGTTGGCAAAGTAATGTCTTTGCTTTTTAATATGCTGTCTAGGTTGGTCATAACTTTGCTGCCAAGGGAGTAAGCGTCTTTTAATTTCATGGCGACAGTCACCATCTGCAGTGATTTTGGAGTCCAGAAAAATAAAGGCAGCCACTATTTCCACTGTTCCCCCATCCATTTGCCATGAAGTGATGGGATTGGATGACATGACCTTAGTTTTCTGAATGTTGAGCTTTAAACCAACTTTTTCACTCTCCTCTTTCATTTTCATCAAGCCTCTTTAGTTCTTCTTTACTTTCTGCCATAAAAGTGGTGTCATCTGCATATCTGAGGTTATTGATATTTCTCCCAGCAATCTTGATTCCAGCTTGTGATTCATCCAGCCCAGAGTTTCTCATGATGTACTTCACATATAAGTTAAATAAGCAGGGTGGCAATATACAGCCTTGACATTCTCCTTTTCCTATTTGGAACCCAAGATGGAACTCAAGACAGACAGGTCATGGTGGAGAGTTCTGACAAAATGTGGTCCACTGGAGAAGGGAATGGCAAACCACTTCAGTATTCTTGCCTTGAGAACCCCATGAACAGTATGAAAAGGCAAAAAGGTAGGACAGTGAAAGATGAACTCCCCAGGTCAGTAAGTGCCCAATATGCTACTGGAGATCAGTGGAGAAATAACTCCAGAAAGAATGAAGAGATGGAACCAAAATAAAAACAACACCCAGTTGTGGATGTGACTGGTGATAGAAGCAAGGTCCGATGCTGTAAAGAGCAATATTGCATAGGAACCTGGAATGTTAGGGCCATGAATCAAGGCAAATTGAAAGTGGTCAAACAGGAGATGGCAAGAGTAAACGTTGACTTTTAGTAATCAGTGAAGCAAAATGGAGAGGAATGTGGGAATTTAACTCAGATTTTTTCATCTAAAGATGGGTACAATAAAGGAAAGAAATTGTATGGACCTAACAGAAGCAGAAGATATTAAGAAGAGGTGGCAAGAATATACAGAAGAACTGTACAAGAAAGATCATCATGATCCAAATAATCATGATGGTTTGATCACTAACCTTGAGCCAGACATCCTGGAACAGAAGGCAAGTGGGCCTTAGGAAGCATCACTACGAACAAAGATAGCAGAGGTGATGGAATTCCAGTAGAACTATTTCATATACTAAAAGGTGATGCTGTGAAAGTGCTACACTCAATATGCCAGCAAATTTGGAAGACTCAGCAGTGGCCACAGGACCAGAAAAGGTCAGTTTTCATTCCAAGCCCAAAGAAAGTTGATGCCAAAGAATGTTCAAACAACTGCACAATTGTACTCATCTCACACGCTAGCAAAATAATGCTCAAAATTCTCCAAGCTAGGCTTCAACAGCATATGAACCATGAACTTCCAGATGTTCAAGCTGGTTTTAGAAAAGGCAGAGGGACCAGAGATCAAATTGCCAACATCCATTGGATCATCAAAAAAGCAAGAAAGTTCCAGAAAAATATTTACTTCTGCTTTTTTGACTATGCCAAAGCCTTTGACTGTGTAGATCAGAACAAACTGGAAAATTCTTCAAGAGATGGGCATACCAGACCACCTGAATTGCCTCCTGAGAAATCTGTATGCAGCTCAGAAAGCAACAGTTAGAACTGAACATGAAACAATGGACTGGTTCCAAATCTGGAAAGGAGTACATCAAGGTTGTATATTGTCACCCTGCTTATTTAGCTTATATGCAGAGTACATCATGAGAAATGCTGGGCTGGAAGAAGCACAAGCTGGAATCAAGATTGCTGGGAGAAATATCAATAACCTCAGGCGTGCAGATTGCACCACACTTATGGCAGAAAGCAAAGAAGAACTAAAGAGCATCTGGATGAAAGTGAAAGAGGAGAGTGAAAAAGTTGTCTTAAAACTCAACATTCAAAAAAATAAGATCATGGCATCCAGTCCCATCACTTCATGGCAAATAGATAGGAAAACAATGGAAACAGTGACAGACTTTATTTTTCTGGGCTCCAAAATCACTTCAGATGGTGATTACAGATGTGAAATTAAAGAGATTTACCCCCTGGAAGTAAAGCTATGACCTACCTAGACAGCATATTAAAAAGCAGAGACATTACTTTGCCAACAAAGGTCCATCTAGTCAAACCTATGGTTTTCCCAGTAATTTTGTATAGATTTGAGAGTTGGGGTAGAAAGAAAGCTGAGCACCAAACAATTGATGCTTTTGAACTGTGGTGTTGGAGAAGACTCTTGAGAGTCCCTTGGACTGCAAGGAGATCCAACCAGTCCATTCTAAAGGAGATCAGTCCTGAATATTCATTGGAAGGACTGATGCTGAAGCTGAAGCTCTAATACTTTGGCCACCTGATGGGAAGAACTGTCTCATTTGAAAAGACCCTGATGCTGGGAAAGATAGAAGGCGGGAGGAGAAGGGGATGGCAGATGATGAGATGGTTGGATGGCATCACCGACTTAATGGATATGAGTTTGAGTAAACTCTTGGGGTTGGTGATGGACGGGGAGGCCTGGCGTGCTGCAGTCCCTGGGATCCCAAAAATTTGGACATGACTGAGAAACTGAAGTGAACATTTTATTGATCAGATTGATTTCCATAATGTGAGTACAATATAGCAGCAAAGGTGGGTCAGTACTCATGATTAACACAGGAAAAATTCGTAGCATGGAACACAGTCAGCTTTGCTTTGAATACGTAGTAAGGGTAAAAGATGCAATGCTTGCCAAGAGATTCTTATGGCTGAGACTTGTCACATGGTGATGCTATTCAGAATATAATAATGAATGCCTTTCCAGGATAATAATACCTAGTCTAATCCTCTCATTTTAAACTGAACATAAATATAAAGGATATTAAGAATATATTTGAGATGTCAATGAAATAAAATGTTGTCACAGGATAATGGTCTCCTGCTGCTTCATAAAATGCCAAGCCAAAGGCAAGACTCGCATTTTCAGAGGAGAAGACATTAATCCCATGGCAGTGTTTTATTGCAGTGATTGTATTTCTATTATATAAAATGAGCATGTAGATTTAATCAATTCACTTGATGTATGTTGATGTAGTAAATTGACAGTGGTTTATCATCATTATGAAACTGTTATATTCTTGAAGGCAATTTATCAAATAAAATATAAATGTTTTAGGAAACAACTTCCAGGTTGAGGGGTAATAGAAATTTCTTACTAGCTGGAGATTGGTTTTCCTTAAGAAAGTAATAGTTAATATAACAAAAGAGGGACAGTATGATTGACATACTCAAAAAAGGTTTGTGTAATAGTCATGTTAATAGCATAGTTCCACATTTCAGTTTGCTGACAAGTAAAACATAGTAATTAAATAAAATTATTTGAGCAAAAAAATCACAATGACACATCGAAATTTGAATTTCTGCTCAGAATGCTTTACTAGGTCATTTACAAAACTGGCTTTGTTACTTTGAATAATGATTACTGCACAACAGCTGACGTCTTTAGATAACAGCACCATTCCATATTTCTAAGTACTGCTATACAATACAACAAAGGCTCATTGTGAAAGATAGGTTAAAGGTTCTTTTGGAAGCTTAACCATCTAAGCCAAACCAAGCATTATTCCCAATGGAAAGTGAAAACTAATTTCTTGTTTTCTTCTCTTTGAAAATACATAATGACAAAATAGTTGGATATATTCCATTGACTGTGTTTAGAATACTATATTCCATATAAACATATTTGTTCCTTATATCTGAAAGAGGCCTCGAGTTTGCTTTGAGAACCTTTTCCAGTTTTTTAAATGAACCCAAACCACTGCAGTTAATTTACTATTCTCAAAGGTAGATCTGATTTCACTTACCTTTTTCTGTTTATTGACTATCTTAAAACAAGTCCATTTTGTATTTCTGAGGCCATCTATGGGACTTCCCTGGTGGTTCAGTGGTAGAGAATCTGCCTGCAATGCAGGAGACCCAGGTTCAATCCCTGGGTCAAGAAGAGCCATGGGGGAGGCCTGGAAACCTGCCCTAGTATTTTTGACTGGAGAATCCCATGGACGAAGGAGCCTGGCAGCTACAGTCCGTAGAGTCGAACAGAGTCAGACAGGACTGNCGTGCTGCGATTCATGGGGTCGCAGAGAGTCGGACACGACTGAGCGACTGAACTGAACTGAACTGAAAGAGGGATAAGAGTGGCATCTGGAAAATGCTCACGGGGTTGAGATGCCCTCTCTTTTTTTAGCATTTACTTCCTTGCGTTGGGTCGCCCGGGTCTTGGGTTGTGTGCGCGGGGTTTCTCCAGGTGCCGGGAGCAGGGCTGCTCACGGCGCGGCTTCCCCTTTGCAGAGCACGGGCTCCGGGCGCGGGCCCTTCCGCAGCTGAGCGCCCGGGCCCCGGAGCACCGGCTCAGTCGCTGTGCGCAGGCTTAGCTGCTCTGCAGCACGCGGGATCTTCCCAGATCGGGGCTCGAACCCGTGTCTCCCGCATTGGCAGGCGGATTCTTTCCCATTGAGTCACCGGGGAAGCGAGCCTCTGTCACGCCCTCATCAGGCTGCTCGCTGCATCACGGGCCATCCCGTGCCAGCTCTTTGTGTGAAAAGGTCTGGGATCATCACAACCATGTTTCTTCTACGTCAATCACAAATCTGCTTTTGACTTTCACGAAAGACCGCAGCCTGGGAGCAGTTCCAGAGGCTGCAGGTCCGAGATGAGGAGCCAGCAAGGCGTGTCTGCCCGTGGCGTGCCGGCTGCTGCCCGCTCACTGTGACCTCGCATGGGCCTCCATGGCTGCTGTCTCTCGGTGTGCTGGAATTTTTTCAGATTGGATTAGGGCTCATCCATGTGACCTCTGGGCTTCCCTGGCGGCTCAGCTGATAAAGAATCTGCGTGCAATGTGGGAGGCCTGGGTTCGATCCCTGGGTTGGGAAGATCCCCTGGAGAAGGGGATAGGCTACCCACTCCAGTATTCTCACCTGGAGAATTCCATGGCTGTATGACCCATGGGGTCGCAGAGAGTCGGACATGACTGGGTGACTTTCACTTTATGTGACCTCTTTTTCATCTTATTTACCTCGTCAAGGCTCTATCTCCAAATATAGTCACAGTGAGTTGCTGTGGCTTAGGGCTGCAGTATATGAATGTGGGGGACACAGTTTGGTTCATAACACATGCTAATAAGATTTCTTTTGAATTTTAGTATTACACATAAAAAGAAAACTGAAGCTAGAAAACCGTAATAATATATGATCTTTTAAAAAGCACGGAAAAAAGGATTTTGTGTTGAAAGGAGTCTGTCATTTTTATTCTTCTAAAGCTTTGTCCACAACCCCAAGTGTATCGCTGTGGTATAATATGACGTTGATGAAGTATTTCTGTGTGTACTGAATGCCTTCTATGCTAGTTCTTATCTTTCCTACACAGAATAAGTTTCTTGAGAAAAGATACCATGTTTCATATAAGTATGTATTATACCTCAAACCTACCACAGGGCCTAGGCACTCGATAAATATTAAGGAAGTGATAGTTGGATGGATGGACGGATGAAATAATTTGCAAGTCTCTTGTACATTTAGAGCTGTGATTTAGATATTTTATACCTGAGATTATTGCTAATGAGAAATACTCTCGATTATAGCAAGAGACACTTTAGGAATATTATTCTTTAGTGTACATAAAACTAGATCTTAAAATATGCCTGCCAAACAGATTTAAGAAAATTTTATTACATGGCTACCAGCCAAAACCATTGAGCAGAAAATAGAAAGGAAATAAAATTATACTGTCTTGGAATCCAGGTGGAGTTTTGTACATTCTTTCTCATTAAACATCTATCTTGTTTCCTATCTGAGTTTCAGAGGCAAAGGAGGAGCTATGAACATTTGACGTATACTTAGCTCCAAACAGACTGTAAANTGTCTTGGAATCCAGGTGGAGTTTTGTACATTCTTTCTCATTAAACATCTATCTTGTTTCCTATCTGAGTTTCAGAGGCAAAGGAGGAGCTATGAACATTTGACGTATACTTAGCTCCAAACAGACTGTAAATACTCAGTAGTTTGGGTGTGCAAGCCAGGATGTGTGTTTATATTATTCACTTTCTGCACCGTAGTTCTCAGAACATAAATTTCTCCTCTTTCTTTAGAATTGTTTTACCCATCACCAAGAAATACCGATATCTTCAGCTTAACAAGAAAAATTTTAAATATCCAAGCAACAGTCATAATTTTGCTTCCTGGTGATAACTGCCAACAACATTTGAAAAATAAGCCTGCTAACATTTAGGTATATTTAAATATGTGTGTATATTAAATCCATATAAATATGAAGGTAACTCTATCTCAGGTTCAGCAAGGCTCCACAAGGATGTACATGCTGAAATGAACTATTATGCAGGACTTCTTGAGAACTAGCTACAGGGAAGGTTGGATTACTAGTCGCCAACGACTGGACTTCGCCGGTGGCTCAGTGGTAAAGAATCCGCCTGCAGTGCCAGTTCAGCCTCTGGGGAGCAGGAAGGTCCTGGGGGCGGGCATGGCAAGCCGCTCAGTGCTCTTCCCCGGGGAGTCCCGTGGGCAGAGCGGCCTGGAGGGCTGCAGTCCGCGGGGTCGCAGAGCCGGACAGGGCAGTCGCTGACCTTCCCCCGCTCTCCCCGCCTCGGCTCCTTCCTTCCCTGCTTCCGACCCTGGGAGGCAGCCAGGGTCAGCAAGGAAGGGCCTCTGTGGTGAAAGAAGTCATCTGCGCCCACCATCCTTAGCACTGTTTCCAAGCCAAGCAATAGTAACCTAATGAAGTTTGCCCGTTAAATTTGGCTATTTTACTAACAAGCTAAAACTAAAGTGACTGAAGAAATATTTTTCTAAAGTGATCATAACTCTCTGGACCTGGCCTGACCGAGATTTCATCTAAGATATCGGAGAGTTCTAGATCCAACTAAAAACCAGTTGGAAAGGAGAGCCTGGAGGGAACTAAAGTGATATATTTTTTATACACTGTGCAGAATTCTGTTCTTTCAACATTATGTATACAAATACCCACACACGAACCAAATATAACACACTATTAAATATACGCAATGAATTACACCCAGCATGAGTCTGTACATATGTAAAGTGGGGCTGTATCTGACACACTGTTTTAGCGTTTTACAGCTTGCCTTCTTGGTGGTACAGTGGTAAAAAGTCAGCCTGCCAATGCAAGAGATGCAAGAAATGCAGGCTCAATCCCCGAGTGGGGAAGATCCCCTGGAGTAGGACGTGGCCGCCTACTCCAGTATTCTTGCCTGGAAAATCCATGGACAGAGGAGCCCGGNGTTTTACAGCTTGCCTTCTTGGTGGTACAGTGGTAAAAAGTCAGCCTGCCAATGCAAGAGATGCAAGAAATGCAGGCTCAATCCCCGAGTGGGGAAGATCCCCTGGAGTAGGACGTGGCCGCCTACTCCAGTATTCTTGCCTGGAAAATCCATGGACAGAGGAGCCCGGTGGGCTGCATTCAGGCTGTGGGGTCGCAGTCAGACACGACTGAGCATGTACATGTGCATTTTTCATGTATCTATATATCACGAGCAAGCATTTTTTTCTGCAGCATTATTTGTAATTACTTCAAAAAACCCTTGATTAGTTACTCAAAATTAGAAGGTTCTTTTCACCTTTATACAATTATATTTATTAATATATTTAAATCTTAAATCTAAATGTAATTATATCATTGCAACAAGGCCCTACTGTATAACACACAGAACTATATTCAATATCCTGAGATAAACTGGAACGGAAAAGAATATTAAAAAGTATATATATGTATAACTGAATCATTTTGCTGTAGAGCAGAAATTAACATTATAAACCAACTCCAATTTAAGAAAAGAAAAGTAAAATTGACTTAATGAAATAAAGTAGCCTATTGAAAGAGTACAAAGTATATGTGTATAGAAAATTGCCAAACATGAACTACGTATCAAAGATAATAGAACATGCGCAAGAGTGCACTCAGCTTGAGGACACCTGAGCTCTTTCTGCATGTTATTCTCCTTGTTCATATTATTCCTTTCTCTGTCTCTTTTTTTTTAACAACAAAAAATGTATAGTTGCAAGTACATTCTCCATCTATTTACTTTACCTTTTTCTTCAGAACTGATCACTATTCTATTTTAGAGCATTATTCATGTCCGAGTGTCTATTACTTATCCTAGATATCCATAAGCAATCTACTTCCTTTCTGTGGGGTTTTAAACTTTTATTAAAATTTTTCTAATATGTCTATGTATTTTCAATATGCTTTTTTTACTCAATATTGTGTTTTTGAAATTCAGTAACATGGGAATTTCCCCCCTAACGTTATAAACTTTAGAACTACCTATGCTGCTGTTCATAGATCTATTTCATTCATTTTAACTGCGTCTAGTATACAGATGTGTGACTAACCCTTAGATCATCTCTTCTGTTAAAAATGAATAATTAGGTAATTCCGACTTTTTTATTTTTCAATTCCAACTAATGTTAGGATGAGTTTTCTAGCTCACGTTTCCTTGGGAACATGAGTCAGAGCTTCCCTGAGCAAGAGCATAGGTAGACGAGGAATTGCTGAGTCACACGAGTGCGGATTTCTCCCGCGTGTCTGACTCTTTGTGACCCCGTGGACTGGACCCCACCAGGCTCCTTTGTCCTCTGTCCACCCGGTAAGGAAGCTTCCCTGGAGGCCCAGATGGTAAAGAATCTGCCTGCAATGCAAGAGACCCGGGTTCCATCGCTCGGTTGGGAGGGTCCCCTGGAGAAGGGAAAGGCTACCCACTCCCATATTCGTGCCTGGAGAATTCCATGGACGCGGTAGCCTGGTGGGCTACAGCCCATGGGGTCGCAAGGAGCGGGGCATGACCAAGCAACCAGCACCTGCACAGCGTGCTTTATGCGGCTTTACCAGCTACTGCCAACTCATCCTCCAAAGTGGCCGTGTGACTTACAGAACGGTGTGAGAACTCATGCCAATCCAAATTCTTGCCAAAAGCTAAGTAGAAGAGATTTAAATTCCTCTACCAATGTGAAGAATGGCGCCCAAGGGTCGTTCTGATTTGCATCCTCCTGCTATCCCTTCGGTCCTGCAGCTCCTAACAGGCTGATTAGCTACTTTGAATCCTCTTCAGTGAGACGTGACCGTAGCCTGGGTCATTCTGCTCCTGTTGTTGGAATTTTTTTCATTAATGCAATTTTTAAATTTAAGTGTTGCTTGGATATGTTACAAAAATATGTGTTTTTTTGTAATGTTTTTAGAATATCTTTTCATGTATTAAATTTTCTAAGTTTAGTGTATTTAATTTATAATTTATAATTCAATTCAATTTATAATTCTGCATTTTTGTATCTTATTCAAAAAATCCCTCCCTATCTTGATATCCTAAGAATATTCTCCCATATCTTCTTGAGAAATTTTCACAGTTTTGTTTTTCACATTTTGGTCTTTAACCCATCTGGAATATTTTATTTTTGTGCACAGTATAAGGGATCTATTTTCATCATTTTTCCTTATGGAATGCAAATCGTCTTGGCATCATTTTATTGAATAGTCTATTCTTTTGCAACAGATTTGTGTCTGTCTTATACCATACACATATGGTTTGTTTATCTATTTAGTGCTTTGTTTTTCTGTTTCTTTCCGAAATACTCACTGCTTTAATGATCATATTAATAGCTGAAGACTCTTGAGAGTCCCTCGGACTGCAAGGAGATCCAACCAGTCCATTCTGAAGGAGATCAGCCCTGGGATTTGCTTGGAGGGAATGATGCTGAAGCTGAAACTCCAGTACTTTGGCCACCTCATGCGAAGAGTTGACTCATTGGAAGACTCTGATGCTGGGAGGGATTGGGGGCAGGAGGAGAAGGGGATGACCGAGGATGAGATGGCTGGATGGCATCACGGACTCGATGGACGGGAGTCTGAGTGAACTCCGGGAGTTGGTGATGGACAAGGAGGCCTGGTGCTGCGATTCATGGGGTGGCAGAGAGTCGGACACGACTGAGCGACTGCACTGAACTGAATGAGTCTTTGAGTTATAGGACAAAGCCTCTTCTCTAGTTGTCCTTGTAGAATAGTTTATCTTTTCTTGATTCTTCACTCCTTTTATGGATCTTAGGATCAATTTGTCCAGTCCTACAGGTAGTCCATTTTTTAACTGGAGGATAATTGCTTTACAATGCTGTGTGGGTTTCTGCTGTACACAAGCGTGAATCCGCAGCGAGTATACGCACCCCCCTCCCTCTCGAGCCCTCTCCTCCCTGCACCCCGCCCCATGGCCCGCCCCCGTCTCACAGAGCCCAGGCTGCGCTCCCTGGGCTGTGCAGACGCCCCCGGCCAGGCTCTGCACACAGCAGTGTGTGTGTGCCCACGCTGCCCTCTCGGTCCTCCCTGCCTTCTCCTGCCACCGCTGTGTCTACAGGTCTGCTCTCTACAGTCCCTCTCTATTCCTGCCCTGCAGATCCATGCATCAGCAGCACTTTAGGATTCCATATACAGGTGTTAATATGCAGTATTTAGTTTTCTCTTTCTGACTGACTTCACTCGGTATCACAAGCTCTAGCTCACCCACCTCAGTTCCCCTCACTCAAATCTGCTCCTTTTTATGGCTGAGTAAGATCCCACTGTATACACATAGGACATCGTCTTTATCCACTCACCTGCTGATGGACATCTAGGCTGCTTCCACGTCCTGGCTGTAGAAAATAGTGCTGCAGGGAACGATGGGGTACCTGTGGCTTTTTGAGTTATGGTTTTCTTAGGGCATATGTCTGGTGGGAGGGTTGCTGGATCATATGGTAGTTTTATTCCTAGTTTTTTAAGGAACCTCCATGTTGTTCTCCTTAGTGGCTGTGTTAATTTACATTTCCACCAACAGGATAAGAGGGTTCCCTTTTCTCCACATCCTCTCCAGCATTTACTATTTGTAAACTTTTTGCTGATGGCCATTCTGACCACTGTGAGATGATACCTCATTGTTGTTTTGATTGCATTTTTCTAATATTGAGTGATGTTGAGCATCTTTTTATGTGTTTGTTGGATATCTGTATGTCTTCTTTGGAGAAATGTCTGTTTAGGTTACAAATAGTCTTGTTGGAAATTTTATTTGACTTGTAATGGGTTTGTCAATCAATTAAGAACATCTTTGATCTCCACGATAAGTCTCCATTTTATTTAGATCTTTCATGCTTCAATGAAATGATATAAATTTCTTAAAGCACTTCTTGCTAGATACTGCATTAAACTATTGATCCCTCTGTGTTGTTTCCCATAAAATATTTAAAATTTCTTAATCATCTTGATAGCTGGCGGATTCTCTTGTTATATCTGGGTATACATCATATAAGCTATAAATAACAATACTATATATACATATACCTATTTCTTTACCTATGTCTAGACTAGGATGTCTAGGTTATCTTGGAAAAAAGTTAGGTTAATGAGATCTTACCTTTTCCTCAAAAACAGAAGGAGATTTCTTCTAAAGTCTCACTATTACGCTTATTTTTTTGATGCCATTTTGGACTGATAGTTTCCTGAGTTAAAGAACAAGCGCTGTATTAGTCTATATAAAAAATAGCTTTAATTGCTGGCCCTTTAATTTCAAGTGCGTTTCCAGTACCCTGCATGGGTGCTCTCCTCACAGTTGCTGCTTTGACACCATCCTTGCATGCAGGTGATTCCCTGCCTTTCCTTTGGTCGTCTTTATAGGGAAGCTTTTCCATTCATAATTTTCTTTTGTTCTGGTAGTGGCCTTTTCTGCCTAGAGATGTTCTTTAGCATTTGTTGCAAAGCTGGTCTGGTGATGCTGAATTCTGTTAGCTTTTGATTTTCTGTTGAGCTTTTGATTTCTGTCAAATTTTCCCAAGAATCTTGCTGGGTAGAATATTGCTGGCTGCAGGCTCTTCCCTTTCCTCACTTGAAGTGTATTGTGCCACTCCCTTCTGGCCTGCAGAATTTATGCTGGAAAAATCAACTGACAACCTTATGGGAGTTCCCTTGTATATTATTTGTTTCTTTTCCCTTGTTGCTTTTAACACTTTTCTTTGTCTTTAATTTTTGTCAGTTTGATTCCTGTGTGTTCGGATGTGTTCCTCCGTGGGTTTATTTGTATCCAGCACTTGCAGGAGTTGAGGGACCATGTCCTTTCTCATGTTAGGGAAGTTTGTAGCTATTACCTTTCCAAGTATTTTTCAGGTCCTTTCTCTCTCTCTCTCTTTCACTTCTCCTTCTGGGATTCCTGTTATTAGAATGTTGTATACTTAATGCTGCCCCGGAAGCATCTTAGACTGTCTTCATTTCTTTCTATTCTTTATTCTGTTCCGCAGCATTGGTTATCACTGTTCTGCCTTTCAGTCCACGTATCTGTTCTTCTGCCTCAGTTACTATGCTACTGATTCCGTCGAATGTATTTTTCATTTCAGTTACTGTATTTTTCATCTCTGTTCTTTTTTCTTCCAGTACATTGTTAAACATTTCTTGCCTCTTCTTGATCCTTGCCTCTGTTTTCCAAGACTCGGGATCAGCCTTGCCATCGTTACTCTGAATCCGTTTTCCAGTGGGTTGCCAGTCTCTGCTTCACTTAGTTTTTCTTCCGGGGTTTTATCTTGTTCCTTTATCTCAGACGTACTCCTCTGCCATTTTATTTTGTCTTAACTTTCTGAGAGCATATTTTCGGTTCTACAGGCTGCCCAGTTGTAGTTCCTGCTTCCGCTGTCTGCCTTCTGGTGGATGAGGCTGTCTAAGAGGCTTGTGCAGGCTTCCTGGAGGGAGTTTCTGCCCACAGGTGGGTGGAGCTGGTCTTGTCCCTCATCGGGCAGGGCCATGCTCAGGAAGATTTTACGTAGTCTGCCTGCTGATGGCAGGGCTGTGTTCCTGCCCTGTTGGATGTTTGGTCTGAGGTGTCCTAGCACTGAAGCCTCAGAGAAGGCAATGGCACCCCACTCCAGTACTGGTGCCTGGAAAATCCCATGGGCGGAGGAGCCTGGTGGGCTGCAGTCCATGGGGTCGTGAAGAGTTGGACACGACTGAGTGACTTCACTTTCNGAGGAGTGTGAAAAAGTTGGCTTAAATCTCAACATTCAGAAAACTAAGATCATGGCATCTGGTCCCCATCACTTCATGGGAAATAAATAGGGAAAGTGTCAGACTTTACTTTTTTGGGCTCCAAAATCACTGCAGATGGTCATTGAAGCCATGAAATTAAAAGACACTTACTCCTTGGAAGAAAAGTTATGACCAACCTAGATAGCATGTTCAAAAGCAGAGACATTACTTTGCCAAGAAAGGTCCATCTAGTCAAGGCTATGGTTTTTCCAGTGATCATGTATGAATGTGAGAGTTGGACTGTGAAGAAAACTGAGCATGAAGAATTGATGCTTTTGAACTGTGGTGTTGGAGAGTCCCTTGGACTTCAAGGAGATCCAATCAGTCCATTCTAAAGGAGATCAGTCCTACGTGTTCATTGGAAGGACTGATGCTAAAGCTGAAACTCCAGTACTTTGGCCACCTCATGTGAAGAGTTGGAAAAGACTCTTTCCTCATTGGAAAGAGTTGGAGAGGGATGCTGAGAGGGATTGGGGGCAGGAGAAGAAGGGGACAACAGATGATGAGATGGCTGGATGGCATCATCAACTCGATGCACATGAGTTTTGTAAACTCCAGAATTTGGTGATGGACAGGGAGGCCTGATGTGCTGTGATTCAGGCCTGGTGTGCTGTGATTCCTGTTGCAAAGAGTCAGACAGGACTGAGCAACTGAACTGAATTGAAGCATTAATCTCTCTTTCTCTTTGTTTTCTTCTCTTTCTCTCTCATTATATTTTACAAATGTCCTTTACTATAAGCCTGGACTTGACCAACCATATGACGTTCTATCACTTAAGAAAAATATCCTTTGTAATCCTGGCTTAGGAAAGCAATAAAAATGGATGGTAACTGTAATCAGCAAGTTTATCCTGTTACATTTTATGCTCAAACTTTTGTTTACTTATCTATTTATTTTGTAATAACATGTAATTTTTACTACATTTTTGTAGGACATTTAAGGAATAATATTTGAAACATAGATTTGATTATGGGATGCAATTGTAGCAATCTAATTGAAATCGCCTTTTATATGACCATGCTTCTTGTTTTCTATTAAGAATGATTTTTTTGTCTTAAGAAGAATTTATGGCCCTACTGACTAAAATAGTATGCATATGAAATACTTTCCTGTCATCCCAGCACCTTAATCAGTTATGTAATTATGTTATTTATATATTTATAAAGCCCATATCTATGGCTCTTTGCTCTTTATCTAAAGAACATAAAACACTCAAGGTCCTATCAGTAAAGTATTTTAAAGTAGTGGCTAAGAGTGTAGTGAAAATAATCAGATATAACTGGGTTTAAATTCTGACTCTTACTTGTTACCTAGTGTTTTCTGCAAAATTTATCTAATTTGAATACACCTTAATTTATAGAAACTGCAGAACAAAGACAAATTAGAATACACTTCAGGATTATTCTGAGGAGTTTAGTAAGTAGAGATTTGCAAGATGTTTATTTTAATGTCTGAAACATACAAAGTGTTTCATTCTTTCAGTATTTATTATTTTTTTCATGTTCTCTTAACAGATATTATAGTCATTTTGACAGTGTGCGAAGAAGGAAGTTTAACAGCTGACTGAAGGGAATGCAAAGAGAAATTCCTAAAAATTATGCCTCAGTGCCTCCGGATTTTCAGCTAGTCCTAAATAGGGAGTATGGCCAAAGGCTGATATGTTCTAATCAAAGTTTAAGCTCATCATCAGGTAATTTATTCACATCAAATAAATGAAGACCAAAGACTTATAAAATCCTCCCTACAGATTATTAATCAAGGAAAACTGTAACAATAAGTCTTACTTTTCCCACAAAGTTATAGCAAAGTTACATTAATCTGGACTTCAATTTTATTTACTATCAGACAAAAAATTGAAAAATAGTTTCTTCCTTTTCTGTTGGCTTAGCAGTCTCATAATTCAGCAGTATTTTAAATAATTAGGTAACAGAAACTGGGTAATGAGCATGATAATCCTTTCAACATCCCACTTGTATCTTTTTTTTTTCTTACCATGTTTTCTACCCTATGTTTGAATCATTTCTCTCTCTTTCTTTTTTTTTTTAAAGTGCTTCNAGTATTTTAAATAATTAGGTAACAGAAACTGGGTAATGAGCATGATAATCCTTTCAATATCCCACTTGTATCTTTTTTTTTTCTTACCATGTTTTCTACCCTATGTTTGAATCATTTCTCTCTCTCTCTTTTTTTTTTTTAAAGTGCTTCCAACGTGGGAGCAGAAATGACAACACGATGTGTTAGAAGCGATTAATGCCTGTCTAGAGAGCACAGTGAAACATGAGTACCTTCAGTATCACCGGGCAAGCATTAATCAGTCCCCAGTACAGCCTGCAGTGACTTTTTGTGATAATAAAAAAGAAATTTTTCCCAAAATGTATGTCAGAAATGTGTGTTGCAAGTATTTCTCTAGAAAGAAATAGTTTTTGATGAAAGCATTTTCTTTTAATATGAAATGAAACATTTTCTGATTTGACACACAGCACGCCAGTTCTCGGTGGTTAGGAAAGTATACCACTTACAACTCAAAAAAATGAGTGACTGTTGTAAATTATATCAAAGCCCATTACACAAAAAGAATGTTCCTCAAAGCTAGGTAATACCACATATATACATAAGGGTTATCAAAAACCCATTAAATTCGACCCTTTTAGGTTTTCCAGCTGAGATTAATTTCCCAACATAGCATCCCCCTTTTACAGAAAACCTTTCTTTCTTAGAAGCTCTTATTCTCATGGGACCATTCCACCATTTCCCTGATAGCCAGGGGCTAACCAGCAATCCTTCACAATCTCGTAAGACATTTCATTTAAATTTATATTGAGAAATTTATAGTCTTATTAAGTTGTCTTCCCCTGAGATTCATTTTGCCGTGTTTCATTGGTATGTCATTTTAAATAAGTGCCATTTAAAAGCTTGCCCCATATTTTTATGGGCCACACTACAATCAAATTAGGTTAAATCACAACTTGAGTGTTTCCATGTGGATAACCAAAGGAGATATTTTTCAGTTCTTTGGTTTTGTATTATTCATTCACATGTGCTGGTTAAAGTTTCTTTGATTGCTCAACATATATGTCTACCTCTTATAATAAAGATAATCATTACACAAGATCAATGACTGCCCATATTAAAAAGAAACATAGTCATGACTTAATAAGCAAGTATTTTTTTTTCATCTTAATATGTCTACTATCACTGAGACAGTATTTCTTGATCCCAGTAATTAGGTGAGGCATTCCTTTCCTCTTTTCCAAAGCCAGATCTTTCACTGTAAATCTGAGACCCAGTAAAGATCCATAGCTCATTTCAGCTATAATAGCGAATTTTGAAAACTCCTCATCTACATGTCCTTGAACAAATTATCTTTTCTTTATATTCTGGTGAAAAAGATCAAGCTATTTTGGAACAACTGAGTTTCCTCAAATGTGACACATGAGGAGTATTCCCTATGGGAGCTTCTAGAAGCAGTTCAAAAAACATTGCTCTACAATAGGGACCCTTGGCAGTCATCCTCAGTAATAAAACTGTTCAGAAGATGATGATAGTGACTATGTTCATTTCTTAGGGCTGCTATAACAAAGTACCACAAAATAGGTGTCTTAAAACAACAGAAATGTATTGCCTCATTGTTCTGGAAGCTAGAAGTTCAAAATCAAAATGTCTGAAGGGTCACTCTTTCTCCCAGAACTCTAGGAAGAATTTCCCCTAACCCTTGCCAGCTTTCTCTTCCCATCTCCTTCCCTTTCTTGCTCATTTTCTCTCATTTTTTGTTTTCACTAAGTCTTTTTGGATTATCAGAAGAGTATTGTTAGTAGAAGAGGTTATATGTGAGAAAATAAATAATTTTTAAAAAGTTGTTGGTATAGCCAAAAGATGTACTAACTTAGAAAGAAAAGACTTCTCATAAATTTTGACATCAAAGTAACTATATAAAATTGAGCACACCAATTAATTACATTGGAGTGAAGTTTTCAGATTTATGCAATTTAAAAAGGATTATTCAACTATCAGATATATAAAGCATGTATACATCCAGAGGATATATGAANATCTAGGTTGGTCATAACTTTTCTTTCAAGGAGTAAGCGTCTTTTAATTTCATGGCTACAATCACCATATTAGGATGAACTAAAATCATAAGACCTAGTTTTAAATTCTGACTTCCAAAATCATATAACCTTTAAGTAAGTCATTTACATTTAGTCTCCCTGAGCCTCATTTTCAACATTTATAAAATACAGAGAATTTCTTCTGTTTATTGTAGTATCATGAAAGTCAGGGTGGTGGAATGTACCATTTCCCAGTTTCATTATGTGTGTCCTATGGCTTTCAGGTTATTAAAAAGTATGCCAAGAGGAAAGGCTCCTGTGAGCAATTGAGTTTGAAAAACACTGGGGAAAAAAGCAAATCAAAAGTTCTCTTTATTGCAGAAATATCTAGCATCTTTAATCTGATAATATTACACATCAGTTCAGATCAGTTCAGTTCAGTGGCTCAGTCGCGTCCAACTCTTTGTGACCCCTTGAATCGCAGCACACCAGGCCTCCCTGTCCATCACCAACTCCCGGAGTTCACTCAGACTCACATCCATNTGGCAACCCACTCCAGTGTTCTTGCCTGGAGAATCCCAGGGACAGGGGAGCCTGGTGGGCTGCCACCTACGGGGTTGCACAGAGTCGGACACGACCGACGCGACTCAGCAGCAGCAGCAGCACTGGCGTCTACAGGCTGATGGATGGGCCTAGGTCTCGGCAGGGAAATACTGATCTCCAGCAGGGCTCACACCAATGAGCAATCCCCGGAACTGCTGCTGCCAGAGTCTGCTCCTGCAGGGAAGCACAGCTGTGTGTTGCCTCCACAGGAGACCCTCTAATGCTGCGCTAGGCTCCTAAGAGGTCCCTGCTTTTTTTCTTGGGTTCTGGTGTGCACAGACCTTGTATGCACCCTCCAAGAGTAGAGTTTCTGTTTCTCCCAGTCCTATGGAATTCCTGCAATCACACCCTGCTGGTCTTCAACGCCAGATTCTCTGGGGGCTCCTCCTCCATTTCCAAACCCCGATCTGAGAAGCCTGATGTGGGGCTCAAGCCTGGGAGAACCTCTGTGACGCAATCATTTTCCAGTCTGTGCATTGCCCTTCTGACAGGCACAGGATTGGATTTTATCACGGTTGCGCCCTTCTGACTGTCCCGTTTGGCTTCTTCCTTGTCTCTGAATGTAGGGTCTCTTTCTGGTGGGTTCCAGCATGGTTTTTTGCTGCTCCTGCTCTTGATGGTTGTTTAGCAGTAAGTTGGGTTTTTCGAGGGCTCCCCTGATAGTGCAGTTGGTAAAGAATCCGCCTGCAATGCAGGAGACCCCGGTTCGATTCCTGGGTCAGGAAATCTGCTGGAGAAGAGATAGGCTCCCCACTCCAGTGTTCCTGGGCTTCCCTGGTGACTCAGCTGGTAAAGAATCCATCTGCAGTGTCGGAGACTTGGGTTCAGTCCCTGGGTTGGGCAGATCCTCTGGAGAAGGGAAAGGCTACCCACTCCAGTATTCTGGCCTGGAGAATTCCATATACAGTCTGTGGGGTTGCAAAGAGTCGGACACGACTGAGTGACTTTCACTTCCGCTTTTGTGCTTTTGGTGTTTTTGTAAGAAAAGGTGAGCTCACATCTTTCTACTCCATCATCTTGCCAGCTAAATCCAGGGAATTTTAAAATTATCACCGTGGTTGGGCCTTCAGCCTGAAGAGAATAGGACATAACCTCAGGTGATCCCATTTCCGAAGTCAATAGTTTAATTGTCACTTCAGAATTTAAAGGAAATCCAAACAGGTTACTAGAATGAGCACCTAAGTGGAGGACGGTAGAGTGGAGCGATAGGAGACGCATCAGCCTTATGTTGCTGTGCTTAGGGACATTCCACATTTTTAATTCTTCATCGGCTGTCCTGACATATTCTCCAGTGAAGCTGTTTTGGAATCTAAAGCTGTCTGGGGCTTCTGCCTACCAGCGAAAGTGGTTACAATTGTTTAGGATGAGAGTTCTCTCAAAATTTGCCTGTATAAGTTAGGAGTTTTTCCACTTCAAAGGAATCCTAGATGTTGACAACTAGGACCTTAACAGCACTCTAATGAATAAGATGCCAAAGGCATCCCTGCAAGAGAAGGCAAAGGGTGCAGCCCTCCAGATCCAGGGGTTCATTCCCAGTGATAGTCTGGGAAAGACAGGCCGTCACTGAATGGGCAGAAGCAGTGAAGACTGAGAGGGAAAAGCCCCCTTAAGGATTTATTCCCTTATGACAAACCACCCTGACTCTGGGTTCCTTTCAGCTAAAAGAATACCTAAGAGGGTTGTCGGAGAAGGCGATGGCACCCCATTCCAGCACTCTTGCCTGGAAAATTCCATGGACAGAGGAGCCTGGTGGGCTGCAGTCCATGGGGTCGAGAAGAGTCGGACACGACTGAGCGACTTCACTTTCACTTTTCACTTTGATGCACTGGAGAAGGAAATGGCAACCCACTCCAGTGTTCTTGCCTGGAGAATCCCAGGGGCAGGGGAGCCTGGTGGGCTGCCGTCTATGGGGCTGCACAGAGTCAGACACGACTGATGTGACTTAGCAAGAGGGTTGTGCTGTGAGGTTGAAGCTTGTGTGCTGTTTTATAGAGCACCTCATGGCACGGAAATGTCGAGGGTGGTGAGTGACCCAGTGTGGTCCAGCGTGTTCTGTGACCACTCTGTCCTTTCATGGGTGCCTTTTGAAGGCGGCAAGTGCTCCAGTGACTGTTAAATCCCTCATCCTCGCCCACCGATGGTGCGACTGTGGCTTCCAACATATCCCTTACCTCATGCTATGCTAACCACAGCAAACTGGTCTCTGACCCCCACAAACTCACCAGTCAGTGGGGCTAGAACAGACAACAGGCTTTTAAACCTGTGCCTGCACCTCACCCTGTGGGATTTCCTTCTACAGCAAATGACAATGGACAGAGACAAAGAAAACTAAGAGCCGTTCCTGAGAAGCGAAAGAGTGGCAGACCAGGAGCGCGCCAGCAAGTCTCCCGAGAGCTGCTCACTCTAGGAGCTAGCCTGCAGATCTCTCCTGCCGATCCAAGCTGAGAAAAGGGAGAGAGAGCTCTTGCCATCTTGTTTTCAGCACAGCCTGCAGGCAGAGGTCCCGGAGACGGAGTTGATAAGAATTCTCACCTTCTGCTTTTGTCAGACGTCCCAGGATCTTTTGACAGCAGCAGGCTTGGGGCAGGTGATGCCCAAGAACTAAACTTGATCACCAGCTGGAGAAAGAAAAAAATTTTTCCTCTTCCTTTCCAGGTTCTTCTGGCTGCCCTAAGGATTAAATGACATTAGACAGATTAATGGGAGGAAATAATGCAAAAAATATGATAATATTTATACATGAGAGAGACAGAAAAACTTAGTAACCAGCATATTTTTTCTTCTTTAGGAGAATCAAATATGATCTTTTTCTTATTATTTTCTTAATATTTTAAGCCAAATTGTTTAAGTGATTTTTTAGTTTTATAGTATTTAAAACCTTTTCCTTTAATTTCTTTGAAGAACATTTAAAACACATTACTACTTAAGAAGTTTAAGTATGTAAAATAGTTCCTGCCATATAACAAATGCTCAATAAATGATAGCTGTCTTAAATACTTATTGCCTATCCTATTTGTAACTTAATATGATTTAAAAATTAAATTATTTTACTTTTTTTCCTCTCCAAACACTCCTTCCGTATTTTTATTAGGAGTAAACTGATTGTTTAGATTCTGGGTCATGCTATTAATTTTTTTCAAAATACATTTTTAGAGAAGTTTTAGATTCACAGCAGAATTGATCAGAGATTATATAATGTTCATATAATTTTAATTTTTCTAAATAATTATTTTAGAATAACCTCAGATATGCAGATGACACCACCCTTATGGCAGAAAGCAATGAAGAACTAAAGAGCCTCTTGCTGAAAGTGAAAGACTTGGAGAGTGAAAAAGTTGGCTTAAAGCTCAACATTGAGAAAACTAAGATCATGTCATCCAGTTCTATTACTTCATGGCAAATAATGGGGAAACAATGGAAACGGTGATAGACTTTTTTTCTTGGGCTCCAAAATCACTGCAGATGGTGACTGCAGCCATGAAATTAAAAGATGCTTGCTTCTTGGAAGAAAAGCTATGACCAACCTAGACAGCATATTAAAAAGCAGAGACATTACATTGCCAATAAAGGTCCGTCTAGACAAAGCTATGGTTTCTCCAATAGTCATGCATGGATGTGAGAGTTGAACTATAAAGAAAGCTGAGTGCGGAAAAATTGATGCTTTTGAACTGTGGTGTTGGAGAAGACCCTTGAGAGTCCCTTGGACTGCATGGAAATCCAACCAGTCCATCCTAAAGGAAATCAGTCTTGAATATTCATTGGAAGGATGGATGTTGAAGCTGAAACTCCAATACTTTGGCCAGCTGGTGCAAAAAGCTGAGTCATTGGAAAAGACCCTGATGCTGGGAAAGATTGAGGGCAAGAGGAGAAGGGGATGACAGAGGATGAGATGGTTGGATGGCATCACCGACTCGATGGACATGAGTTTGAGTAGACTTCAGGAGTTGGTGATGGATGGGGAGGCCTGGCATGCTGCAGTCCATGGGGTCGCAAAGAGTCAGACACGACTGAGTGACTGAACTGAGCTGTAATAATTATCTTAACGTTTCTATATTGATTTCTATAAGTACCTTGGCGGTGGTTTAGTCGCTAAGTTGTATCCAATGCTTGCGACCCCGTGGACTGTAGCCCGCCAGGCTCCTCTGTCCATGGGATTTTCTAGCCAAGAATACTGGAGTGGACTGCCATTTCCTTCTCCAATAAGTACCTTAAAATTGTTTAAAATTAACTTTAGGTTTTATGAATTTTATTTGATTGATTATTGATCTTGAGTCTTTCCCCCTTTTTTATTCTCCTCTTTTTGAGTATATTCCAAATCCTGACTTTGGTATTCTGTAGCTTCCTTAACGATAAGATATTTAAAACTTTGTCTCTGGTCCAAACTGCTAATAATTAACAGTCTTTTTTACTTATAAATCAAATGGAAGGGGAAAAATGAAGAAATATGCAAAGGAAGGTCTTTGCTATTTGAAGCTATGAGACTTGAATTACTCAAATGAACAATATAGCTAAATAGTATATGTTGATTTTCCTCTTCAAGTTTTCTCCTTAGCAGTATATTCAGTTCAGTAGCAGACTTCTGTACAAAATACACCTGCGTACATCCATGTATGTCCATCCCTACTGCTATTCCCAAGTCCAAGTCATCATCATCTTTCATCCTGGTAATCAAACCAGACTGCGCTGTACTGTTAACCTAATATTTTACCTCTCTGAATGAATGATTTACTAGTGCAGAGACCCTTTCTTCCTGAGTAGAGAAGCAGAGTGGATCTCCACGTGTTATAGATCTCTACGCCGATAATAAGAGTATCTCTATCCAAGGGTTAAAGAAAAACCTAATTTATCCGTCACCCAGGTTATGTCCATTTGAATAGTAATTCCTGCAGTCCATGATGGTTGCTGGATATCCTAGCCCCCATAATTTTCCCAACTCAGAAACCTCATGGCACTTACTTTTTACTGTAGTTCTATATTTTGTTGCTGTTGTTCAGTTGCTGTGTTGTCTCTGACTCTGATCCCGTGGACTGCAGCACTCCAGCCTCCTCTGGCCTCCACGATCTCCAGGAGTTTGCTCAAATTCATGTCCGCTCATGTTCTATAGTTTAGACCTAGAATGTTTTCATATGGCTTATATGCTGATAATTTTATTACCTTTTCTGTATTACTACTCCTTATTGTTCAAAGTTAATTCTTCTTTATCATCACCTTACCCTTTTAATCAATATTTCCCTTGTGTTATATCCAACTTTAGATTGTCAGTCTGTTGAGACCTAGGATAATATATTTTATTCCTATGTTTTATGCATTAATCTGGAAATAAATGTTCAACAAGCATTCTAATTTATTTATTAATAGGGCTAAATTGGGACTTCTGGGAAAAATGATTCCTATAAGGATACAAGTAATTGTAATTTGAAGTACTTTATATTATTTTGAAAAAGTAGGAGACATATCATACTGGAGCAAATTTGTTTGAAAGAGTGAGCCATTGAATCATGATTTCAGTCTTTACAAGAATGAAAAATGTGTTCCCAGTGCTTTTGATTAAATTTAATGGATGGCAACTCCATTAGGTTAACATGTCTGGAAAACTGAAATAGTTTGATAGTTAAATAGAGACCGTGATTCTGACATTAAAATCAATACTGAATAAGCCAACATTTTTCTCTGTTACTCCCCTTTAAATTTAAAGGATTATAATTTTTAAAATGATTTTAACATAAGGGTCAATTGTTCAGGTTAAATTCATCAGCAACATATGTCATGGAGTAGCTGCAATATAGCATTAATGATACTTTAATTATTATTGAAAAACTTTCGTTCCAGTTTTAGTTCCATCACTTATTAGCTCTGTATGTTTAAACAGCGGACCTGTTACCTCAGAGCCCCAATTTCTTAATATGAAATCAGAATAATCGTGTCTGCCTTGTGTGTTCCACATAAGAGTTTCATGAAATGGTGCCTGTCATTAAGGCATTTATACACTCAATAGCATTTCTAGAGAAAAATAAGTCTTTATCTCAAGAGCCAATTCCTTTTTAATAATTTCAAATTCTTATTTGAAAATAAAAGGTCAAGTCCTGAAATGTATTTTCTAAATAAAAGCACCTTTCTTCTAACTAAGAAACTTGCTTTCAAGCATCCTTTGATGTGTTAACTAGGCCTTCTGACAATCATCAAGATAAAGGAATTTAATTACAACGAAAACTGTAACGATAGCCTCTTTCTCTGCTCCCAGGTAAGGCTGCTGAAAGAACGCTTGACTGCATGCATGCTCAGTAGCTTCAGCTGTGTTCAACTGTCTGCAGCCCCATGGACTGTAGCCCACCAGGCTCCTGTGTCCATCAGATTATCCAGGAATACTGGAGTGGGTGGCCATTTCCTCCTCCGGGGGATCTTACTGACCCAGGGGTGGAACCCCGGTCTCCGCAGGCTCCTGCGTTGGCAAGCAGACTCTTCCCTACTGAAAGGATGCACGTTACAGTTCATAGACAGGTACTAACCTGGTAAAACGTCAGCATCTTGTGATATCTGGATCATCGCTTAACATAGAGCTGCTGGGTGCGGGCAGACTAGTCGCTGCTGTGAAGACAGGGGCCTCCTGAACCTCGGTTCTGAGCGTCCTGCCCATCAGTGGTGAAAGCTCTTTCTACACAACAGCTGAAATATGATGTAGGTTATAACAAAAGATGAAAACGCGAGCACTGCTTGCTGCAGTTCCAACCATGAAAGCGGAGGAATGAAAAGGAGGCGAGGAAGAATGGGGGTGGTGTGCTCCCATCTGGCGCCCTGCTCACACTGACCTTTGCTAGACGTTAGGATTCCCCACGATGGTGGTGCCCAGCCACGGGCTGGTGGTTTCTCCCAGAGGACAGATTTTGCATTTGCCCATGCTCCTGCAGTTTCTGGTGCTCTGAATTCCTTTGTGAAATCCAGGGTTCTGTCTGGCATCCTTTTCCTTTTACCTGAAGACCTTCTTTTTATATCTCTTGTGATGCAAAATAGGCAAGCCTGCTGGTGATGAATTCTTTAAAGTTTCTTAAGTTTGGAAAATTATTTATTCTGCCTTAAACTTTGAAAGATACTTTCTGTGGGTAAAGAAGCCTTTGCTGATAGGGCTTTGTTTTGTTTTGGTTTTTTGTTTCAGGACTTTAAAAATGTTCCACTGACTCCCATCTTTCATTATTTTCTGTTTTGCTAGAGCTGTGTAACTACAGGTAAAACCTGCTGTCGTCGTTATCTTTGTTTCTGTACATACTGTATATTTGTTTCTTTGCGTTTAATATCTTTCTCTTTATCACTGCCTCTCAGTAATTTCGTTACGCCTTGGTGATTTGCAAGGTGCGTTACGTATTTGTGTATCGTGCGTATCGTATTTGCAAGGTGATTTGCAAAGGTGTTAAGCCTTGGCATAATTTTGTTATGCCTTGGCGAATTTTATATTTCTTTGCTTAGGATTTCTTGAGCTTATTGGATTTCTGGATTAGTAGTTTTCAACAATTTGAAAAAAAATCTGGCCATTATTTATTTATTTTTATTTCCCCTCTATTTCTCCTTTTCTCCCTGTTCAGCCATTTGAAAAATTTCCACAGTGAATGAAGCTATGTTCATTTTGTCTTTTTTTCCCCTTTGTGTTTCTGTGTTAAATTTCTATTGATAAATCTTTAAATTTACTAAATCTTCTCTTTTGGAGTGTTTATTATCCCATTAATCCCAGAAAATGGCTTTTCAAATCACTGGACTTTTTATTTCTAGAAGCTTGATTTCGGTCACTTTTTATCTTCCAGGTTTCTTTGTAGTATGTCTGTTCTTCCCTCCAGCAACTTGAATACATGGAATACAGTCACAGTCACGTTTAATGTCCTTGTCTACTAATTCTATAACCTGTGCTGTTACTGCATCAGTTTTGATTGGTTTTTCTCCTTATAATGGGATACAGTTTCCTGCTTGTTTGCATGCCTCATAATTTTTCTTTATTTGATGCCAGAAATTGTAAATTTTATTTCATTGTTAAGTTTTATTGTGGCGCATAGTTAGGTTGCGTGGAGTTTGATCCTTTGGGGTCTCAGTCCCGCTTTTTAAGTTACTTGATTCATCTGGGGCGGGGCGGGCCTTTGCACGCTTTCCACGAGGGGCGCTGGAGGCCGTCCTCTGCTGCGGCGCGTGGGCTTCTCACGGTGGCCGCCCCTTCGGTCGCAGAGCCGGGCCCCGGGGCGCGTGGCCTCCGGGGGTCGGGTCTCCCCGGGGCTGGAGCACGGGCTCAGCCGCGGCGCCTGGTCTCGGCTGTTCTCTGGCACGTGCAGCCTCCAGGATCAGGGCGAGAACCCAAGCCTCCTGCACGAGCTTCCCCAGGGCAGCCCTTGTGTCTCCGTTTTAAGCTTTAGCCTGCTTTTAGACTGGGGCTAATTTTTTCCCACCACTGAGGCAAAAGGACTTGATGCGAAGCTCATGAGATCGAGTGTTTCCTACTTCTCATCCAGTGTGAGCACCAGGGCCTGCTCTCCCTGACTCGTCCCCAGCCCCTGCCGGTGCCTCGAGTGCACGTGCTGCGCAGCGCGCCCGCGGGGCCCCGGGCCGGCCTCCAGAGCTGTCTCTGCGGCGCCCGCCCCTCCGGTGTCTGGCCCGTGAGCGCTAACAGGTCCGGCCTTCACGGTACCCCGGTCCATCTCCTCGGTTCGGCAAACCGCGGAGCCCTGCCGGTTCTCCTTTCCGACACCGCAGTTCGCTGGCTCTCGCTGGGCAGCGAGTGAGGCCACTTGCCCTCATCCCTTCCCGTCTCTGGCTATGACTGTCCATTGTAGGCTGACGCTCATGCTTTAAACCATCTATCTATCTGTAGCTACAGCTATACTTTTCTCCTGCTTTAAAACAGTTTTTTAGGTAAGAGTATAAATAAAGGCCTGTTACTTCATCTTGCCTGTCATTCTTATTAAAAACTACAATCTAAAGGACAGGAATTTTGAATGGCGTGAATACTCTCATAAGTATCCAAATTTTTCTTTGTATTTGAATGAATCCAACCAGTGATTGAAAAAAGGAGAAAAATGACAGCCTTTCCTCACTGCCCTGTGGGATCACCTTTGTCATAAATCAAATAACTGTGGACAGTGGTCATCTTCATACTGTGTTTCACTCCATTGGTCTACCTCAATATCTCTAACTAATATCTTTTTAATTTCTGTAACTGTATAATACATCTTGATTAAAAGATTTATTCTTCTACTTCAGGATTGCCTGAAGGCTCTTCAGGTCCTTTTAATTTCTGCACAAGTCTTAGCATCAGTTTGTGAATGCTGAATATAGGAATTAACTAGAGAATGAGCATAGTATGTTCCTGAATGTAATGAGATGTTTCCTAATTTCCGATAATATTCAGTACAGAAGTCTGAAATATTTATTCTTAGCATTATGTTTAGACATTTGATTTTTTTATATTTGTAAATGGTATCTTTTCAAAATTTCATTTGCTATTTGTTATAAGTAAATGACAATGCTTTTGTACATTGGCTGTGTATACAGCTGGCTAGTTAAATATAGATATCAAGTCTGAAACTTATCCGTGGATATATTAATCGTCCATGCATACAAGTCACTGAGAGGGAGTTGCCTGGTGGTCCAGTGGCTAGACTTGGCACTCTCATTGCTGTGGGCCTGGGTTCAATCCCTGGTCAGGCAACTAAGCAAGTCAGGAGGTGCGGCCAAAAAAGAGTTACTAAGGACAATACTGCTTTTCTTCTTTCCTCCATCCCAGCTCTTGTGGTTCTTATGCACTTGTCTCTTCTCATTACATTGGCTGGGACCTCCAATTTATCATTGGATAGAAGTGATGATAGTATGCATTTCCTGACTCTTTTCCAGTTCCATGGATAAAGGTTTCAGTAAATCACCACCAAGTGTAAGACTCACTGCAGGTTTTAGAAAATCATCTTTATCAAGTGAAGAAGTAACTCTTACTCCTAATTTACTAAGACTTTTTTTTTATTATGAAAAGATTTGGGGCTTTCTCAAAAATGTAATGCAAGTATCAAAAGAATCATATAGTTTTCTTTTTTCTGTTGAATTGAGTTAAACTGACTTTTGACTTCTAATCAATCAAACTTGTATGTTTCTAATATTATACCCATATGACCACAATATAGTTTGGTTCTTATATATCACTCAAATAGATTTGCTAATGTTTCACTAGCATTATTATATCCCTGTTCATAAGGAATATTGTTATTGTTCATCTTTGTTTGCTACATTAATGTTTAGAGATATAAATTTATTTAAGGCATCATTTATTATGAGTTCATTTGTGCGTTGAGTACTGAGTCGCTGCAGTTGTGGCCAACTCTTTGTGATCCTATGGACTATGGCTCACCAGACTCCTCTGTCCGTGGGACTCTCCAGGCAAGGATACTGAAACGGTGCCATGTCCTCCTCCAGGAAACCTTCCCAGCCTAGGGACTGAACCCGAGTCTCTTACGTCTCTATGTTTCCTGCATTGGCAAATGCGTTCTTTACCACTTGCACCACCTGCGAAGTACGAGCTCACTTGTTTCTCCCCCAAGCTAAGGTGGCAAAGCCCTATCCCTTAGTGCTCAGAGTGTGAGTACTAAGTATTCTATTTTAAAATGGGGATATTGCAGACAGCATCAGATAGGATGAGTTCATACTGAAGTAGAGTGGGCCTGTAATCCAGTGTAGCTAATGGTTTTATGAAAAGGGAGAATGTGGTCACATGCACATGCAGGGAAAATGCCACGTGAAGATCACGGCAGCTATCCCATGATGCAGCCAAAGCCGAGGGGCACCGGAGACGCCCGAACGCCCCGAAGCTCGGCAAGAGCCTCAGAGCACACGCCTCCCTCGTGCCTCTCAGAAGCACACATTCCCACTGACACCTTGATTTGTCTTTAACCTCCCAAACTGTGAGACAATAAACTCAGATTGTTCAAGCCATTTAAAGGCAATGATGTTTTTATAGCAACCCCAGCAAACGAATACAGATCTTATCTGGAGATTTTCACCCTTTGTTTTCACCAGGTTTAGCATGACATGCCTGTGTATCGTTTTCTTTGTATTTACTTTACTCTTTGTTTGCAAGCTTTCTGAAATATTTCATGAGGTGCGGAACTGCGGGCTTTCCTAGTTTTGAAACCAGGCTACAGATGCTGCTCGACTTTCCGGGGGCTTTCTGCTGGTGTGTGAGCTTCGTCTGCTCCATAGCTCGGGGGTTTAGCAATACCTCTAGAGAAAAGCCGGCTGGATTTCACAGCCCATCAGTTATTCTGTTTTCTCTCTCCAGTCCTAGAAGACCACCAAAAGTTCTCCTCATTTTTCTGCCCCTTCCTACCTGCCCCCCCGCCACCACCAGTAGGCCTCTACCCAGGCAAAACCTAGATTTTTAATCTATGCTCAGAATTGACAAATTGCCTGGAAAAATAGTATACATAGTGTCAGCCCACCTCCCTATGGCCCTATTCTTTCTTATGCAGTCCTCATTGTTTTAACAGCACGAGGTGAAAGATTTAAGCTTGTTTTCCCCACCTTCATGCTGAGAATATTGTTCTGTCACTTATCTCCTCTGTTACTCTAGTTATAAACATAATATATATTTTTCATAAAAATTGGGAAAAAGAAGCATGCCCTCGATTACCGCTTTCCTATCAACCTTAGGTAATCGTTATCACTACTTTAGTATGTTCCTCTCAGGTCTAGTTTCTGGGGGTAGTTTATCCAGTAGCGACACATACACCGTACCCTGACCAACACTCAGATGTCGCCACTGTCCCACAAGCTTCAAAACCTAGAGGTAAGCACACGTTAATGGATGCGGAGGGACATCATACATACCCAGAGATCCTCAGTCAAGTGATTTAACTCTGAGTGAATAAGCTCATCTAAAGAAAAAACATGTACCTCTTAATCCCCTATCCCTATACTGAGAGGTACAAACTTTNAGCTTCAAAACCTAGAGGTAAGCACACGTTAATGGATGCGGAGGGACATCATACATACCCAGAGATCCTCAGTCAAGTGATTTAACTCTGAGTGAATAAGCTCATCTAAAGAAAAAACATGTACCTCTTAATCCCCTATCCCTATACTGAGAGGTACAAACTTTAGGTATAAAATTAGCTACAAGGATATAGTATACAACATGGGATTACAGCCCATATTTTATAGCTATAAATGAGGTGTAATATTTAAAAATTGTGAATCACTATATTGTACACTTGTTATACATCAACTGTACTTCAACTGAAAAAAAAGATATAAAGTTAGGAGGCCAATCATCCCCAGTAGAAGTAGATAAAGATTAGCACTAAAGAAGTCAACTGTCTTCTATTTTCCTTTGCTCTGATCTTTTGCTCATACACACACTTTAAAAAACTGATTTTATGTGTGGATTTGCCAAAAAAGAGAGATTATGTTGCTAAATTAGTTTTCTTTTTAAATCAATATCTTGGCTTTCTGTTTTGTACATCTATTTTTTAAAAATTTGGCTTGTCTGAGTTTATATGAGAGAGTGATCAACTTTCCTGCACAGATATAACCTGCTGTGTCTCAAACATACTGAAAATGAAAGAAAGTGAAAGTGAAAGTCACTCAGTTGTGTCGGACTCTTTGAGAACCCATGGACTCTACAGTCCATGAAATTCTCCAGGCCAGAATACTGGAGTGGGTAGCCTTTCCTTTCTCCAGGGGACCTTCCTGATCCAGGAATCAAACAGGGGTCTCCTGTGTTGCAGGTGGATTCTTTACCAGTGGAGCTATGAGGGAAGCCTTGAAATAACAAAATTGTGGTGATCTGTCAGGGACTATTGTGTTGTCTCAGGAAACACCCAATCTCTCCACAAATACTTTCTATTCAAATCGCAGTATTCACTTACTAAGTAGATTTTTATTCTACATAACTGACATTATTTTGTATATATATTTTGTGATCTTCTCTTTTCGTTTATTTATATAATGTGAAGTTTTTTCCCAACTTATCAAGCCCCTCTAGAATGAAAACGTCATGAGAGCAGGGATTTTTCTGTCTGTTCTTTGGCCTATTGCATTACTAAAGCAAAAGCTGATGCAGTAAATATTGGGGAAATATGTCAACAAGTGAGCTGTTCTTTTTGTAATCAATAAATAGTATTGAGTATCACATGGCATATAGGAATCAGGGCTCATTTAATCGATTCTCTATCACTGGTTATTTAGTTAATTTCCAAATGTTTTACTTTTATTAATAGTGCAGTAATGAATGAATTTGTAGATACATGATTGGGCACATTTAACTTTTTTATTTAGTTCAAGTTACTAAATTAATGGTTGTGTATATGTGTTAAATTTTTGGAATTGTCAGACTGCTGAAGCAGAAATTTAAACATTTATTTATATGCCAGAATACTGAGATGCTAGTCAATAATAAATGAATAATATGGAAGTCTTCATTAAATTCTTGCCTGGAAAATCCCGTGGATAGAGGAGCCTGGCAGGCTACAGTCCTGTGGTCACAAGAGTCAGACTGACTTAGTGACTAAATCACAACCACCACCTCTATTTCATTAAATAAACAATATACTAGGGAAGATTAGAACATGATATTCTGGGACACTCAGACCGCTATACGGAAAGTGGACCCATCTGGAATGCTTGGCAGGCTGACTTCAGGGCTGGTAAAGGGGCTGGGCTCCAGACTGCCCGCTCATGGACTCTGCTTTGTCATGTGACATTAACCACCAATCACAGACGACCCTGACGGAGTGGTTTAAGAAGCTGAACGTGACAGCTGTCAGGCGGCGGTCCCAGTGACAGAGAGCCAGACAGGACCACAGCTCCGAGGGGCTCCCGGTTTGATGCCTCACTGATGTAACATTTTATCAAGGCAGCGTCCCCGGCAGGCCAGTCTTGACCTGGATTTGCCCGTCTTTGCAATTAGCATATTCATTTGACAGTGTGCTAATGCAGTCACACAAAAAGGAGACAGCTTTTCACTCTGCATCCACACGGGCGCAGCTTTCCTCGGTGTGATCTGTCGATGGCCTCACTCTTCTTCAGGACAGCTGTCTGTTTGTAAGGACGTGTGGCTTGGGCCAGCCGGGCCCAGGCTGTTGCTGGCTTCCTGCGTGAGCATCACCAGGACGGGCACTGGCAGCCTCCGCATTTTGCTGTGCCGTCCCAAGCTCCTTGGCAGACTCTTGCAGTTCAGTTATCTCGGAAGCAAGGGGTTTTAGAGTAGGCTCACGGTTAGTTCCTGGCATACACAGGTTCAGCTCCCAGGCGTTTCCAAAGGCTATGGTGACTTGTATGATCTCAGTCACTTCTTTTGTTCAGTTATTTTTATACGGAATGATTTCTCTTGTATAAAGATGATGTTCCTAATGTGAGAACTGTATATCCTGACTGGCGCTTGAGGTACACCTGCATACACCTGAGCTTAAGGGTCATCCCGGGTGCTGGGAGGCCTGGACTCCCAGGCGTCTGTTTAAAGTCACTTGCCGCAGGCTTCCGCTTGCCGCCGTCTGTCGGGGAATGGCATTTGCAGCAAACTGGCAGTGCGAGTCCGGACCCCAGACTCAGTCTGGTCGCCTGAGGGCTCGCCCGGCCTGGAGGGCTGCCCTGCACGCCTCTCCCCTGCACGCCTCTCCCCTGGCACGCCTCTCCCCTGGTACTCCTCTCCCCTGGCACGCCTCTCCCCTGGCACTCCTCTCCCTTGCACTCCTCTCCCCTGCACTCCCCTCCNGACATGATGGCAGCTATTTACAAAATGTTAATTAGACAAATGGTGATAAATATTCAAATTCTAGATATATGGTAAAAGCAGAACTATTCAAATTTGTTGATTCATTTAAGGAAAATGTGAAGGAAAAAAAGAAAAAAAAACACACTAGATTTCTCAATGATTTAGAATGAGCAAATGGAAAGATGAAATTGCAGCTTGCTAAGGTGGGAGAGGGAAAATATGTGCCTTGAAGGAAATGAGAAACAGAGATTGGTGATCACCATATGTATAGCACTTTACTTTTGAGTTGTCTGTTACAAGGGGAAGTGAGTTCAGAATATTGTTAGGAGATACACATCTGTGAAATATATCCTATTAAATCACTGAAACTGGGTAAGTGTGAATAAAGAGTGCCAAGGATTGAACTCTGGAGCTTTTCAGTATTCAATAGTTCAGTTGCGGAAGAATCTGAGGAGAAGCCAAAGAAATAGAAAGAAGAATCAGGAGACTGCTTCAAGCCAAGTGACAAAAACATTTCTCAGTACAGTTCAGTTCAGTTGCTCAGTCGAGTCCGACTCTTTGTGACCCCATGAATCACAGCACACCAGCCCTCCCTGTCCATCACCAACTCCCGGAGTTCACTCAGACTCGCATCCATCGAGTCAGTGATGCCATCCAGCCATCTCATCCTCATTCATACCCTTCTCCTCCTGCCTCCAATCCCTCCCAGCATCAGAGTATTTTCCAATGAGTCAACTGTTTGCATGAGGTGGAACAAATACATATGAAAGATTCAGTTGGATGAGGAGAGAAAATTGAAGACTGAGTTGAAGACATGTCTTCTTAAGGAGATGAGAATACCGGACCACCTTACCTATCTCAAGAGAAATCTGTATGCAGGTCAAGAAGCGACAGTCAGAACCAGACTTGGAACAAATTGGGGAAGGAGTACTCGAAGGCTGTATTTTGTCACTGGTTTAACTTATATGCAGAGTACATCATATCAAATGCCAGGCTAGATTAATCACAAATTAGAATCAAGTTTGCCAGGAGACATATCAACAACCTCAGATATGTAGGTGATACTGCTCCAATGGGAGAATGTGAATAGGAACTAAAGAGCCTCTTGATGAGGAGAGTGAAAATAGTGTGTTTAAAACTCAGTATTCAAAAAACTAAGATCACAGCCTCCAGTTCCATCACTTCATGGCAAATAGATGGGGAAAAAACAGAAACAGTGAGATTTTATTTTCTTGGGCTCCAAAATCACTGCAGCCATGAAATTAAAAGACACTTGCTCCTTTTAAGGGAGAAAAACTATGACAAACCTAAACAGTGTGCTAAGCAGCAAAGACATAACTTTGCTGACAAAAGTCAAAGCTATGGCTTTGCCAGTAGTCATATACAGGTGTGAAGGCTGAGTGCTAAAGAATTTACGCTTTCAAATTATGTTACTAGTGAAGACTCTTGAAGAGTCCCTTAGACTGCAAGGAAAGCAAACAAGTCAATTCTAAAGGAAATAAACCTTGAATATTCATTTGAAGGACTATGCTGAAGCTGAAGCTCCAATATTTTGGCCACCTGATGCAAAGAGCCAATTCATTGGAAAAGAACTTAATGCTGGGAAAGATTGAAACAAAAGGAGAAGAGGAAAGCAGAGAATAAGATGGTCAGACAGTAGCACCAACTTAGTGGACATAATTTGATCATACTTGGGGAGATAGTGAAGGACAGGGAAGCCTGGCGTGTTGCAGTCCATGGGATTGCAGAGAGTTGGACACGACTTAGAGACTGAACAGAAAAACAAAAGACTTAGGTAGAAATGTAGATTCTACCTGGACATACTAAATCAGAATATTCTAACAAGATTTCGGTTGTTTCATGGCATTTTAAGGCTGTTAAAGTGAGTTTCCTGTTAAAGATGTATGGTGCATTTATGTCTCTGATATATCACATTTTGCTAAATCAGATAGTGGTGAATTATCTCATAGTATTTTAATCATAGCATTAAGTAAATTGTTCTAAATCAGTCCAGAGATTAAATTTGTTTACATAGCTTATGAAATGGAAAATGAAAAGAAATGTTAATTATCATGAAGTTTTTAGTGTTGTTTTATGTTACAGAAATAACACATTATTCTCTCTTCTTGGAGAATTTTTATTCCACTGGATTTACTCAGAGATGACTTCCCAAACCTTCCCCCATCCTCTCGTCTAGATTTCTTTCAGTAACTATAAACATTTCACCTTAGGACATTAATCAAAAGTGGGGTGGCAAGGACTGGGAACTAAAAGATCATTGGGTACCCTGGTACTTCTTTATATGAGAACTTTGACATTTCTTTAAACTGGTTATAAATATTTACTGTTTATTTTATTTGGGGGGAAAATTTGTTTGTTGAAGATTCATAGAGAAAAAGATTTGCTTACTAAGCCATGTCTATATGTTGAAACAAAGTAAAGAGTATGAAAATAGCAAAATATTTATCACTTTTATGTATTCTTTTTTAAGCAATGTTTTTCTTTGTGATTTTCCAAATTTGATAACTTTACAGGGAATATTAAACAACATAAATTTAGGTGATTAGCTTAAAAATATTTCTGAGTAGTAAGTAATAAATACATGCATTAATTCCATTGTTTCTCAAATTTAAAGTAATAGTCACTTTACATTAAAGGAAAAATTTTTAGAGAAGTTTTGAAAGTACTTTTTGGAATTTAATTGCATATAATTACCATTATAAAGAAAAAGTTTGCCAGTTTAATTTGATAGGTGAAATATAATAATTTTGAACCACCACCAAAATGATTAACACACACCTATTACAAAATTTAAAAAATTGTATTACCAATTGTTGATGAGAGCATGTAGCAAATTTAACTTTTATATATTTCTAATAGGAATTCAAAGTTATATAACCTTTTACAATTAAATATAAACTATCTTATCATTTAATAATCCTAATCTGAGATATTTACCCAAGAGAAATAAAAATATATGTCTTCACAAAAACTCTTATGTGAATGTTTATATTATAATCATTAAATATAGAATACAACCTAATGTCCATCAACTTGTGAATGGATAAGCTAACTGTGATACATCAATACAATAGAATAGGAAAAAAATAATGATTTCATGTAACAACATGAAGTATCTCAAAAGCACAAGGCTAAATAAGTCAGACCAAAGGGTCTATAAACTGAATGTTACCATTTACATGCTCTGTAGAAAAGGTGAAACTAAAAAGCTCAGAAATCATATTAGTAGTCCCAGGGAATAGGGGTAAAGGGAAAGGAATTAACAACACAACTGAGCATGGGAACTTTTACATGCATGTATTTGTATGTGTGTGTGTATACATTAAACATATATTACATATATTTATATGTGTACATATATATATTATTATAAAATATTTTAAAAATTGCTTTCTATGTGTATGTATTAAATATATGTGTGTATAACAAATATACAGCTAAATGAAATATATTTCACTGTGTTTAAATTACCTCAAAAATTCTGACTTAGATAGGGAAAAATGCAATTATAAATTCTTACAGATCAATAAATTATATATACTATTTCACTTTGAAAAAATACTGACTTTAAGTTTAGGGTAATGTGTTTACATATTCCCCTTAAAAAGGTTTTCAGAAGAAACAATTTTGACTAGAAAGAAGTTTTAGTTACATTCCTGTATAAAGTCTCCACCGCTACCTCTGTTTCTCAGTGTTCCTGAGATTTGACTTTCATTAGAAATAAAGCAGACTATATTTTAAAAGTTTAGTTCAGTAATGTTTCATGGAATCTTATATTTCTTTATTTAACTTGCCCAGGGCTGGTTTCTCTTCATCAGTGTTATTAATAGTTTTAAAATATGATGTATATAAATGATTAACTGAGTGCATAAGAGGTCTCGTCAGCATTATTAACTTTTGTTCTTATTACTAATGTATTTTAGTAATTAATTGCACAATCGATTATTTTAGCATTGTAACATGTATAAAGAATATAAGCTTTGGAGAGAAGGCGCCATGGTTTATTCATGGCTGCTATATTCAGAGTCTAACATTGTGCTGTGCAAAAATTATATTAACAAATATTTCTTGACTAAATAGCTATGGATAAATAAGGTCATAAACAAAGGAATATAAAATAATAATAATATCTAAATAAATGTAAATGGGATAACAGAAAAGAGACTAAGCCTTATTAAACTCTTATTTTGTATTTGAGACTCAAAGGGGGAAAAAAGGAAAAAAAAAAACAACTAAAAATGTATATAGAGGGAAACTGTTAAATTTAAGTATGTACTATAAAATATTTTTGGAGAAGGCGATGGCACCCCATTCCAGTACTCTTGTCTGGAAAGTCCTATGGATGGAGAAGCCTGGTAGGCTGCAGTCCATGGGGTCACGAAGAGTAAGACACGACTGAGCAACTTCACTTTCACTTTTCACTTTCATGCACTGGAGAAGGAAATGGCAACCCACTCCAGTGTTCTTTCCTGGAGAACCCCAGGGACAGGGGAGCCTGGTGGACTGCCCTCTATGGGCTCACACTGAGTCGGACACGACTGAAGCGACTTAGCAACAGCAGCAGCATAAAATATTTTAAAAACTCAACCCACATTATCATTGGTCATAAGACATCTATACTTTTCCTAAATGAAAGATGTTGTGTTCATTTCTAGAATTAATCTTTGAACCAGTACATTCAAGTTGTCTTTTTATTAGCCCTGAAAGTCTCTGGAACCTCATGCTTCATTTTTTCAAATGAGATTCTCTTTCCTTAGCTCCTTTTTCTGAGACAGTGTCCCTTTTTGATGTGGGGAAGTCTGTGCCCCACACAAACCTGCAGGAGATAATAAGGGTAGTTCTGTTGGCTTGATTTTCTCTGCTTCCCCATGATCCTTTTGTCTGTCTGATCACTCCTTGTCTGATTAGCATCTGTGGCAGAGATCTGAAACTGTCCCTCAGCTTGGCTAGGCCCGTAGTTCCCAACTGTCTTGGCTTCATGCTGCCTCCTATGATACTAAGTCCCTATGATTTTTATCCCTTATCTCTCAGGGTGGTGCACCTACCTTACCCTGCTGCAGGGAGCCCCATACTGCATTCGCTAGCTCTCAACTCCATGTCCGCCCTCTCAAGAGTGGGACAAACCTGAGGTCAGCTTTGACCCCAGTGTGACAGTAGGGTTGATCTATACCTACACTATGGGCATGCATTGAGGAAGCCAAGAGCAGCTGTTTTTCTAGAGTTTTAATTGATGGTGTACGAGAGCTATGTATTTTACTTTTCACTTGTCTAATCCCTTGAGCTAAAGCCCAAAGAGGAGAAAAAAGTGGGCCAGATTGGCTCAATTTACAGTCCTCCCTCTCTCTCTCTCTTTTTTTCTCTAATTATTTCCTCAACTCCCAGACGAGTTTTCAATTTGTTGTTGTTGAATTTATTATTATTATTTATCTCATTGCCATGCATCTGTTAGTTAGTCTGCTCATAACAGACAGAAATATGGTTCCAGTATCACAGAGAGTTTATTTTCTCTAGACAGTAGGAGGATCCTGGAAGATGTTTCCAGGCCTTTGCTCCTGGAACTTTAGTGGAAGTTTTTGGGTGAGGAAAAAGGTCATGAGGCAATTTCAAATATCTTCCTTCAAGATAACAATCTAGCTGAGGTTATAAGTTCCCTGAAAAATTCTATTCAGTGTGTTGGAAACTGAATATTGTCTCTTTACTTTCCTTTATAATCTTTCTATAGTGAACCATATTTTAACTACAAGCAACTACATTTCTTACAATGACTAGGATAAAGGTCATATACTCTGAAGGAGATGGGGAGGAGATGTGGAGGGACATTTTTTTAAAGTTCACAATTTTGTGTTAACTACCTCTGACATATTTTCTCATAGTATTCATCATGTCCTATGTTATAGTATTTATTTATATATTTAGTTTTTGACTTTCTGTCTCCTCCTCTGGAATGCAAGCACCATGAAATGTATGCTTAACTTGTTCATCACCCCACCCCCAATGCCTGCAATTGTGCTTGGCAAAGAACAGTTTATACACAGTTAAATTTTTAGAATCAATAAGTGAATGGAGTATAGTAAATAGTTTTCACAGCTTTTAACACAAATGTTCAAAAATTGAAATGTTTCATAATATAAGAGAAAATTTAAGAGACTGATAGCAGTTCTGAAATCTCAACATTGATTAATGGCACCCCACTCTGGTACTCTTGCCTGGAAAATCCAATGGACGGAGGAGTCTGGTAGGCTGCAGTCCATGGGGTCGCTAAGAGTCAGACATGACTGAGCAACTTCACTTTGACTTTTCACTTTCATGAATTGGAGAAGGAAATGGCAACCTACTCTAGTATTCTTGCCTGGAGAATCCCAGGGATGGGGGAGCCTGATGGGCTGCCCTCTTTGGAGTCACACAGAGTCGTACACGGCTGAAGTGACTTAGCAGCAGCAGCAGCAGCAGCAGCAGTATTTGTTCCTTGGTCCAGTGACTGTGTTAAATCCATGGTTCAATTTACTTCATTTATTCTTTATATTTTTATATTCTCATGCTGAAATATCCTCTGTACTATGCCTTATGAACACTCATATTTTCAACTGGGACATAGCTTTTGCATTTTACATTTTATATCCCTTTTATCCTCTCACAAAATAGTATTTTCAGTTTATATTTCTTATATATGTAATATTAAAACAGGTTGATTTGATTTATGCACTACATCTAGAATAGAGATTTGGTCTAAGCTTGACTCTGACATTAGACCACATCATGTGTCATTGGCCTTCTGTTGATGGCTATATTGGGGTCAAGTATCAAAACATGGTCCATCTAGTAGGGATGTGCAATACAAAATATGATAAATATACAAATATATATCTTGCTGTAGTGCTAAATGGAGGGAGAACATTCTCAAAATTATCATAAATATTGTTCACTCCTGAAGCTCAGTCCCAGGGAGAGGACCAGGCTTAGGTGCAGAAGCAGCCTGAAGAGTTTGGGTCATGGCAACTGAGCATGTACTAGGAAGAAACCTAGGCTTCCAGAGGCAAGTCTCTATTATTGGGAAGTGCATTAAGAGAGGGGGCAGTACTACCATAAAATCTTTGCTCGTTGTGAGTGTTCCAAGGCAACAGGACACACTTATGAGAGCTATGGGGGTTGGCATGAATTG
The DNA here is from genome assembly GCA_006410875.1 of Neotragus pygmaeus. Taxonomy (NCBI): domain Eukaryota; kingdom Metazoa; phylum Chordata; class Mammalia; order Artiodactyla; family Bovidae; genus Neotragus; species Neotragus pygmaeus. The sequence goes on from SJYV01023084.1 coordinate 258,545, forward strand.
CCAGCACCTCTTCCAGATGTATGGGCAGACACAAGGCCCCACCCCATCTAACCTAGAAGAGTGTGAATAGCTACTGAAACTAGAAATACCGCCAGTGGGTCACAAGACCAGCAACTCTATCAACAGGCCCCAGGGCCCACCTCCACTGATCTGGAGGATGTGGAGACAGATCCAGCCACTCAGACTTTTGTCAGTGAGCCTCAGAACCTTCCCATGTTATCCCAGGAAGATGCAGATGGCTTCCACAGCTAAGAGGTCCATTGGTAGATGCCAGAGCTTACCCTGCTGCCCTGAGAGCACTAAGATAGCTCTCTCTCTCAGGAAGTTCATCAGTGGGAAGCCTCCCTGCTGTCTCAGGATAGTTTTCAATATTGGGAAGCTTGCCAGTGTGGGCTGAGACTCACCACTGTCCTGGGAGAATGCAGAAGGTTTGCATGACTAGGAAATCCATCAGTGGGTGCCAGAACCTGGGAGTACACAGATAACTACCCCTACTAGGAAATCCATCAGTGACTGCCAAGAGCTGCCCCACTGTCTTAGGAGTGTGCCCCACTTCACTCTTCTAGAAGGGTACAGACAGATCCCACCACTAGGAAATCCATTCCAAAGAAGTGCTAAAACCATACCAGGAACTACGCAAAGAGCTAAAATTTCTTCTCACAGCTGTGCAAACTGGAGGATTTACCTCAGCTGATGGCTTTCTGTCAATAAATTCATTCCTGTGAAACATCCAAAGAATAAGTGCTCTTGCAGCTGGGGCAGTTCTGAGTGTAGCATCCATGGGGTCTGTGGGCATGTACACATATGGGTAAGACCAGACAAGAATTCAAGCTGCCTTCACAGATCCCACAGTGAGTCCAAGTGCACAACTACTGCAGTATTTGAATCTAACTTTGTTGTACCAGTGCCAGTGGCTGAGTGAAAACAATGCCTGAGAATCATCAGGGCCAATTGTCAGCATGCCCACAGTTAAGGCAGGGCCAAGGACAGCACCAACAACTTTACTTTGTGAGCCCACTCTACAGACAGAAGAGGAGCCATGGAACATATTTATAGGTAAACAGCTCCAAAGGAGTAAAATGCAAATGGGTTCTGGCCAGTGGCAGTGCTACAGTCCCCTCTACCTCACACCATAGATCAGATCACAGCTAAGAAACAGCTAGAGGCACCTACTCCAACAACTAGGGAGCAGACTCTGCCTCTTAAAGTGCAATGAGGATCACAGAGCAAAGAGTAGCTCCCACTCAGTAACTTGGACAGGCTTTGATAACCACACCAATCAACCCCCACAACCATCAAGGAGATAAGGGCACAAGGACACAAATTCTGAACCAACCTCACTCACCAGGGTGTAGACACCAGAAGCAAGGGGAACAGTGATCCTGCAATGTGCAGAAAAGAGACCACAAACACAGTAAGTCTGACACAATGAGATGACAAATATGTTTCAGACAAAAGGAGCAAGATAAAAACATAAGAACAAGCAAATGAAGAGAAGATAGCAATCTATCTGAAAAAGAATTGAGTAATCATAGTAAAGATAAACCAAGATATCAAAAATATAACAGAGGCATGGGATTCTCTGGTGGCTCAGATTGTAAAGAATCCATCTGCAATGCAGGAGACATGGGTTTGATTCCTAGGTTGGGAAGATCCCCTGGAGAAGGAAATGGCTGCCCATTCCAGTATTCTTGTCTGTACAATCCCATGAACAGAGGAGCCTGGTGGGCTATAGTACATGGGGTCACAAAGAGTCAAAAACTACTAACACACATGGATCAAGAAGATAAAAGAAAAGGTTAACAAAGACCTAGAAGAACGAAAGAACAGACAAGATGAGCAAGAGAGTAACCAAAATGAAAAATACTCTACAAGGAATCAATAATAGAAAAATTAACACAGATGAACTGCTAAGTGATCTGGAAGACAATATGGTAGAAATCTCTGCCACAGAACAAAGTAAAGAAAACAACTTAAAAGAAATGGGGATAGTCTCAGAGACCTCTGGGACAACATTAAAAGCACCAATATTCAAATTATATAGGTCACAAAAAAAGAAAAAGAAAGAAAAGAAAATACTTGAGGAGATCATAGTTGNTCTCTGCCACAGAACAAAGTAAAGAAAACAACTTAAAAGAAATGGGGATAGTCTCAGAGACCTCTGGGACAACATTAAAAGCACCAATATTCAAATTATATAGGTCACAAAAAAAGAAAAAGAAAGAAAAGAAAATACTTGAGGAGATCATAGTTGAAAATTTTGCTATCATGGAAAAGGAAATAGTCACCCAAGTCCAGGAAGTGTAGGGAGTCCCAAAAAGATAAATCCAAGGAGGAATACATCAAGACATGTATCAATCACATTAACAAAAATTAAATACAAAGAAAAATTTCAACAAGGAAAATTCAATGAATAACATACAGTGTAATCCTTATAAGGTTATTAGGTGATTTTTCAGCAGAGATTTCAGGCCAGAAGGGAGAGGTAAGACATATTTAAAGTGAAGAAAGAGGAAAAACTTACAAACAAGAAAATTCTACCCAGAGAGGCTCTCATTCAGAGTCAATTGAGAAATCTAAAGCTTTACAAACAAGCAAAAGCTAAAAGAATTTAATACTATCACACCAGCTTTACAACAATAGCTAAAGGGAATACTCTAGGTAAAAAGCACAAGAGAAGAGAACAAAAGAGACTGGGAAGAAAAACAACCTAGAAAAGGAAACGCAAAACAATTTTTAAAATGGCACTAGGAACATACATATTGATAATTACCTTAAATGTAAATTGATTAAATGTTCCAACCAAAAGACGTATACTATCTGAGTGAATATAAAAGCAAGACCCATATACATGCTCTGTGTATATAAGAGACCCACTTAAAAACTAAGGATACTTGCAGACTGAAAGTAAGGGGATGGTAAAAATTATTCCATGCGAATGGAAATCGAAAGAAAGCTGAAGTAGCAATGCTTGTATCAGACAATTTAGACTTTAAAATAAAGACTGTTATAAGAAACATGGAATAATGATCAAGAAATGAATCCAAGAAGATACAATAATAATAAATATTTATGCATCCAACATAGGATCCCCTCAATATATAAGATAAACGCTAACAACCATAAAAGGGAATCTCTTGCATTCCTACACACTAACAACACAAGATCAGAAAAAGAAATTAAGGAAACAGTCCCATTTGCCACCATAACAAAATGAAGGGTTAATGCAGCCANTGGTGGATTCATGTCAATGTATGCCAAAATCAATACAGTACTGTAAAGTAAAATAAAAAAAAAAAAAAAAAAAAAGAAGAAGAAAGAAAGAAAGCTGAGTGCCAAAGAATTGATGCTTTTGAACTGTGGTATTGGAGGATACTGTTGAGAGTCACTTGGACTTCAAGGAGACCAAACCAGTCCATTCTAAAGGAGATCAGTCCTGACTATTCATTGGAAGGAGTGATGTTGAAGCTGAAACTCCAATGCTTTGGCCGCTTGATGCAAAGAGATGACTCATTAGAAAAGACCCTGATGCTGGGAAAGATTGATGGCAGAAGGAGAAGGGGACAACAGAGGATGAGATGGTTGGATGGCATCACTGACTCAATGAAGATGAGTTTGAGTAAACTCCGGGAGTTGATGATAGACAAGAAGGCCTGGCATGCTGCAGTCCCTGGGGTCGCAAAGAGTCGGACACAATTGAGCAACTGAACTGACCGAAGAACAAATAATTTGTAATATACCTCACAATTATGTAAACATGACAGCATGTTAAGAAATCATAATTGGGAACTTTTAGAATAGAACAGGTTTCCCTGTTGGCTCAGCTGGCAAAGAATCTGCCTGCAATGCAGGAAACCTGGGTTCGATCCCTGGGTTGGGAAGATCCCCTAGAGAAGGGAAAAGCTACCCACTCCAGTATTCTAGCCTGGAGAATTCCACGGACTGTATAGTCCATGGGGTCGCAAAGAGTCGGACACAGCTGAGCGCCTTTCACTTCCAGTAGTTTAGCCTCAAGCCTAAAGTTCTATCCTATTATCTTTTCTAACCAGCAATAGTTGAGTCATTCAGGAGCAGAAAAGAGAGGGAAAAAATATGTTATCTTATATTTCCCCATTAGCCCATCCCTATATCTGTATGTTGCTATGGAAATCAATTGCTCCTCTGGTAAGACACCTCTTTCTGTCTTTCATATTCTCTGACTATTCTGTTTCAATACCTATTGAGATAGTCCCACATCATTAAGTATTTCTTGTCAGTCTGCACAATTGTCAGAGTAATACCTTTGAAACAGAATTTTGATCTACTATTTCACTGTTTAAAGGCCTTCAAAGACTGCAAGGATGTTGTAATGAATGAAGGTAATGTCTTCACACAGAACGGTGAAATTCAGAGTCTTTATTTTCCACCTGTTATTTCCTTTCTCTCTCTAGGAGCCAGAATGACACCTCAGGTAGGAGTTTGGGCTATGTCCCTGTCTGACACTAAGGAAAAGGCCTATAGATATCTGGGGGTTCCCCAAGGAAATGACTTTACTCTTGTGCTCAGTTCAGTTCAGTTGCTCAGTCATGTCCGACTCTTTGAGACCCCATGAATTGCAGCACGCCATGCCTCCCTGTCCATCACCAACTCCCGGAGTTCACTCAGACTCATGTCCATTGAGTCAGTGATGCCATCCAGCCATCTCATCCTCTGTCATCACCTTCTCCTCCTGCCCCCAATCCCTCCCAGCATCAGAGTCTTTTCCAATGAGTCAATTCTTCGCATGAGGTGGCCAAAGTACTCTTGTGCCAGACAGAGCCTAAAAAAAGCCTCCAGGGGTCCCTGCTTCTTGGTTTATGCCCTTGTATACTACCCCTCCTTTTTTAAATTTAATTTTTATGTTGTAGTTGATTTACAATGTTGTTAGTTTTGTGTGTACAGTGAAGTGGTTCAGTTATGCATATATACATATCCATTCTTTTCCAGATTATTTTCCCATTTAGGTTATTACAGAGTGTTATGTAGAGTTCCCTGAGCTATACAGTAGATCTTCGTTGATTATATACTTTATATAGTAATGTGTATATGTTAATCCCAACCTCCTAATTTTTCCCTCTCCACCATCTTTCCCCTTTCGTGACCATAAAGTTGTTTATGAAATCTGTGAGTCTGTTTCTATTTTGTAAATAAGTTTGTGTCATTTCTTTAGATTCCACATATAAGTAATATCATGTATTTTTCCTTCTCTTACTTCACTGTATACTAAATATTATCTCATATTTGTTTGTGAATGATTTCCTAACTTTACTTTCTGTTTCCTTTATCACTCTTAATTTTCCTGTTTCTAGTTGTGGCCTTTTCTTTTCCACCTAGAGAAGTTCCTTTAGGATTTCTTGTAGAGCTGGTTGAGTGCTGCTGAATTTTCTCAGCTTTTGCTTGTCAGTAAAGCTTTTGATTTCTCCATCAAATATGAATGAGAACCTTGCTGGGTAGGTGTATTCATAGTTACAGGTTTTACCCTTTCATCACTTGAAATATATATTGTGCCCCTCCCTTCTGGCCTACAGAGTTTCTGTTGAAAATCAGTTGATAACGTTATGGAGATCCCCTTGCATGTTACTTAATGCTTTGCCTTTGTTTTTAATTTTTGTCAATTTGATAACGTGTCTGTTTGATTAACAGGTGTGTTGGGTTTATCCAGTATGGCACTCTCACACATCCCAGACTTGTGTTTCCTTTCCCATGTTAGGAAGCTTTTCCTCTAGTAGCTGTTCAAATATTTTCTTAGGTTCTTTCTCTCTCTTGCCTCTTTATGGGAACCTTATAATGCAAATGCTGGTGAGTTTAATGTCGTCCCAGAGGTCTCTTAGACTGTCCTCATCCCTTTTCATTCTTCTTTATTCTGTCCTGCAGCAGTGATTTCCACCAATCTATTTTCAGCTCACTTATTTGTTCTTCTGCTTCATTTATTCTGCTACTGATTTCTTCTAGTGTATTTTTCATTTCAGTTATTGTTTACCTCTGTTTGTTCTTTAAAGCTTCTGTGTGTGTTAGTCACTCAGTCGTGTCCAACTCTTTGTGACCCCCATAGACTATAGCCCTCCAGGCTCCTCCGTGCATGAGATTTCCTAGCTGTCAACACTGGAGTGGGTGGCCAATTCCCTTCTCCAGGGGATCTTCCCAGCCCGGGGATAGAACCCAGGTCTCCTGCACTGCAGGTAGGTTCTTTACTATCTGAGCCACCAGGGATGCCCAAACACAGCTGCTAAAACCTGGGATTGAACCAGGGACTTTGACATTTCTTGTATCCTCTTAGTCTGTGCCTCTATTATTTTCCCAAGATCTTGGATCATCTTCCGTATTATTCCTCTGAATGCTTCTTCAGATAGATCGTCCCTCTCCACTTCACTTAGTTGCTCTTTGGGGGTTCCACCTTTGTCTTCATCGGGAACATACTTCTCTGCCATCCTTTGGTGTAACTTTCTTTCCTTGTGGTCTCCACTCTGCACAGAACTGCAGTCCTTGTTTCCAGTGTCTGCCCCCCGGTGGGTGAAGCTGGTCCAGAGGCTTGTGCCGGCGTCCTGGCGGGAGGGACTAGCGGCTGCCCACTTACTGATGGACGTGCAGAGGCACCAGAGCATTCCTTTGCCGGCAGGGCCATGTCAAGCGATGTGTTTATAGGCGGCTGTGAGGTCAGGACAGCTTCCTGTCTGCTGACAGATGGGGCTGTGGTTCCACCCTGTTAATTGCGCGGCCGGAGGCCTCCCAGCTCGGGAGCGTGCCGGCCGCTTTTTTCTTGAGTGCGGACTGGACTTGGTGAGTCACTTGCAAGGAACAGAGTGCGGCAGAAGGAGATGTCATTTCCAAGATCAGGTTCCAAAGGACAGGGGCCTCTGTCTGGGAGACTCTCTCCCGCTCAGTAACCCTGAGGGGAAGGATCGCCAGTGAGCGCCTTGGCTGTCAGGAAGCCAGCAGCGGTGAGGGCTGGTGCTCACCAAGCCTCACATGAATCTGCTTGGAAGGGGACCCTCTGCCTGCAGGAACTTTCCGCAGACTCTGCCAGCGTCTTGACCAGCGGCCTATTGAGAGGCCCTGAGCCAAAAAGGCCAGGCCCAAATCCCTGACCTAGAAAAACGGAAATGACGGGTCTTTGTTGCTTTAAGCTGCTTATTTAGGAGTAATTTGTTACTCAGTGACAGATCATTACTATAATCACTTCCCAATCGCTCCATGATGAGGCCCATTAATTAATAAGCCCCAACAACCCATCCATAGCTTTCCCTTGGGTTTTTACTGTTTTGCCTTTTGTCATGAATAATTGAGAAGGGGCATGAGGAATATTTGGGGAATGATGGTTAATTTTCTCAAAAACAGTGATGGTTCCATGAGCATAATATATATATCATAGTGTATCAAATTATTTTGGAGAAGGAAATGGCAACCCACCCCAGCGTTCTTCCCTGGCAAATCACCGTGGACAGAGGAGCCTGGCGGGCTGGAGTCCACGGGGATGCAGAGAGTCAGACACAGGGAAGTGACTTGGCACGCACACAGCACACACACCTTATTATTTGCTAATTATACCTCAATAAAGCTGTTAAAATATGATAGATATGTAGGATAAACCAAATATTTGAAAAGCAAAGTCCAGTATAATAGACAGGGACTGAAATAAATAAGATGTAAAGAAATAAAACTCAAAGAATACTGAAACAGTGCAAAATGAAAGAAGGAATTTTTTTTAATCTATAATAATTATCTTCTGAGAAATAAATGAAAACGTTTTCATCCATGAAAAAGGGAGGCTATAGAAAAAGAGCAGTGTGAGAAAGAAACTACTCTCAGAAATTAAAAATGTAATAATGGAAGCTAAAAATTCAACAGAAGGTTTGGAAGATGAAGTTTATGGGATCTCTAGAAAGTATAGTAAAGACAAAGAGGAAAAATGGGAACAAAAAGATAAAATTAAAGACAATTCTGGAGGTCTAACATTTGAATAAAGGGAGTCCTGAGCATGGAGGAGATATAAAGATGACAAAGGGGAGTTATTTATCAATGAATTTTGAAAAACTAAACCCACATTTATACATTTAAGTGGCCGAAATATTGCTCAAAAAATAAATTTGAAAAGCCTTGCCATAAGGCATTTTGTATTAGTTATCATCACTTGCATGTTAAGTTGCTTCAGTCATGTCCGACGTTTTGCAGCCCTATGCACTCTAGCCCACCAGGCTCCTCTGACCGTGGAATTCTCCAGGCAAGAATACTGGAGCGGGGTGCCATGTCCTCCCAGGGCGTCTTCCTGACCCAGGGACAGAGCCTGCTCCTCTTAGGTCTCCTGCATTGGCAGGTGGGCTCTTTACCACTAGCGCCACCCGGGAAGCCCACATTAGTGATCGTTAGTGCTCAGCTGTGTCTGATTCTGCGACCCCGTGGACTGTAGCCTTCCAGGCCTCTGTTCGTGGGATTTCCCAGGCAAGGATACCTGAGTGGGTTGCCATTTCCTCCTCCAAGGGATCGTCCCGACCCAGGGATCACACCATTGTATCTTAGTCCCCCTGCATTCGCAGGCAGATTGCTTACCACTAGTGCCACCTGGGAAGCCCATTAGTTACCGTTGCTCTGTAATAAATGACTGTGAAAAAAACAAAACAAACTATACTTTATCTCACAGTTTCATTGGGTTAGAAATCCAGACATATTAATAACTTAGTTGGGCCTGCTGTTTCAGAATCTGTCACAAGGCTGCAGTCAAAGTGTTGGTCAAGACTAGGGTCTCATCTGCAGGCAAAGCAAGGAAGACTCAACTTCTAAGATTACTCACGAATTAGGCAGGATTTAGTTCCTTGTTACTAGACTAGCATCTCAACAACTTGCAGCCTTCTGGACACAGACCATCATCAGCTCTTGTCTTGTAGACCTCTCCAATATGGCAACATGATTTGCCAAAGCATAAATGCCAAGAAGGCAAAAGAGAATTTTTCGGTAAGACAAAAATCACATCTAATCATAGGAGTGATATCCCATTACCTTTGTCATATTCTGTTGGTTAGAAACAAGTCATTGCGTCAGCTGCATACTCAAGAGAGATATACATGGGGCATGAGTACTAGGAGGTGGGGACTACTGGGGACCTTCTTGAAAATCTATCACGCTGTTTATGAAAATTGAAAAACTAAGGAAAAAGGAAGCTTAAAACTTCCTGTGATAGAGAGAACCATTAGCAATCATAAAACATTTCATGTGTTTCTTTATTTTTCCCAGAAGACTTTCTTGCAGTTAGATGAGTAGTGATTTTTAACCAGGAGTGACTTTGCCTCCCAAGAGACCCTGGCAGTGTTAACAGACATTTGTCACAAGTCGAGAGTGTCACTGCTATCTAGTGGACAAAGCCAGACGTGTTGCTAAATACCCTACAGTGTATAAGACAACCATCCCCAATTGCCTCCCCTCACCCCAGCCCAGGAAAATAATGTATCTAGTCCAAATGTCAATATGGTCAAAATTTAGAAACCCTGGGTTTGAATCACTTGTTTTTTGCCAAGAGCCATGAGCAGAAGTGACATGATTTAATTACCAAAGCAATTAAAAACTAGCATCTTCCCTCTTAAGTCTTTCTCTGTCAAAGTGAATTGGAAAGCCACATATTGAAATGGTGGCATTACACGATGGAAAGACCCTGAGTTCCCAGGTCATCAGGTGGAGAGCCCCTAATGAGTTATATCAGAGTTTATGGAAGCAAGAAGTAAACATTTGTTTTGTTAATTGTGATTTCAGCATTTGTCTATTAAGAAAATTAGCAATAAATAAATCGTACAGTTTCAGAAAGAATAAACAGGCTACACAAATGCCTGGGAATCTAGATGGCATCAGATGCCATGAAAGCCAGCCTCAAAACCTAGGAGGCAGTGGAGCAGTTCCCCCAGTGCACTGAGGGACAATAATGCCTACTGTAGAATAAGTATCTGTTGGTATTTAAATATATTTAGTTTATAATGTTTGGAAATAGATAAGATTTCATATAAAACTTTATCTAACTGTATGCTGTTATTTAGTTTAGGTAGAGTTCAAATAACAAATGACATGAATTTATCCCTGCGTCAACTTATTAAATATATGGGCTTCCCTCATGGCTCAGACGTGAAAGAATCTGCCTGCAATGTGGGAGACCTGGGTTCGATCCCCTAGAGAAGGGAAAGGCTACCCACTCCAGAATTCTGGCAAGAATTTCCTTGACAGAGGAGCCTGGCAGGCTACAGTCCATGGAGTTACATTATTAAATATAAGGGTAGAATAAATGCATTTTCATATTATCTACCTTCTATTCATCATCTTCTTTAGAGTCCCCTCCCAAATGAAGGGATAAATCAAGAATAAGAAATGGACAACAGTGAATTCAGAAAACACCAGCCTTAACAGAGAACACTGGTCAGGAGTATTCCCAGGATGATTGTGATGGGAGCCTAGCAGGTTCCAGCTGGTGTAAGAAGACACTTAAATGTAACATGTTCAAAATTGAACTCATCACTTATTCTCAATCCAACCTATGTCCCTGAAAGGGCTCTTTGAGACTGAGTTAAGTTTTAGGAAACTTTATTCTAAATAACCCTACACTAACTCATACTCATTCTTCCAGATTGGTTTTGAANTATGTCCCTGAAAGGGCTCTTTGAGACTGAGTTAAGTTTTAGGAAACTTTATTCTAAATAACCCTACACTAACTCATACTCATTCTTCCAGATTGGTTTTGAAAGTTTTCTGGAATCTCCCTCTGCCTTGGGCCATGCTGTGTGTCCCCTGCTTTGTGAAATCATCTCCATAGGTTGCTGTAAGCTGTCCTTAAAGAATTTACTCTTGTTTTGCTATGTCTTTCGACAGCTTTCAATCACATAGCAATCCTGTTGTGATAACCACTCACATTAAGTGTTTCAATCACATCAGTTGCTCAGTTGTGTCCGACTCTTCGC
>SJYV01023087.1:0-14955 GCA_006410875.1 Neotragus pygmaeus
TCCAGCGTTTCTCATGATGTACTCTGCATAGAAGTTAAATAAGCAGGGTGACAATATACAGCCTTGATGTACTCCTTTTCCTATTTGGAACCAGTGTGTTGTTCCATGTCCAGTTCTAACTGCTGCTTCCTGACCTGCATACAGATTGCTCAAGAGGCAGGTCAGGTGGTCTGGTATTCATCCTAGACTAGTCTATATTCAGATGGCCCCCATCCATGGGAGAATGTCCAGTCAAGCTCAGCAGAGCTGCTAATCTGGTCATGGATTAATGAATGAGCCCAGCTCAGATGAGAAAAATAGCTCAGTGGAACCATAGATTTGTGAGAATAGTATTTTCTTATTATTACAGCATTAAAATTTTTTAAAATCCCATTGAATGAATATTAACTAGTTAAATAGTACATGTTGTTTATAGAGGCAATGACTTTAAAAAAATTACTAACTTTAGCTGTTGCTGTAATCTATAAAAATGTCCTTTGGTTAGTTCTGAGATTAGGTAGCTGGTAAATTCCAAGCCAGTTTTCCCCCTTAACTTAAAACAGTCTCTTAAGACACTATTAGTGTCACTGCTGCTGATCTATCCAACCTGGAGGAGTAGGGACTATGTCTCTCTTTCTAACCACTGTTTAGTCAGCATGTTCCTAATTATCTGTTGTACAAAATCATTCTACAAATATTTGCTGGATGAATGAAGTTTGAATGGCCTTCTTGAGCAAGAGCAATACTTCTAGGGAAACCTGATTAATATTCAAAATGTCTCAATATTTTGGAAAGCATTTATTTTTCTCTTTTTAGAAGCAATTTAAAAATACACTTGTTTTGACTCTTGGGAAGAAAATTTTTTTTTACCCTTTTCTACAAATGATAGTGCTTCAGTGCAAAATGAAAATGCATTTATAAATGCAATAATATAAAAGTGGTAAAGAATATTCTTGTCAAGCAGCAGGTGAAGGTTTGGTCTCTGGCTTGGGAAGATCCACTGGAAAAGGAAATGGCAACCCACTCTAGTATTCTTGGCTGGGAAACCCCATGGACAGAGTAGCCTGGTGGGCTACAGTCCATGAGGTTGCAAAGGAGTTGGGCACAACTTAGCAAGTAAACAATGACAAATAAGTCAAAGATGGCGTCAGTGAGAGTCACCCTTGTTAATTACTGGCATCTTTGAGATGTGCACTTTCAGCTTTTGTCTGATGGTTGGAGGTAATTGTGCGTCCACTCATCTCTTTCTTTTTATGAGAGATCTTTGTGAGCAAGGCCACAGATTTGAAAATGGCAATGTGAATTTTGAATTTAGATCCTATAATCCATCCATCCAGTCATTGGAAAGACTGATGTTGAAGGTGAAATTCCAGTATTTTGGTGATCTGATGTCAACAGTCGACACACTGCAAAAATCCCCGATGAAGGAAAAGATTGAGCACAGAAGGAAAAGAAGGCATCAGGATGAGATGGCTGGATGGCATAACTGATGCAATGGACATGAACTCGGGCAAACTTTGGGAGATGGTGAGGGACAGAGAGGCCTGGACTGCTACAGTCCGATACAAAGAGTAGGACATGACTGAACAGCAATACATCCATGGCTCACAAATCTTGGGGTAGGGAGAGCAAAGTTGTTTTTATATCTTGATCAAGTCCTGAAGCTTTATCACACCAAGATTCAGCTATAATCTAAAGTGAAGGGGACAGAAAAAAAGACACTAAATACTTTTATATTTTCTTCTTAGAAGAGAATCATTCACTGAAAATCTGGAAGAAATTTTCTTAATTGATGTTTTAAAAGAAACTTAACTCACAAAATTCATTAGAAAAACAATGCCTGCCAAATGTGAGATCAATGTTTGTAAGGTGTAAATAGAATCACTTGGTATATGTCCAGGACAACATTTTAGAGCATGCAATAAAAACTTAATAAATGGTAACCTAGAGGCAGGAACAAGGTTATTTATCAGGTGGCCAAGATGTTTCTTTGATTTTTAAGTAGAAATAAAAGACATTTTTCATTTTCATCAAGTACTTTATTGAACAACATATTCACCATTTTGTTCCACTACTTTCTGACATTTTCCAGGCAACTTCATAATTCCTTTTTCCCAAAACTTTTTATCTTTTTGAGCAAAGAACTGTTCCAGGTTCCTTTTATACCTGGGAAATTGAAATTTTTTTTCTGTTAAGAGAATTTTGTAAAGAACAAAATAAATGTAAATTCGAAGGTACAATGTCTGGCGAATACAGCAGATGAATTGGAACTTCCAAGCCAAGGTACAACAGTTTTTGCTTGGTCATCAAAGAAAGCTTGCCATTTGGGGTCTTCCTGGTGGAAGATTATTGTTTCTGTTCACTAATTTTGGACGTTTTTTGACAAGTGCCGCTTCTGTTGGACTAATTGGGAGCAGTACTTGTTGGAATTAATCATTTGGTTTTCCCGAAGGATCTCATAATAGACGACTCCTTTCTAATTCCACCGTACACACAAAATCACCTTCTTTGGTTAAGACTGGCCTTTAGTGTGGTTGTGGGTGGTTCATTTTGCTTACCCCACAATCTCTTCTGTTCCACCTTATTATACAGCATCTGCTTTTCATTGTCTATAACAATTTGTTTTAAAAACAAAACATTTTTATTATGTTTCGGAATGGAGTATTGCATATGGAAATATAGTCAACATAACCAAGCTGGTGCAAATGATTTTCAGTGCTTGATTTGGATATTTTGAGTATATTGGCTCTCTCTTGTGTAGTATAACATTGACCATTCTCAATTAATGTCTTGATTTAATCATTGATTTCAATTGGTCTACCAGACCATGGAGCATCATCCAGCGAGAAATCTCCAGTATGAAACTTCACAAGCCACTTTCAACACATTCAAGTCTGTCATAGCATCTTCTCCATACAATGCAGATCTTGTTTTGCACTTTTTTTTTAACCTTTCTTGAAATAGTAAAGCATAATAAGTCAAAAATGTTGTTTTCCCTTCCATCTTCAGTAGTAAAATGATTCCACAAAAATTCACCAATTTTGATGCTTTTTTCTAAAAATGCATGCTGATATGACATCTGTCAACAATACAATCTAGCAAAATTATTTCAAATGAAGTTAAAGACTTAGTTAAAATAACTAAGCACTACTAAAACCAACTTACAGAAAAATATGAAGGAATGTCTGGCCAACTCAATACATCTATTCTTCAGCACGTTGCTCATACGTAGGAGGCAGAGTATGTTGTAGACTGTGTAATTGCTCAATATCCCAGGCTGTCTCCAGAAGATTGTGATTTGTAAATAAGAAAGTTGATGAGATCCCAGGGTGGCCCATTGGATACAGGGGGTCATTTATCTCCCCAAAGGACTGGTCCAATCAGAACCACATGATGCCCTTCCAAACATTCTCTAGTCACTATGGCAATCTGACTTTCATCAGGATAGCAGCCATTCTTTATTCCTCTCCCCTCAAGAAAGAATTAATACATGGGACAAAAATCATACTTAATGTTTTAAATTTAAATTTTAATATTTTATTTGAAAAATACAACTCACAGCAGAGAACTATTTCTTCCCCTACTGCTCTTTCACAAAGGAAACTATATGGTAAATGTAACTGAGATATTTGGCTAGGATAGATCCTGAGAAAAGAGAGGCCCAGTTAGACATGGAATAGACAAAGTCTGTCAAGGGAGGTTCACCTCTCTTTTAACATAAAAGATCCTTTTAGATACTCTTAGGAATCAGATAAAACATGTGCAGAATTTCTGCCATGCAGAGACTACTGAAATTTTCAGGCTGACCAATTTATACTGACCTGGGCCCCAAGTAAGTAGAATAAAAAGATGTCTTTATCAGAAAGATATGTGTGTGCCTGATTTTATTAGACTATATATATACATATTTACAAATGAGTATTTTTTTTAATATGTTTTCATTATTCTCAGTAACAGGATCATGGTTAAGGGCTCTTTGCTGACTTCTTGCCCTAAGCATGTGTATCTTTTTATTCTTCTGAATTTCCTTCATAGCAGGATCATTCATTACACAATCTTGGGTCCATGACATTTATATTTACAAATGACATTACTGGTTTAAATCTGGATTTCTGAGGAATTTTTAACTCCTAGATTCAGATCAGGTTTAGCAAGGTGCAAAGAAAGATTATATATATATATATATATATATGGCTTCCAACAAGAAAAGTGTGACTGATTCCTTGAAGACTGATGCTATACTGAGAAAACAGACCTCATTAAGTCTTACTGGTAATCCTGCCTCCTAAAATATTATGATCATTTCCTCCACTTTTATTTCCAGTAAGTGGATCCTCCACCACTGTTATTGTCTTAAAAAAAAAATCTTTAAAGAGTGTCAAGGCATTCCAAGTGTTTTAATATTCTAAATTTCTTCCAGAACTGAACTTGCTAGAGAAATCTGAAAGGTAGAAATAAGAATTTTCTGCTTTTCTGGTCCTACTGCAAGTAGTTTAAATCCTACAGTGATGAAAAAAAGTAAGTGATGTCTATTTTGAGAGTAATGGAAAGTCTTTGNCCACTGTTATTGTCTTAAAAAAAAAATCTTTAAAGAGTGTCAAGGCATTCCAAGTGTTTTAATATTCTAAATTTCTTCCAGAACTGAACTTGCTAGAGAAATCTGAAAGGTAGAAATAAGAATTTTCTGCTTTTCTGGTCCTACTGCAAGTAGTTTAAATCCTACAGTGATGAAAAAAAGTAAGTGATGTCTATTTTGAGAGTAATGGAAAGTCTTTGGTTATATTTACTTTTTGATTTCTGTTAAAACTGCATAAAAAGTTAAAAATTTATTTCCTTTAGTTCTGTCAAGGTTAAGAAGAATCTTTTCAGTCAATTAACTACTTCTCACATAAGACAAAGCTACTCTGTGTAACTTTGGAAATCACAGTTATTGTCGAGGAATATGTTGAATGGTTTTGTCATAGTCCAATTTATTTTCCTTATAACTTTCATTCTTGATTCCACATGCTCAGTGTAAGGGATGCCCCTCAGGGCCTCTGCTGAGGGGTGGGGTTAGGGCATGGGTGTGAGGGTTGCAGGAGAGACAGCTGACTGAGGTATTGACTTTACAAAGACCTCACATCTAGATTCTTGACATTATTTTTAAATAAGATTATAAATTTATTAGTATATTTTGAAAAGTGTTTATTCTTAAAAGATTAATACCACATAACTTTTATAATTTTATTTTGACTTTTTTTTTCTTTTTTTTTGACAGATAGGTGGTTGCCCAGGACTCCATTGACCCCTGAAAGGCATCGATGTGTCCAGATAACATGGCAGCTGTGGCATATTCACAAAGAATGCTAAATCTGAATTTAAACTTTTACTGTCTCATCCTAGTTGTATGGAGTTGAGCACATTATTTACCCTGCCTTGTCTTTATTTTTCTCATCTGTAACACTAAAGCCAAAACTCTTAACGGTTTACCTGGAACTATTGTGAGGATTTGGGATTGCAAAGAGTTGGACACGACCAAGCAACTTTCACTTTCACTTTTTTTCATTGTTAGGATTAGATGAAATAACGAAGTATAGTATACTTTGTAAACTAAAAAGTACTACACATATGCAAAGCAAAATACATTGATTATATTTCTTGCATTTATATAATTTAATCTGCATTGTCTGGGGGTGATTCTTTTCTATTTAAATTATGTGGAAACTTGGACTAGCCAAAGAATGGAGCCTTTGATCTCTCTTGAGATGGTTATTTGTGGAAAACTGTTCAATAAATAGGTACGATTGCTGGATTCAGTCACTTAGACTATCCTAAACACTGCCTGCATTAAAAAACTACAAGTCAACAATTAAATCACAATTGTCAGGAACAAAAATCCAAATAAATAATTTTAATTATGATACATTACTTATTACAGTAAAAATTGGCATTTTCACCTTCAAAAGCAGAAGCACCAGTCTTAGAATTTATAGAATGAATGGTATTTTAAATGAAATATAGCATAATATTATGTGCAAACATTATTTTAGTATAGAACATACTTTCTAAAAGTAAAGAAATTTCACACACTGAAATCTGTTAGAATGGAAATAAGGTCATGCTGAATAATGAAATAAAAACCCCCATGACTTTCAAAGTCCACTTCGAATGAAATATGGTATGCTGCCAAATAGAAGATACATGATAAATTAAAAAGCTTAACTAGCTCAAAGTGGAGGGACTTCTCACACAGATATGACTCGTGTAGAGGTTTCTTTTCACTTAGTCTCAGTGATTCTGTGAGAAATTAAAATGAATGTTTTATTTCAGAATTAATTTTTATTCATTGGTCATAACTTTTTTATTGAACAACTACCTACTCTGTGTGAGGATTTGTTGCAGGTTTAGGGGAGACAGAGAAGAAAGACACAGTCCTGCCCTTGAGGAGCTCACAGTCTAGTGGGGGAAACAGATAAGCTGACACTGATTTTTAAATTATAAAAATGATTAGACAACTTTATAAACCTTTTTTGTCATCAAACACACTTTGGGTGTTACGAATGGATGGTGAAAAGGGATGATGTCCAATGCAGTGAGAGACCATTTGCTTCAATATCATGTGACTTCTGCGAAGGCAGTGATGTGGTTCTGCAAAAAGAAAAAGGAATTACAAAGTCAGAGTCTTGGGAAAACTAGCTTCATAAAAGATATTGGTGTTTTTACAAATAATCGGTAGCTTTATATAAAATTGTAGCCCAGATACGCTTAAATTGCAAAAACATCCAGCATTATTCAAATGAGTTGCATATATTATTATATCAATTTAGCTACTAATTATATATTTTATCCAATATTCTTAATTAACCAAATAGAGGAAAATGTTATACCTGCCTTTTTCAAAATTAACACTGAAATTTGGAGAGATAAATATGGTAATGCCAGACATGTTAATATTCTGTTCAGCGTTAATGGAATTTTAATGCTGCATGTTGGAGTTTCAGATTAATTGCTCCCTGTGAGACAGATGGCATAGAAAGAGTGGTGAAATGTTCAGACTGAAATGGCATTTGCTCGCTGACAAAGATCTACGTTAAACACTTCATTTTTGATGCATGAATCCAGACTACCGACTGCAATCTCTGTTGTTTACCTCGACCAGAGAATTCTTTGTAGAGACTTTTTTACATTTTTTTTAAGCAACTGAATTGTGTACAAAGGAACCCCGTGGAATTGCTAATATTTAAACGGTTTCAGACATGCAATATGGCTGCTGAAATACTGCAGTGGAAATCGATATGACATAATTAATCATGCTACATATAGGTCATGTCAGGAGCTAACATAAGTGACAGCCCAAACAATAACAGCAGCATTACAAAAGGGTTTTGCCATCAAATTACATGTTTAGAATGTTTTTCTTTGTAGCTTTGACTCTGTATAAGTCAAAGATATCATAAATAGAATTTCACATAATGAACACATGCCATCAGATTTCTTCCATGTATGTGTGGCACTTTTACAAGTTAAAGTGTTTTGAATAGCTAAAACATTTTTTGAATGTATGTGAATAAATTCATTTTCACTGAATCGAGGCATATTAACCACAACTAGAAGAATATCACTGATGACTGCTTAAGGCATTTTTTTCTAGGTCTTACCCACTTCAACCTATTAGAGAAAAACATTATCAGTAAGAATCAGTAGTGACCAGAGCATGTGGACCTTTTTACTAATTCCTTATAAGCCCTTAGAAAGTTTAATTTCCCATTAAAAAAAAAAAAAGTCCTGATAAAAATGTTGACTAATTCAGCGGCTCATCGCTAAGTTTTCTTGAGTATTCCTTCCAAAGCACAAGCATGCCTTTTCTTTCAGAGTTACAGACTGCACTATGATAGAATAAATCCATAAGAACTGTGGAAACACTACATCATAGTTTTATTTCTAGTGGCCCCAGGGGGACTTGAAATCTGTGAACTGAAAAAATACAATTTAATACACAGTGTTTCAGTACAAAACTGACAGGAGTGTCACTCCTCTGGACAGGACCCAGCACACAGTAATTTCTGGAAAGATGTTAAGTTATAAATGGAAGATTAATCAGTCTGTGGCAACTGGTGGGTAAAGAAAGAGTGAAGATGTGACACTGGAAAGAAACAAAAGGAGATTTAAACAAGGGAGAGAAAACAGATGTTGCTCCAAATAGATGTTGCTGGCCTAAGTATCAATGTTCTCTTACCCTAAATAATAATGTCCACGAGCCTCATTAAACTTACTAAAGATGATCCTGAGTGAAGGGGACAACCATCTCCTTGGAAAGCAGAACTGAAATACACTAAGTCCCCCACAAATGAATGAGTTCTGTTCTGAGAGAGAGTTCAAAAGCCCAACAATGTTAGCCTAGGTAGCCAAATAACATGATCAGCCATACAGTACTGTACTGTAACAGGTTTGTATACTTTTCACACAAATAATACATAAAAAACAAACAAAAAGTAAAGAATACATTTTTAATTTTACAGTATAGTACTTTGAAAAGTATAGTAGTATGGTATAACTGTTGGCACTTCTTAGCAGTACCAGCTATGTCAACAATGCTTCTGGACATCCTGGGCTTGAAATAAAGAAACTGTACTTCTGTACTCTATATAGTACTGTAAAGTACACAAATGCACAACCACTTGCAGAGGATACACACACGTGACAATGTACACCAAACACATGAACTAACTTATGTGACTGGACACGAGAACGCACATTTGCATCTTTGAAAATTAGAAACTTGAAGGTTCATATGTAGGGGACTTCCTATATTAAAAGACCTTAATAAAGCAAAGAAAGTAACAGAAACAAATCACTGGTAATCAATGCAAGGGAGAAAACAAGCAGAGGAAAAACCAAATGACAAGTAAAAAAGCTGGAGGGTGACAAAGAATGTGCAGTGACTGTAGGGAGAGCATATACATTTTCATCTAAACCTGGGCTTGAAAGTGAAAGTGAAAATCGCTCAGTCATGTCCAGCTCTTTGCGACCCTATGAACTATACCATCCATGGAATTCTTCAGGCCAGAATACTGGAGTGGGTAGCCTTTCCCTTCTCCAGGGTATCTTCCCAACCCAGGGATCAAACCCNGCCATCCAACCATCTCATCCTCTGTCGTCCCCTTCTCCTCCTGCCCTCACTCTTTCCCAACATCAGGGTCTTTTCCAAGGAGTCGGCTCTTCCCATCAGGTGGCTAAAGCTCAGCCACTACCTCCTTCCTCAAGCTACCTCCCCAGCCGCCCGCAGACCAAGCTCTTCCATCCTGTGCCTGGTGAAGACAGCTGCTTTGGAGCAGTTGCCAGCGTGGGGCATGCTTGCCTACGGTGCATGCAGCCTGCCTTCACTGTGTCTGTGCCTCTGTGAGCCCTGCTCAGGAGATGCTTGCAGCAGGGCTGAGCAAGTGAGTAGGTGAACAAAGAACATGGTGGGTCCACAGGCAGCTAGCCATAAAGGGGGCTCCAGCAGACGGGGCACGTGTTACAGTCTCTCCACAGGCATCAGGCCTTTCCTCTGTTAGAGGAAAGGTTTGCAGCCTGAGCTTTCTTATTCCCGCCTAGCTCTGGTCAAGGTTATGCCACCGGTTAGCAGCAGAGGACTTGACCAACCCTTGGGCTCTTAGCTCATAACATTTTCCTTTCCGTCACTGGGGCTGCAGGTGGAAAGAAGCAACTGCATACGTGATGAAGAGTGAGCTCCAGTGAGAGACGCAGCCAATGACATTGACAGGATTTATGCATCAGAAGGGAGAGTTGAGATGTGCAAGGTGGCAGAGAGCACCCTTTCTGTTTACACGATGCTAACAGCAGAAATTAATTTTTTCATAAGCCAGAAAATTGGCAGAGGCATTTGGAAGATGAACAAATTCCTGTTTAAAAAGTAAGAAATAAAAAACAATGCAACAAGAAGAATGACGAAGAGGGGGAGATTCAGATGTCAGTGTCATGGGATTTACCACAGAGGGAGTAAAGAAAAACCATCCAAGAAATTGGGGGAAATCAAGGAAGGCCTTAGAATGACAAAGCATGTGCAGAGCATTCTATGCAAAATTAATATATAACAGTTTGTGGTGAAAATGTAATCACAATGATACATAGTTATGTTGTTAACTTTGTGGAAAACCCCCAAATAAAGTAGCAGACATGGAAAAAAAAACAGGCCATTGAAATGGAGTAATTTAGCCTAAATTATGCCTCTTTTGATATATAATCCTCTTCCTAATGTGTATGTGTTTTTTCCCTTATTGTAAACTCTGGAAGACAGGAATGGGGTTCTTTATGCCAGCTTCCAGTCATCTCGAGAACAATGTGAATTGAATTGAGGCAGAGACAAAATAACTTTAACATTACAATATCATGTAATAGTGTTGACTTATAAGGAATGTAAGATTACAGATCAGGTGCATTAAGGCAGATGGAAGATACTGCAATAAGCCAATGGTGGTTAGGTTTAGTGAAGAGTTTAGAGGCACTGAAGGTGAATGGTTCGATGAGAACAGGGCAACTCGCTATAGAATAAAGAAAACTCTTGAAGACTATCCTGATATTGGTCTGTCACTTACTCATGACCATATCTACATGTCTTAAGTTCTACTGACAAATTAGACATGTTTTATGTAGTTCAGTTCAGTCGCTCAGTCGTATCCGACTGCGACCCCATGAATCGCAGCACGCCAGCCCTCCCTGTCTATCACCAATTCCTGGAGTTCACTCAGACTCACGTCCATCGAGTCAGTGATGCCATCCAGCCATCTAATTCTCTGTCCTCCCCTTCTCCTCCTGCCCCCAATCCCTCCCAGCATCAGAGTCTTTTCTAATGAGTNCACTCTTTGCGACCCCATGAATTGCAGCAAGCCAGGCCTCCCTGTCCATCACCAACTCCCGGAGTTCACCCAAACAGAGCAATGCCAAAGAATGCTCAAACTACTGCACAACTGCACTTATCTCACACGGTAGTAAAATAATGCTCAAAATTCTCCAAGCCAGGCTTCAGCAGTACGTGAACCGTGAAATTTCAGATGTTCAGGATGATTTTCGAAAAGGCAGAGGAACCAGAGATCAAATTGCCAACATCTGCTGGATCATTGAAAAAGCAAGAGAGTTCCAGAAAAACATCTACTTCTGCTTTATTGACTATGCCAAAAGTGAATAAGAACTAAAGAGCCTCTTGCTGAAAGTGAAAGAGGAGAGTGAAAAAGTTGGCTTAAAGCTCAACATTCAGAAAACTTAGATCATGGCATCCGGTCCCATCACTTCATGGGNCTGCTTTATTGACTATGCCAAAAGTGAATAAGAACTAAAGAGCCTCTTGCTGAAAGTGAAAGAGGAGAGTGAAAAAGTTGGCTTAAAGCTCAACATTCAGAAAACTTAGATCATGGCATCCGGTCCCATCACTTCATGGCAGATAGATAGGGAAACAGTGGAAAAAGTGGCGGACTTCATTTTTTTGGGCTCCAAAATCACTGCAGATGATGATTGCAGCCATGAAATCAAAATACACTTACTCCTTGGAAGGAAAGTTATGACCAACCTAGATAGCATATTAAAAAGCCGAGACATGACTTTGCCAACAAAGGTCCGTCTAGTCAAGGATATGGTTTTTCCAGTGGTCATGTATGGATGCGAAAGTTGGACTGNTTGGGCACCTACCAACCTGGGGGGTTTCATCTTTTCAGTGTCCTATCTTTTTGCCTTTTCATCCTGTTCATATCCACCTTAATGAGCTCCAAAACAATCAGTTGACTCAAGTAGAATTCATTTCATACCCTGTGGTTCTGGGAAAATTGATTAGAAGTACAGAAAATAATTCTCTCCCTCATGATTTCAAGTTAAATGAGTCAACTGACAGTAGAAATTAATGGGTTTTTTTTCCATTCTGTGTCACAGATTTTTTGAGACACAATATACTACTGAGTTTACAATTTTAAAATAATTATTCTTCTTAATCCCCTAAGCAGAGGAATGTGTGTTCCGATATTTACTTTCTTTATCATCTCTTGGAGTCTATGCCCAGTTCCTAAAACAAAAGAATGGCTGGGGCATTGTCACTTTACCATGTAGTGTTGGCTTCCAGGTACAGTATTGCAAATCAATAATAATTATATATTTATCCTCCCTCTTAAGCCTCCCTCTCCCCATCATCCCACCCATCCAGGTTGTCACAGAGTGCCAGGCTGGGCAGTGTTCATATAGTGTTATGTAGCAGCTTCTCACCATCTACCCATTTTACACATGATAGGGTATATATGTCAATCCTATTCTCTCAATTAGTCCCAACCTCTTTTTTCCTCTTTTTGTTCACAAGTTTTTTCTCTACATCAGTGTCTCAATTCCTTCCCTGTAAATAGGTTCATCAGTACTGTTTTTCTAGATTCCATGTGTGTGTGTGTGTGTGTGTGTGTGTGTGTGTGTGTGTGTGTTAATCCTGGTAGCTCAGCTAGTAAAGAATCTGCCTGCAATGCAGGAGACCCTTGTTTGATTCCTGGGTCAAGAAGTTCCCCTAGAGAAGGGATATGCTACCCACTCCAGTATTGTTGCCTGAAGAATCCCCACGAACAGAGGATTCTGGTGGGCTACAGTCTATAGGGACACAAACAGTTGTACAAGACTGAGCAACTAAGCACAGCATACATACAATATTTGTTTCTCTCTTTCTGACTTACTTCACTCTTCTGTGTAATTGGCCCTAGGTTCATCCAGCTCACTAGAACTGACTCAAATGTGTTCCTTTTTAGGGCTGAGTAATATTTCAGTGTATATATGTACCACAACTTCTTTATCCATATACCTGCCACAAACAGTTAGGTTGCTTCTGTGTCCTGACTATTGTAAATAATGCTACAATAAAATTGGGGTATATGTGTCTTTTTCAATTTTGGTTTTCTCAGGATATATGCCCAGTAGTTGGATTGATGAGTCAGTGGTAAAGAACATGCCTGCCTGTCAACACAGGAGACATAGATGCAATTTCAATCCCTGGGTCTGGAAGATACCCTAAAGGAGGACATAGCAACCCATTCCAGTGTTCTTGCCTGGCGAATCCCAAGGACAGAGGGACCAGGTGGGCTACAGTTCATAGGGTCACAGAGTCAGACACAACTGAAGTGACTTAGCATGCATGAATCCACAAGGTTGTTTTATTCCCAGTTTTTTTTTTTAAAAAATCTCCATATTGTTCTCCTTAATGGCTATATCAATTTATGTTCCCACCAACTGTGCAAGACGTTTTCCTTTTCTCCACATGTTCTCTAGCAATTATTCTTTGTAGATTTTGATAATGGCCATTCTGACTGGTATGAGGTGATACCTTACTCTAGTTTTGATATACATATCTCTAATAATGAGCTACATTGAGTACTTTTTTCATGGGTTTATCAACCACTTGTATGTCTTCTTTGGAGGAATATCTGTTTAGGTCTGCTGCCCATTTTTTCATTGTCTATTTTTCTGAGAGTGAGTTGTACGAGTTGTTTGTATATTTTGAAGATTAATCTTTTGTCAGTTGTCTTATTTGCAATATTTTTCCCATTCTGAGTGTTGTCTTTTCATTTTGTTTATAGTTTTATTTGCTGTGCAAAAGCTCTTGCATGCTTAGCTGCTCAGTCATGCCTGACTCTTTGCAACTCCATGGACTGTAGCCTTGTCTGGAACCCCCCAGGCTCCTCTTCATGGGCCTTCCCAGGCAAGAAAACCAGAGTGGGGTGCCATTTCCTTCTCCAGGGATCTTCCCAATCCAGGGATCGAACTTGCACCTTCTTCCATGTCTCCTGCACTGTAAGCAGGTTATTTACCTGCTGAGCTATTAGGGAAGCCCTAGTTTAATCCCATTTTTTAATTTTTATTTTTATTTCCATTGCTCTAGGTGATGGGTCAAAGAGGATCTTGCTGTGATTTATGTCAGAGTGTTCTGCCTACATTTTCTGAGTTTATAGTTTCTGACCTTACAGTTAGGTCTTTAAGTTTATTTTCATGTATGGTGTTAGGAAGTGTGCTAATTTCATTTTTACATGCAGCTGTCCAGTTTTCCCAGCACCACTTATTGAAGAAACTGTCTTTTCTCCACTGTATAGCATATTCTTGCCTCTTTTGTCAAAGATAAGGTGCCCATAGGTGTGTCTGTTTATCTCGGGGCTTTCTATCTGGATCCATTTGTCTGTTATTTCTCTTTTTGTGCCAGTACCATACTGTCTTGGTTACTCTGGCTTTGTAGTATGTTATGAAGGCAGGAAGTTTGATTCTCCGGTTCTATTTTTCTTTTTTGAGATTACTTTGGCTATTTGAGGTCTTCTGTGTTTCCATAAACTTATGAATTTTTTTGTTCTAGTTCTGTGAAAAATGTCAATGGTAATTCGATCCGATTGCATTGACTCCATAGACTGCTTTTTCTCCTCTTTGGGATCTCCTGTTTACTAGAATATGTCTAAGAAATCTAGGCCTACATGAAGACATGTTCCTATGTTTTCTTTTAGACACATTTAAGTTTTGTGTCTATTGTTTTGATTCACTTTAAACTAATTTTTGTGTATGCTGTTAAATGGAAATCAAGTTTAATAGTTTTCTCATGAAAAGTTAATATTTCCAAGCATCAGGTTCTTTGTTTTTCTTTCTCTAGAATTGGTTTATTAACAATTAACTGTATAGATGAGGATCTTTTTCTGAATCTTCTATTTTATCTGTTATTCATTTGTCTGTTTTATAACACAAAACTCAGTCTTTATTTGAACATTACACTAAGCTTTAAAATCAGTAAGTTCTTTGTGTCACTTAAAGTTCTCCAAGAAGCAAAAGCCAAGAAATAGTAGATTTGCGAGACATGTATTACTTCCCTAATAGCTCAGTTGGTAAAGAATCTGCCTGCAATGCAGGAGAAAGTGAAAGTAAAGTCGCTCAGTCGTGTCTGACTCTTTGCGACCCCATGGACTAGTAGCCTACCAGGCTCCTCCCTCCATGGGATTCTCCAGG
>SJYV01023087.1:15008-47896 GCA_006410875.1 Neotragus pygmaeus
TGTTCCATTTCTTTCTGGATGATTACAAACAGCTTTTGTTTTTTAAATGGAAGTTATCAGCAACCAACTTTTATGTTAAACATAAAACAGGATCTGTGCATATGATATCTTGAATTCAGTGATTTGTGTCTTCGACTCTATTGGTAAGGAAGCTGGGTGGCACAGTGGATGTTGCAGTAAGGTGGTGTGAATGTCAAGTGTTGGAAGGTGGGCTCTGCAGCAAGTGACATTTTCACAAGCAGTTTAATCTTTCAGGGATCTGGCTTTCTTATCTGTAAAGTGGAAATAATAATACATATTTGAATGGATTTTGATTAGGATTAAATGAGATGATATGCACAAAGGTCCTCATCTCTCTACACAAACATACTATGGTTGTCCATAAAAGCCAGAAGCAAGATAAAAAGTAAAACAGAGGAAGAAAAAGAGAGAGAACAAAGAAGTTTTTTTATAATTCGTCGGAATTCCAGGATGCTATCGTCTACAATTCTAATATCCAAAGGAGCTTTAAACCCCAAATGTTTTTTTTTTTTGGTGCAAGCTCATTTGGTGGTGTTTCTTACCACCACTGGTGAATTCCTGTGAGGCAATTTGTACTCTGCTGTGCTGCAGAAATATCCATCTTTGATTACAAAGTGATGCTCAAGACCCTGCTTGTGTAACAATACACAGTATTTTCTCCTAAAATAGAAAACAGTTTAATCCTGAGAAACATCTAGCACTAATGATTTAGGATACGGAATCACAGTCCTATAACCAACAATTGTTACAGACACAGCCTACGTTTTACCAGAGGAAGGTAGATGGATGTCATATTCCTAAATATTGGCCATCTTTATTTTGCTATTTGCTTCTTCCTTAATTCACTGTGTCCTCTGATGAGGCAAAATGAAAAGGAGAAGAGAGAAGGAAGAAAAGCAGTCAATGAAGTATATGCTCTAAGATTCAGCTTCATCACAGTAGGTTTTCCTTCTGGTAGAGCCTGAAGTTGGTGAGTATTTCAGAAAAGAGAAATGAGAAAAAATTATTAGAGAACTTCAAACTTGAGGCTATGAAACACTGTAAAGTTCATCCAAGCAATTTCTTGTTTTAAAAAGTTGGGGATGTGATGGCATAAGAGCTAAAGGTGACAGAGCCAGAATTCTTTTGGGAAAGACAACATTTTTGGAACCATTTCTTTCTTTCTTTTTTTTTTTTTTTATGGTGGTTCTGTTTCAATTTAAAATTTTACAATAGCTCTGAGTTTTGTTTCTTCTCAGGAATTTCCTTCTGGTACTATTTGGAGAAAGAGGCTAAAAACCACTCTCCGAGAGAATTGTTCCTCCCTAGAGAAAAGGGAAAACTCTCGGTGGCTTTCTCTGATAAGCTAATTAACCCAGAGGCAGGCCAAGCTTTTACTGGAGTATTAGCTATAGATCTTATGAAATATTTCCAAGTCCCGAGGAGCCAAAGAAACTTAAGGCTTTCCATAATGACTCTTTAGGAGCACGGGTTCTTTAATTTGGCTGCATGTTGGAATCACCTGGGAGCTTTAAATAAATACTGAGGCAGCTCTGGAGACTTGGATTTAATTGCTATGAGGCGTGGCCTGGTCAGTGGGATTTTAAAAGGCTCTCCAGATGATTCTAGTGTGCAGCTAATATTGAAAACTGTTTCAGAAATTCTGCAGGCCCAGCTGGATCCACGCCAACTGCTGGCAACACATCCAAATCACCTGAGGTGCCTGATACACTACCAATCCCCTGGCTCAAGCCCAGGCCTACTGGATCAGATTCTTGAGACTGCATTCCAGGAGTCTGGCCTTTTTTTTTTTTTTGGAATGCTTCAAGTGATGGATTTCCTTTTACATCAGTCTGAGAACCACTGCCAAGAGGTGTAGAAAAGTGATTAGTTCGCAGTGTGAGCACTGTCAGGTATAGACAATCAATTCTTTCTTTAAAATGCTATCATTTCTCTGGCAAAAAAGAGCATGGCCTACAAGAGCAGTAATACTGAATGTTTCTCAAAAAAATAAAATAAAATCTTTGTGTTCTAACACTTCTGGGAATAGCTGCACCTTGCATTCCTTGTTGAGAGCTTCACGGGGCATAAGGTGTTGAGAAGATTTGTAATAAACATTTATGTTTCATTTTAGCTCAGTTTTCCAATGTACTGACATGAAACTCCATGCAAGTCTATTAATACGAATGTGTTCATGTTATTTGGTGGATGTCGGTATCCCTGGACTCTATCTGAAGTTTTTTAACTTCCCTAATTCTAATGATCTGTCCAATNTTTAGCTCAGTTTTCCAATGTACTGACATGAAACTCCATGCAAGTCTATTAATACGAATATGTTCATGTTATTTGGTGGATGTCAGTATCCCTGGACTCTATCTGAAGTTTTTTAACTTCCCTAATTCTAATGATCTGTCCAATACTTTTAGTCCACAGTCACAACTACGTTGTCAACCACCAACCCTATTTACCTCCTGGCCTATCTCCCTCATACAATAAATTTTCTCTGGCCATTCTGGAAATTTCCCAACCAATAATTTTTTTCATCTTCTCTAGTCCATCTTACTCTTTCTCAATTTTATTTCTATTATATTCATTCTGTAGTCCAGTTGAACATTCTTTGATGGCATCCTCAGTTCTCTTGCCCTAGTGCTCTTCTCTCACCTGCCAAACAAAATCTTGGTGTAAGCTTGTTCCTCTGTCTGGAACATTCTCTTCTCCCCTCTTTGGCTAACAGCCCTTCAGATCTCTATTTACAGGATGCTGCAGCATCACTAAGTTTGGATAAGTCACCATTTATGTGCTCCTCTAACATAACCGTCATCACTTTGTTCTTATAAAATTATTTATAAATCTATAAGTAGAGACTAATGAAACTGTAAACTCATTCGTCCTGAGAAATGTACCATAGTGTTTCTTATTTGATATTCGTTACATGTTCCATAGGCTTCCCTTGTGGCTCAGATGGTAGAGTCCACCTGCAATGCAAGATACCTGGGTTTGATCCCTGGATCAGGAAGATCCCCTGGAGGTGTGCATGGCAATCCACACCAGTATTCTTGCCTGGAGAATCCCATGGACAGAGAATTTACTGTACATTACAACTGATGATAACAAATATAACTCATCCATGTACCCATGCCTTGATTTACACTGATATTTTAATCTAACAAATGGCTTATTACTTCTTTCTTTCCACAAATGTCTATCTAGTCAAAGCTATGGTTTTTCCAGTAGTCATGTATGGATTTGAGAGTTGGACTATAAAGAAAGCTGAGTAGCTGAAGAACTGATGCTTTTGAACTGTGGTGTTGGAGAAGACTCTTGAGAGTCCCTTGGACTGCAAGGAGATCCAACCAGTCCATCCTAAAGGAGATCAGTCCTGGTTGTTCATTGGAAGGACTGATGTTGAAGCTGAAACTCCAATACTTTGGCCACCTGATGCAAAGAGCTGACTCATCTGAAAAGATCCTGATGCTGGGAAAGGTTGAAGGCAGAAGAAGGGGATGATAGAGGATGAGATGGTTGGGTGGCATCACCGACTCAATGGACATGAGTTTAGGTAAATTCCNGGACTGATGTTGAAGCTGAAACTCCAATACTTTGGCCACCTGATGCAAAGAGCTGACTCATCTGAAAAGATCCTGATGCTGGGAAAGGTTGAAGGCAGAAGAAGGGGATGATAGAGGATGAGATGGTTGGGTGGCATCACCGACTCAATGGACATGAGTTTAGGTAAATTCTGGGAGCTGGTGATGGACAGGGAAGCCTGGCGTGCTGCAGCCCTTGGGTTCGCAAAGAGTTGGACATGACTGAGTGACTGAATTACACTGAACGTTTTAAAACACATTAGATTTGCAAAATAAGTAGCCTAATACTACCTGTCAGAAATGAATCAAAGGATGTGGGTAATGGATCAACTGTATGATAAGTTCATATACAACCAGGCACTGATTAAGCCTATTTGGACATGCCTGGTGCGTCAGTGGTGAGGAGTCTGTGCAGGAGACACAGGTTTGAACCCTGGTTGGGAAGATTCCTCATGTTGCAGAGCAACTAGCCCCACACAGCATAACTTTTGAGCCTGTGCTCTGGAGCCCGGGAGCCGCAACTTCTGAGCCCATGGGCTGCAACTACTGAAGCTTGTATGCCCTAGAGCCCATTCATACAAAGTCATGCGCGTGCAGTTTTATATCAGATGTATTCATAATTGGGAAAAACTGGAAAAGCCTAAATAGCCTTCAGTTGGTAAATAGATTTTAAAAAATTGTGGTATATCCACACAACAGAATACCACTCAGCGATAAAAAAGGAAGAGAAAGAAAATGGGTAAACACATGAATGGATCTCCAATGCATTAAACAAGGTGCAAGAAGTCAGACTCAAAGGTTATATACAGAGTGAATCCATTTTTATGACACCGTGGAAAAGGCAAAAGCATAGGAACAGAAAACATTAGTGCTTGCTGGTGTTAGGAGATAAAGCAGGAGTTTGCTATCATTTTAGGGTGGTAGAAATGTCCTATAACTTGAATATGGTGATGGTTACATGATGGTAGGCATTTGTCAAAAGTCACTAAACTGTGTTATAAAAGGGAGTTTTATAGGATGTAAATTATGCCTTTGAGTTCACTTCAGTCACTCAGTTGTGTCCGACTCTTTGCAGCCTCATGAATTGCAGCATGCCAGGCCTCCCTGTCCATCACTATCTCCCAGAGTTCACCCAAACTCACATCCATTGAGTCAGTGATGCCATCCAGCCATCTCATCCCTCTGTCTCCCCTTCTCCTCCTGCCCCTAGTCCCTCCCAGCATCAGAGTCTTTTCCAATGAGTCAACTCTTCGCATGAGGTGGCCAAAGTACTGGAGTTTCAGCTTTAGCATCATTCCTTCCAAAGAACAGCCAGGGCTGATTTCCTTTAGGATGGACTGGTTGGATATCCTTGCTGTCCAAGGGACTCTCAAGAGTCTTCTCCAATACCACAGTTCAAAAGCATCAATTCTTCACCACTCAGCTTTCTTCACAGTCCAACTCTCACATCCATACATGACCACTAGAAAAACCATAGCCTTGACTAGATGGACCTTTGTTGGCAAAGTAATGTCTCTGCTTTTCAATATGCTATCTAGGTTGGTCATAACTTTCCTTCCAAGNCATGACAAGGCTGTACTGAGGCAGAGTCTACGTCAACTTTATCATTTGCCTGATTTTTACAACAGCCTCTCACAGACTCGTTTCTGTTTGGTATTGTTCTGCTTCAGTGTTGCTCTCCTTCAATTTATTTTCCATTCTGAACATGCCATTTCCTTCCTGACACACTTTTTTGGCTCCTCCTTGCTTACAGGGTAACAATCACAGTGTTGCATAAAAGACTTGTCATGAATTTTCATAAATCTGACTGAGAATACTTTTCCATATACTTCTTTTTGGTTTGAATTTCATCTCTAATGGTGTGGCTATTCATGAGCTTTGCCTATTTTTCAACTAGTATGTTTTATATATTACAGACATCAACTCACTAGCAAGTATGTCTTTTATATTTTACATGTTTATTTTTTTAAATGCTTGAAGCTAAATTTTCTAGTTATGGCAAGAATGAAACTAATATTGAGTCCCTCTTTTATAAAGTCTACAACTCATCACACTTTCACAATTTTATTGGTATTATCTAAGATTTGTCTCATTTTGTCATTGCTGCACTAATTAATTTTGCAATAGATCTTTTCTTTAAATGAATTTAATAATTTTGCCCTGTTTCTGTCACTGTATTTACCACGTGTGTGCGTGCTTAGTCGTGTCTGACTCTTTGCGACCCGATGGACTGTAGTCCGCTAGGCTCCTCTGTCCATATAATTTTCCAGGCAAGAATACTGAAGTGGGTAGCCATTCCCTTCTTCAGGGGATGTTTCTGGTCCATGGGTTGAACCTGTGTCTCCTGTGCTGCAGGTGGATTCTTTATGTAAGACATGTAAGAACCTGGGAATTCTTACATATCTGGTGGCTTTATGGTTATCTTAATGCTTACCTGACCTTTTGGGTGGGAACAGAATTCTTATGTCACAAACTGTTTCATGGAAACTCAGAAGATATTACGTCCTTCTATTCAGGCATCTAATGCTGTTGAGGGAGAAGTCTGTAGCTAGCATGCTGTTAGTCTAGCATGGTGTGTTTGCTTTGAGTGTATTTGCTTTCACTCACTAGGCACACTGTATTAAAACCTCAAAGGCTCAGTTGGCTACCAATAACAAATGTGTGTTTCTTTCTTATACTACACATAGGTGCTCAGGTACTATGGATCTGCTACAAGCTGCAGGCTGGGCATTGGTCTGCTGCCCACGACCTCCCATTCTGTGACCCAGGCTGTCAGAAACAGCCTGTATCTGGAACATGGCCTTCTCCGAAAGAAAGGATCATTAGCAACAAGACTGGGCAAAGCTTATGATGACTCTACAAGTTTCTGGTTGATGGGCTATCTGTCAAGTTCATCCACTTGTCATTGATCAAGTCCAAAGAAACTGAAGCAGAAAGGATACTCTGCCTATGGAAGGGGGAAGATAGTAATTAGGAACGATAATATCAGCTACCATAATATTTATAGAATTCTTTCTTCAGTATTGAAATTTGAATTTTTCCCTGAGAAATATCTAAGTTCTGGTATATATTTTAATTTTACCTGGTATCTTGTTAATTCTTCAAGTCTAAAGATTCAGATATTTATCTGGAAGGAAAGTTTCCTTACAGTATTTATCTGAATATTGTCCTCTTCTTCAACATCCATATAACAAGTGATTCACTTGTTATATTCTGAGGTATACCCTTCATATCTATTATCTTTACTTGGATCAGTTTTATTCTCTTGTACTTTTACTGCGGATTCTGAAACCTGTCCTTCACATAACTGACTTTACTTTCTCCATGGGGGATTTTGTCTTTGTGATTTTGAACTTTCCAGGTGGCACACTAGTAAAGAATCCACCTGCCAGAGGAGAGGCAGGAGAGGCAGGCTCGATCCCTGGGTTGGGAAGATCCCCTGGAGTAGGAAACGGCAACCTGCTCCAGTATTTTTGCCTGGAAAATTCCTTGGACAGATGAGCCTGGTGGGCTACAGTCCACTGGGTCACAAAGAGTCACACACACAATATGTGAGCTCACATACACAGTATTGGTTTTAATCTTGCCATGATACTGTTTCTTACATTAGTTTCCTAATTGTACCTTCGTGCTAGCTATCTTTCATCTCTCATTAAACATATTTTCTTTAATTTCCTTGACAGTAGAAAACATATATTATCTATAATAAACTTAATTAAATATCTTGAGCTCATCTTTTTTTCCTAAAAAATGTATTCTGACTCTTAAAAATGTCTCTTCTGTGTCATAAAATCATCTTAAAGAATTTAAGTAACTGTCCTGATTATTTATGCCTGAATCAGAATAGATTTAGCTCAGTTTATCTTCCTAAACTTAATGTGAGAAGATTCAAAGATCTTTAAGTGTTTTCACGAATAGTCAGGGGATCCTTCACTTAGATCCTGAGCTGAAGAGCTGGAGAATGTAGTTTTACATCACGTTGATTTGGCAGCCTGAGTGGAGTGGAAGAAGATGCTGAGGCCATGGACATTTTCAGGAAGGTCAGTTTATTTCTACACAGTTTCACTGCTATGGGTGCTGAAATGTCAGGACTGCTATTCTGTTCAGCTTGACCTCTTCTACAGGAGAATGATATAGTCCTTGGAGGTAGCTTATTTTTTGGACTGAAGATAACTCTCTCTCCCATTTTATAGTACCTATTCAGTTCAGGAAGGGATTTTTTCATCTGGCACGGACCCTTATTAATGAGAAACCTGATCAGAGGAAAGCTTCTTGTCTGAAGGCTTTCTTTTGCAGTGTACTTGTCTATTTGCTAACCCTGTTTCATATGGTGCTGGTTCATGGTGCTGAATCATGTGGTAAATAAGACTTCTCATTCTCTCAGAAGTTGCTCCTATCTCTTTCTCACTCTTTGAAATTTGGAGGATATTACTGGGATTATATAGGATTCTAGCCACTTTTGCAACATCAACTTCTTTACCGGCAAAGAAAAATTTTAATTGTCCATCCATCAAACTGAAACTATTCATACTATATCTAGCAGAAATGCCTAAAATTTTACTCTATCTAGTTTTTGCTCTCAGTGACACAGCTATTAAGACATTAATTCCTACTTTACTCTTGCTAATATAGGAGAGTAAAGCTAATGAATATGTAAATGCTTCCATCTTCATTTCCTAGGAGAGGTAGAATCTTTGTATATTGAAGTATAATTGCTTTACAATGTTGTGTTAGTTTCTGCTCTACAACAGAGTGAACCAGCTATATCTATCTATATATATCCCTTCCCTCTTGACCTCTCTCCCATCCCACTCATCTAGGTCATCACAGAGCACCACGTTGAGCTCCCTGTGCTTTATAGCAGATTCCCACTAGCTGTTTTACACATGGTAGTGTATTCATGCCAAACCTAATCTCCTTGAAGGCAGGAAAAGGGGATGAGATGGTTGGAGGGCATCACTGACTCCATGAACCCGAGTTTGAGCAAACTCTGGGAGATAGTGATGACCAGGGAAACCTGGCACACTACAGTCCAAGGGGTTGCAAACAGTTGGACGTGACTTAGTGACTAAACAACAACAATCTCCCAATTCATCCCATCCTCCCCTTCATCCCCCATGTCCACATGTCAGTCCTCTATGTTTGTATCTGTATTCCTGCCCTGGAACTAGGTTCATCTGTACCATTTTTTTCAGATTCCACATGTATGCATTAGTATACAATATTTGTTTTTCTCCTTCTGACTTACTTTACTCTGTATGACAGAGTCTAGGTCCACCCACATCTCTATAGATGACCCAATTTCCTTCCTTTTACGGCTGAGTAATAGTCCACTGTATACATGCATAACATCTTCTTTATCAATTCATCTACTGATGGACACTTAGGTTGCTTCTATGTCCTGGCTACTGTAAATAGTGCTGCAATGAATGTTAGGGTACATGTGTCTTTTTAAATTATGGAAGTTTCTTAAAAAACTAAAAATAGAACTACCATATGACCCAGCAATCCCACTACTGGGCATATACCCTGAGAGGAAGACTTTTGTTTTTTGGACTCCTGAGAGTAATTAACAGTGCCTTTCTTTGTATTTTTGCTAACCTCCTAAAGCCAGAACCCCTGAAGATTCTATTTGGGATGCATGGGCTCTTGAAGGCAGGAGCCAGAAAAGGGTGAGTTGGGAAGGGAGAAGCGGTGTGACTGAAGAAACCTGTTGGCTCCCTGGGACCTGCAGTGGGTGGGACATGTGGGTCCTGAAGATGACAGGCACCTGCACACAGCTTGTGTAAGGGCCCCAGGACAGACAAGACCCAGAAGAGAGGTGTGCCAACGGCAGCTGGACCCTGGGCATGAGGCATAAAGACGTGTGCGCTACAACCAAGGTCTCCGTGCTCAATTTGGCAGAGAAAAACACACCTAATGCTCTCAAAAGGCTTGTGTGAGTCATAAGGAAGGGGCACAGGTATTTAAATAATTTGGGGGGAATTTTTCCAAGGGACTTTTGTCAATTAGAACATATCGATAGTTAATACAAAGAAGCATAACCAGGACCTTCTTAGAGAGCAACTGAAGAAGATTGAGTAATTTTAAAACATTGTTAAGTATTTTAGTTACACAATTTTTCATGACTATAACCTCACCATAGGAAGAAAAGAGAAAAAGAGAGAAAAGGAAAAAAGAAAGGAAGGAAGGAAGGAAAGAAGGGAGGAAGGGAAGAAGGGAGGAAAAGGAGGAAGAGAGAGCAACAATCAGTCCACAATGTCAGTGGCTCTCAGATTAGTGTCTACAGGCAACCCTCCCCTTCTCTCTCTCATCTACATGATCTTTTTGTTTCCTAC
Source organism: Neotragus pygmaeus (assembly GCA_006410875.1). Lineage (NCBI taxonomy): Eukaryota > Metazoa > Chordata > Mammalia > Artiodactyla > Bovidae > Neotragus > Neotragus pygmaeus. The sequence goes on from SJYV01023087.1 coordinate 24,934, forward strand.
TAGAGAGAAACAGGTGGAGAAGGCAATGGCACCCACTCCAGTACTCTTGCCGAGAAAACCCCATGGACAGAGAAGCCTGGTTGGCCACGGTCCATGGGGTCGCGAAGAGTTGGACATGACTGAACGACTTCACTTTCACTTTTCACTTTCATGCACTGGAGAAGGAAATGGCAACCCACTCCAGTATTCTTGCCTGGAGAATCCCAGGGACAGAGGAGCCTGGTGGGCTGCCGTCTATGGGGTCACACAGACTCGGACATGACTGAAGCAACTTAGCAGCAGCAGCAGCAGAGAGAAATATCTTGTGTGGTATTTTGCATAACTGGCTTCATCATATATAGACACATTTTATACACATCAAATTAAAAAAAAACACATTCTACAATATATTGGAAAACTTTCCACATCTTGATTTACCTCATCCATTTCAGCTGTTGAATAGTAATAATAACTGGTAATGATTAAGGGCTTCAGAGGTGCCAGGCTGTTCTAAGTGCTTGCCTATTATCTTACTAAACTCTTATGACTACCATTCTATGAATCATTATGTGAAGGAGGAAACTGAGTCACAGAGCAATTAAGTAAGCTGCCCAAGATCCAAAGTACCCCAAACTGCCAGCCATTCTACCACTAGAAACTGTGAAACACCACACTCAAACGTTCTGGATCCTACTGTAGGAATGTAGCCCAATGGATTTAATATTTCACTACAGATACACATTTCGACCTCTCCTGATTTGATATCACAAACAGCTGTAGTAAAGTTACCGGTAACTTCAATGTTTAGTGAACATTGAGACACGATGGGCTGGTTTCCACAGATGATTAATTCTTTTCATAAAACCAAATGTAACGAATGTTCAGATTTACTTAGCCTTCAGAAAAATCATGACTTTCCCTCAAACTATGGTAATTAACTATATGACAAACTCTCTGTAATTAAGGGATAAATTGTTGGCATTTTGTAAGCAAGAACACTTGCCTGCTGTAATTATTCTGTAGCTTACAGTTTATCAAATGTGTACTTTGAATATAATAAGTTATATAAGTACATAACTTCTAAAAGAAACCCATTGTCTGCTCTACACAAAACCAACAACCAGAAAATGATAGCTTGGCATAACCATGCTAAAACAATAGGCCATAACTGCCAACCCAACTTTAACACTAGGCCCCCTTTCTCTCCTCAGAAGGCCAGCTTAAGGAGCTAATGTCACTTCCCAAATATCAATTATAAAGATCAAACTAAGGAGAGTTTTTGCATTCACTTGTTTCCCATTGTGATCTACTATGAAAAGCAATGCATTTACTCCAAATATTCCTTATTAAAGAAGGAAGAGAAAGCTACTCTGGGCTNTGACTGAAGCAACTTAGCAGCAGCAGCAGCAGAGAGAAATATCTTGTGTGGTATTTTGCATAACTGGCTTCATCATATATAGACACATTTTATACACATCAAATTAAAAAAAAACACATTCTACAATATATTGGAAAACTTTCCACATCTTGATTTACCTCATCCATTTCAGCTGTTGAATAGCAATAATAACTGGTAATGATTAAGGGCTTCAGAGGTGCCAGGCTGTTCTAAGTGCTTGCCTATTATCTTACTAAACTCTTATGACTACCATTCTATGAATCATTATGTGAAGGAGGAAACTGAGTCACAGAGCAATTAAGTAAGCTGCCCAAGATCCAAAGTACCCCAAACTGCCAGCCATTCTACCACTAGAAACTGTGAAACACCACACTCAAACGTTCTGGATCCTACTGTAGGAATGTAGCCCAATGGATTTAATATTTCACTACAGATACACATTTCGACCTCTCCTGATTTGATATCACAAACAGCTGTAGTAAAGTTACCGGTAACTTCAATGTTTAGTGAACATTGAGACACGATGGGCTGGTTTCCACAGATGATTAATTCTTTTCATAAAACCAAATGTAACGAATGTTCAGATTTACTTAGCCTTCAGAAAAATCATGACTTTCCCTCAAACTATGGTAATTAACTATATGACAAACTCTCTGTAATTAAGGGATAAATTGTCGGCATTTTGTAAGCAAGAACACTTGCCTGCTGTAATTATTCTGTAGCTTACAGTTTATCAAATGTGTACTTTGAATATAATAAGTTATATAAGTACATAACTTCTAAAAGAAACCCATTGTCTGCTCTACACAAAACCGACAACCAGAAAATGATAGCTTGGCATAACCATGCTAAAACAATAGGCCATAACTGCCAACCCAACTTTAACACTAGGCCCCCTTTCTCTCCTCAGAAGGCCAGCTTAAGGAGCTAATGTCACTTCCCAAATATCAATTATAAAGATCAAACTAAGGAGAGTTTTTGCATTCACTTGTTTCCCATTGTGATCTACTATGAAAAGCAATGCATTTACTCCAAATATTCCTTATTAAAGAAGGAAGAGAAAGCTACTCTGGGCTTCTCTGAAGTGATGGCCTTCCTCCCTTTCTGGCTGAAGAGCAGAAATACATATCCTTTCAGCAGTAGAGCTCCAAGGGGAAGCCCAAGACTCGTGATTTTCCTGTGTGAGTGCAGACAGGGTTCTGCCTGGAAACAGGGATGGAGAGAGTGGAGAGGGAAGGCGGAGCTCAGCAGAGCGAGTGCCAATGCTCTAGGTGTGTAGAGGGAGAATCAAATTAGATTCCAATCATCTTTATTGCCTAACTATCAGATTGAAGATAAAGCACACGAATGTATCATAAACAAAAATGTTAAAGCATAGATCTCTTGCAATCAATAGATTCTAATAGACTATTTTTGCTTTCATCATCTAGTATCTTAAAAGTCACTGTAAATAAAAATGAATTTGCATAAAATCAAGAACAGAAATATTTTAATCATTTAATACACATAATGATGTAATGGTATATAAGATATTTCGCAAGGCTAGCAGACCTCAAAATGTTTCTTTGAAGCATTTTGCAAATAAATGTTAAAAAGTAGAAGACTGGGATTACTGTTCAAGTTAATATATTGAGAGGTGCTTAAAATACCTAATTTTTTACTGTGACTATTTTCTTCAAAGTGTTTAAGATCTCTACCTAATTATATTGCTTTTTGTATTTATAGTTCAGCAAGATCTAATTTTATATGTATTATTCACTTCAGTTCAGTTTAGTCGCTCAGTCATGTCCGACTCTTTGCAACCCTGTGGACTGCAGCACATCAGGCTTCCCTGTCCATAACCAACTCCCAGAGCTTGCCCAAACTCAAGTCCATCAAGTCAGTGGTGCCATCCAACCATCTCATCCTCTGTTATCCCCTTCTCCTCGTGCCTTCAATCTTTCCCATTTCCCAGCATCAGGGTCTTTTCCAATGAGTCAGTTCTTTGCATCAGGTGGCCAAAGTATTGGAGTTTCAGCTTCAACATCAGTCCTTCCAATGACTATTCAGGACTGATTTCCTTTAGGATGGACTGGTCTCATGAGTCTTCTCCAACAACACAGTTCAAAAGCATCAATTCTTTGGCATTCGGCTTTCTTTATAGTCCAACTTTCAAATCCATACATGACTACCAGAAAAACCATAGCCTTGACTATATGGAGTGCTATCAGTAAAGCAATGTCTCTGCTTTCTAATATGCTGTCTAGGGTTGTCATAGCTTTCTTCCAAGGAGTAAGCATCTTTTAATTTCATGGCTGCAATCACCATCTGCAGTGATTTTAGAGCCCAAGAAAATAAAGTCTGTCAGTGTTTCTATTGTTTCCCTATTTACCATGAAGTGATGGGTCTGGATGCCATGGTCTTAGTTTTTTGAATATTGAGTTTTAAGCCAGCATTTTCACTCTGCTCTTTCACTTTTATCATGAGGCTCTTTAGTTCCTCTTCACTTTCTGTCATAATGGCAGTGTCATCTGCATATCCGAGGTTATTAATATTTCTCCCAGCAATCTTGAATCCAACTTGTGCTTCACCCAATCCAGCATTTCGCATGATGTACTCTGTATATAAGTTAAATAAGCAAGGTGACAATATACAGCCTTGATGTATTCCTTTCCCAATTTGGAACCAGTCCATTTTTCCATGTCCTGTTCTAACTGTTACTTCTTGACCTGCATACAGATTTCTCAGGAGGCAGGTAAGGTGGTCTGGTATTCTCATCTCTTAAAAATGTTTCACTTATATATATTTTTTATTGGGGATTCCCAGGTGGCGCTACTGGTAAGGAACCCACCTGCCAATTCAGGAGACATAAGAAAAGAGGATTTGATCCCTGGGTAGGGAAGATCCCCTGGAGCAGGGCATGGCAACCCACTCCAGTATTGTTGCTTGGAGAATCTCACCGACAGAGGAGCCTGGCAGGCTACTACAGTCCATGGGGTTACAAAGAGTTGGACACAACTGAAGCAACTTAGCATGCATGCATGTATATATTTTATTACATAGGTATATATCTTGAATCACTATACTGTATAATTTTTCTTTGCTGTTTACCAATGACATGGACATTTGCAATCTGCTTAACTACTTGAGTTTCCCAGGTGGTGCAATGGTAGAATCCACGTGCAAAAAGATCTCCTGTAGGAGGAAGGGACATCCCATTACAGTTTTCTTCCTGGAAAATTCCATGGACTGAGGAGCCTGGTGGGCTATAGTCCATTGGGTTGCAAAGAATTGGACAAGACTAAACAGCACACACATAACTACTTGGGAGCTTTTCTTAACTGTATAATGAGGACATTTATTGTAAGAGGGCATCAGCTAAAATAAACCACGGTAGAAAAGAGATTAAAATAATCAATGACTTAGAGGAGGAGTTTATTTCTTTTTCAGAACCACCTAGGGTGTTTATGTGGACTGCTCCATGAGCTCATCCAGAACCCAGGTTGTCCAGGAGGATTGGTCATTTTCAAAAAATAAAAGATTATTCCAGTCCCTTATCTTGTCCATTTGGTGATAAGGATTACAGACTGTCCAGCACAAGAGTTTTCAAAGAGATGACCCAGAGGTTGTTGCACCTCCCCTCTGCTTACATTGCCTGGGTCTAAACTTGGTTGCTAGGTCACACCTAACTGCAGGGCAAGCTGGGGAATAAAGACTACAGCTGGACAACCATCAGTTCAGCTCAGTTCAGGCGCTCAGTCGCGTCCGACTCTTTGCGACCCCATGAATCGCAGCACGCCAGTCCTCCCTGTCCATCACCAACTCCCAGAGTTCACTCAGACAACCATGAGTGTAGTTAAAATTGGAGAGAGAAACTCAGTTATTGAAAGGAAGAAGACGAGAAGGAATACTGAGCATCTGTTAGCAGTCTTTGCCACTATAATGATGAAACTCAAAGTGGTAGTTGCTCGGTCATGTCCGGGCTACCTCTTTGCAACTCCATGGACTGTAGCCTGCTAGAAAGAATTCTTCTTTCCATGGAATTTTCCAGGCAAGAATACTAGAGTGGGTAGCCATTCCCTTCTCCAGGGTATTTTCCCAACCCAGGTATTGAATGTGGATCTCCTGCCTTGAAGGCAGACTCTTTACCACTGAGCCACCAGGGATACTCAGCTTTAAAAATTGTTGCAAAGAACAAAATTATACTTCATAGAGCACAGAAGTGGTTTTGTGGAAGCAATTAGTATAGCATTTGGCACATCGTGCATGATCACTAAATGGTCATTGTTATTTTTATCGTCATCCATCATCACCATCATCATCATATAGTGTCTTTATCCTCATTTAAATGCTTAAAATCCTTCCACAGTATCATGGATGAGTGCTTATTTAGCTATTCTTGAATCCCTATAGTAAAAATAAATTTCATTGCTTTTAAGGTGGGGAAGTTATTAACTAACTTCCAGACATTATTTATCTTCCTACGCTTCCTTTTCTTTCATCCTAATTGTGATCTCTGAGATCCCATAAGACAAATCGCATCCCTCTGTCATACAACAGTCCTTCAGATATTTATGGGAAGCTATTGATTCTTTCTTGAGTTTCCTTTTCTTATAAACTTATTTTTTTAAACAATATTTTTGTTCCTTCCAGTCTCATAATTCATGACTTTGACTCTACTCACCATCTTACACACATCTATTTGCTCACTTAAAAAAATTTACTGTCAACTCATGTTTTATCAATGTTCATCTTAAAACCATGTCACCAAGGGTGGTACGCAGTATACCAAGTTGACCTGAGCAAAGCAAACCATCAGTCCCTCATTCAGGACATCATTTTCCCTAAGTGGGACTTAAAACCATATTAACTTCTGGCAGTCATATCATGGCTGTTGACCCATGCTGAATGGTAGACTCATATACCCTCTGAGCTTTTTGCATTTGTGCAGTTAACCTAGACATACCCTACCCTACAGGAACTTTTTTTTTTAAGTCCAAATATGACATACTTCCTCTATTTCTAGTTAATTGTTAGTTGCATTTTTATTGCAATCTTCCAAGAATTTTTAATATTTCATCCAATTTATCAGTTTTCCCTCACAGATTCACTTGGGGGTTCCCAGGTAAATGGCTCAGTGGTAAAGGCTCCACCTCTCAATGTAGGAGCCACAGGAGACATGGGTTCAATCCTTGGGTAAGGAAGATCCTCTGGAGTAGGAAATGGCAACCCACCCCAGTATTCTTGCCAGGATAATCCCATGGACTGTAGTTCATGGGGTCGCAAAGAGTCAGACATGACTAAGCATTCATCCTATGCGACCCTCCACAGATTCATACCATCTAAACTCCCAATTAGCATCTATTAGTAGCTCCATCTAAGCTATTGATCAAAATCTGGATGTGGACAGGGCTGAGGAGAATCCATTAGTAACCCTCTGTTACTAAATGAGCAGTCATTTAACCAGTTACATACATGCATGAATGCATCATCGCTTAATAAATATTAACCTATCTAGCTCACAGAAGTCTCAAGAAAAGTTATTATAACCTGGCTTTTCTATTCATCGCTGTCCCGTGAGGCCTTGACCTGCTACTCAAAGTACGACCTCGTCAGGCTCCCTTAAATCCAGCCTGATCCTCAGGGCCTCCCTGATCAGGAAAGCACACTGGTGTTTCCCTGAGGCCAGAACTTTACACACTGAGGTTTAACAATATTTATTGAGTCCTGAGTATGTGCCAGTTGTTACACTACACAGATTTTCATATAAATGAAGCATGGAAGAAATGGAATATGTAGTATGAAAAATGTATACATTCTCAAGTAAAACTTATATTTTGCCCATGCATGGGACCATTGTATAACATTCCTTATCTTAAAGCTATGGCAAATTACAGCACAGTCCATGTACAGACTCAACTTTTAAGCCTGAGAGGTTCAAAGAATGTTTTCTATGTGATACGCATTTTTAAAAGATGTTCTCTTCAGTGATTAAGTTCTTGCTAAATACCACATTAGACTCTGAGATTATTTTAGTAAATAAAAAATGTGAAAGAACTCTCAAGAATAATTATTCATTTGTTCTAGATAACAATAGCACTTTAGAATTTAAATTATGAATCACCTGTACAGATGTTACCTTTTCCAAAGGACTTTCTACTCGAGGAATGCTTATCATTGGCATCTGTGCCAGGTTATCCGTGTGTATATGCTCATTTTCTGGTTGTCTTCCTTTGAAATTATTTACCACACATACAACCTACAATTTCAGGAAAAAATACAATTAAAACAAAGCCATTCTGCCTATAAACATAATCTTTGTGAGCAGCCTGATTAATCACATTAATAAAGTATTGGCATGACTTAAATACTACATGTCTATAACTTTACATTCAAATTTATCTTGTAATCCAGTGCAAATGTGTTCAAGAGCATTCATCAATTAATATGTAGCTCAGTTAATAATGACAATGCTATTATTCCAAAATTTTCATTAAATTAGGTTATAGTCAATGCTCAAACTGATCCAAAAATAACACCATAACCTTATAAAAATTCATAGCAAGCTAACCTTTCCTTAATGTGGCTAACCTACAACTTAATTTAAATGCTAATTATATCCCATTTCTTCAAGATCATTACATTCATAATAAACCTACCACGATTGGCACTTTCTAATTTAGTAGTATCATTAACCCTAGTTTATTGCATATTATTGCATCCCATATATATCTGGCATTTCAACAATAGCTTACTATGGCTACCACTAAAATAGGAGACCTTTTACACAAAGGAAACTGACCCTTGTTTCAACTGATTATATCCCATACTGCACCAGAAGTTCTCATATTCTACTGTGCATGAAAATAAAGTTCTGGTATTAAAAAAAAAAGACATTCCTAAGCCCTCTCCTAAAAATTCTGATTTCATAAATGAAAGATAAGGTTTAGGAGTTGCCATTTTTAAAAGGCATTTCTGAAGCTTCTGATGTAGGTGTATCAAATTTCAAGAATTAGTGATTTAAATAATACAGGAAAATTAATTGCTTATATTGAACTAGTAGGTAAGATATTCTTGAGCCTTCTTTTTCTGGGTTTTATATTCTATTATCAAACTAAAATACAGAATTTACTTGTAGCTAGTTTATAACTTAACATTCATTTAATAAATAAATGCTTAATATACAATCACAGGTTTACATTGTATATTTTCCACAAATCACCCTGGAAAGTGTGGGGCTCATTATCGAATATTTTCAGAGGTCAATTACATCTTGATTGTTCTCCAGCTTTTAAATTAAATTTTAAAATCTACAAAATAACACACACTATTAGACTTTATCTAGGAAAAAATTTCCTTGCAAACTGATATATACTTATTATCCTTTCAATTCTTTGCATAATTACAGATTAGAAGCACAGATCAAAGCCTAATAACTTAATACTCAATTTCATCACTATCATCAAGATCTTTAGAGTGAAGTCATGGCAAAGATTTGGAAATGGGTACCTGATAAACAGTCTATCAAATGATGAGCCTGCAAAGGACTAATAGATAGTAACTGTCCTAAAGTAGAGGTCAGCAAATTTTGTCTGTAATGAGCAGATAGGACATATTTTTGGCTTTGCGGGTGTACAATCTCTGCAGCAAGTATTCAGCTCTGCCATTTTGGTGTGGAAGCAGCAATCAAGCAATATAATGAAAAATTTGAGCCAACAACAATAAAACAAACAACAGTTTCATACCCATTTCATGAAATTTCACACACATTTTCTTTGTATTAATATTATGCGTGTTAAGCCACTGCAGTTATGTCCAACTCTTCGTGACCCTATGGACTGTAGCCTACTAGGCTCATCTGTCCATGGGATTCTTCAGGCAAGAATACTTGAGTGTGCTGCCATGAACTCCTCCAGGGGATCTTTCCAATCCAGGGATCAAACCCTTGTCTCTTATGCTTCCTAAATTAACAAGTGGGTTCCTTACCACTATGGCCACCTGGGAAGCACCATTAATATTATATAAATTTATGGAAAATCAGCAGGTGAAAAAAAACTGCTACAGATTCTTCTGAACTAAAATTTGCTGAAATAACTATATACACAGACCAATGGAAGTCATTAGATGAAGAACAGATTTAATAGTGGCTACTGAAATTAGTATAATTGCTTTTTATACTAATTTCAGTTCAGAAAACTCTGAAAGATATTACCAGTTATCTCTTTGCCTTAATTGAGGGTCAGAACAACACCACTGAAGCAGGTAAGAATTCACATGTGAAATATTTAAATGCCTAATACATAGCAGATATTCATTAAAGCATCTATTAGCATAATGATTACTCTTCATTACTTATTATTTAAATTATAAGGAAAGAAGTTATCAAATCTTCCTTAGAATCATATTCAAATATTTAGAAAGTCTTGTCTGGTAACATTCACAAATATGAAATTGACTTCCTATTAGAAAAATGCTTATAGAAAATAACAATAGACATGGTTTTTGATGCTGAGTCTGAATGTTCTGTTCTTGGACAGTCCTCTGGGTCTCAGTTTTCTCAATTTGAAAGTGAAGAGGTTGTGACAGATTAGCAAAGTCAGCTCCATTTCTTTGGTTGGCAAAGTATGAAAAATTCAACAAATGTTCAAAATAAAACCCAAAATGTGCTGACCCTACTCCAAACCTTGATCTTTCTCTGGATCCTCTCAGGGAAAGGAAATTCCCCTTCATCCACAAATGCAGTTCCATGTGGCTGAAAGCTTGAACACTTCCTGTACTCAACCAGTCACTCAATTTGTTCAATTCTCCTTCCTAAAGATTTTGATTTCTTATATCTGCCTTGTTCTATCTCGAAGGAACTTCCCTGATGGCTCAGATGGTTAAGCGTCTGTCTACAATGTGGGAGACCCAGGTTCGATCCCTGGGTTGGGAAGATCCCCTGGAGAAGGAAATGGCAACACACTCCATTACTATTGCTTGGAAAATCCCATGGACTGAGGAGCCTGGGAGGCTACAGTCCACGGGGTCGCAAAGAGTCGGACACGACTGGGTGACTTCACTTTCACTTTCACTTTCTATCCCTAACACCAACTCCAAAGACTAAGCAATCATCATTNCAATCTTCCAAGAATTTTTAATATTTCATCCAATTTATCAGTTTTCCCTCACAGATTCACTTGGGGGTTCCCAGGTAAATGGCTCAGTGGTAAAGGCTCCACCTCTCAATGTAGGAGCCACAGGAGACATGGGTTCAATCCCTGGGTAAGGAAGATCCTCTGGAGTAGGAAATGGCAACCCACCCCAGTATTCTTGCCAGGATAATCCCATGGACTGTAGTTCATGGGGTCGCAAAGAGTCAGACATGACTAAGCATTCATCCTATGCGACCCTCTACAGATTCATACCATCTAAACTCCCAATTAGCATCTATTAGTAGCTCCATCTAAGCTATTGATCAAAATCTGGATGTGGACAGGGCTGAGGAGAATCCATTAGTAACCCTCTGTTACTAAATGAGCAGTCATTTAACCAGTTACATACGTGCATGAATGCATCATCGCTTAATAAATATTAACCTATCTAGCTCACAGAAGTCTCAAGAAAAGTTATTATAACCTGGCTTTTCTATTCATCGCTGTCCCGTGAGGCCTTGACCTGCTACTCAAAGTACGACCTCGTCAGGCTCCCTTAAATCCAGCCTGATCCTCAGGGCCTCCCTGATCAGGAAAGCACACTGGTGTTTCCCTGAGGCCAGAACTTTACACACTGAGGTTTAACAATATTTATTGAGTCCTGAGTATGTGCCAGTTGTTACACTACACAGATTTTCATATAAATGAAGCATGGAAGAAATGGAATATGTAGTATGAAAAATGTATACATTCTCAAGTAAAACTTATATTTTGCCCATGCATGGGACCATTGTATAACATTCCTTATCTTAAAGCTATGGCAAATTACAGCACAGTCCATGTACAGACTCAACTTTTAAGCCTGAGAGGTTCAAAGAATGTTTTCTATGTGATACGCATTTTTAAAAGATGTTCTCTTCAGTGATTAAGTTCTTGCTAAATACCACATTAGACTCTGAGATTATTTTAGTAAATAAAAAATGTGAAAGAACTCTCAAGAATAATTATTCATTTGTTCTAGATAACAATAGCACTTTAGAATTTAAATTATGAATCACCTGTACAGATGTTACCTTTTCCAAAGGACTTTCTACTCGAGGAATGCTTATCATTGGCATCTGTGCCAGGTTATCCGTGTGTATATGCTCATTTTCTGGTTGTCTTCCTTTGAAATTATTTACCACACATACAACCTACAATTTCAGGAAAAAATACAATTAAAACAAAGCCATTCTGCCTATAAACATAATCTTTGTGAGCAGCCTGATTAATCACATTAATAAAGTATTGGCATGACTTAAATACTACATGTCTATAACTTTACATTCAAATTTATCTTGTAATCCAGTGCAAATGTGTTCAAGAGCATTCATCAATTAATATGTAGCTCAGTTAATAATGACAATGCTATTATTCCAAAATTTTCATTAAATTAGGTTATAGTCAATGCTCAAACTGATCCAAAAATAACACCATAACCTTATAAAAATTCATAGCAAGCTAACCTTTCCTTAATGTGGCTAACCTACAACTTAATTTAAATGCTAATTATATCCCATTTCTTCAAGATCATTACATTCATAATAAACCTACCACGATTGGCACTTTCTAATTTAGTAGTATCATTAACCCTAGTTTATTGCATATTATTGCATCCCATATATATCTGGCATTTCAACAATAGCTTACTATGGCTACCACTAAAATAGGAGACCTTTTACACAAAGGAAACTGACCCTTGTTTCAACTGATTATATCCCATACTGCACCAGAAGTTCTCATATTCTACTGTGCATGAAAATAAAGTTCTGGTATTAAAAAAAAAAGACATTCCTAAGCCCTCTCCTAAAAATTCTGATTTCATAAATGAAAGATAAGGTTTAGGAGTTGCCATTTTTAAAAGGCATTTCTGAAGCTTCTGATGTAGGTGTATCAAATTTCAAGAATTAGTGATTTAAATAATACAGGAAAATTAATTGCTTATATTGAACTAGTAGGTAAGATATTCTTGAGCCTTCTTTTTCTGGGTTTTATATTCTATTATCAAACTAAAATACAGAATTTACTTGTAGCTAGTTAATAACTTAACATTCATTTAATAAATAAATGCTTAATATACAATCACAGGTTTACATTGTATATTTTCCACAAATCACCCTGGAAAGTGTGGGGCTCATTATCGAATATTTTCAGAGGTCAATTACATCTTGATTGTTCTCCAGCTTTTAAATTAAATTTTAAAATCTACAAAATAACACACACTATTAGACTTTATCTAGGAAAAAATTTCCTTGCAAACTGATATATACTTATTATCCTTTCAATTCTTTGCATAATTACAGATTAGAAGCACAGATCAAAGCCTAATAACTTAATACTCAATTTCATCACTATCATCAAGATCTTTAGAGTGAAGTCATGGCAAAGATTTGGAAATGGGTACCTGATAAACAGTCTATCAAATGATGAGCCTGCAAAGGACTAATAGATAGTAACTGTCCTAAAGTAGAGGTCAGCAAATTTTGTCTGTAATGAGCAGATAGGACATATTTTTGGCTTTGCGGGTGTACAATCTCTGCAGCAAGTATTCAGCTCTGCCATTTTGGTGTGGAAGCAGCAATCAAGCAATATAATGAAAAATTTGAGCCAACAACAATAAAACAAACAACAGTTTCATACCCATTTCATGAAATTTCACACACATTTTCTTTGTATTAATATTATGCATGTTAAGCCACTGCAGTTATGTCCAACTCTTCGTGACCCTATGGACTGTAGCCTACTAGGCTCATCTGTCCATGGGATTCTTCAGGCAAGAATACTTGAGTGTGCTGCCATGAACTCCTCCAGGGGATCTTTCCAATCCAGGGATCAAACCCTTGTCTCTTATGCTTCCTAAATTAACAAGTGGGTTCCTTACCACTATGGCCACCTGGGAAGCACCATTAATATTATATAAATTTATGGAAAATCAGCAGGTGAAAAAAAACTGCTACAGATTCTTCTGAACTAAAATTTGCTGAAATAACTATATACACAGACCAATGGAAGTCATTAGATGAAGAACAGATTTAATAGTGGCTACTGAAATTAGTATAATTGCTTTTTATACTAATTTCAGTTCAGAAAACTCTGAAAGATATTACCAGTTATCTCTTTGCCTTAATTGAGGGTCAGGACAACACCACTGAAGCAGGTAAGAATTCACATGTGAAATATTTAAATGCCTAATACATAGCAGATATTCATTAAAGCATCTATTAGCATAATGATTACTCTTCATTACTGTTATTATTTAAATTATAAGGAAAGAAGTTATCAAATCTTCCTTAGAATCATATTCAAATATTTAGTAAGTCTTGTCTGGTAACATTCACAAATATGAAATTGACTTCCTATTAGAAAAATGCTTATAGGAAATAACAATAGACATGGTTTTTGATGCTGAGTCTGAATATTCTGTTCTTGGACCGTCCTCTGGGTCTCAGTTTTCTCAATTTGAAAGTGAAGAGGTTGTGACAGATTAGCAAAGTCAGCTCCATTTCTTTGGTTGGCAAAGTATGAAAAATTCAACAAACTTTCAAAATAAAACCCAAAATGTGCTGACCCTACTCCAAACCTTGATCTTTCTCTGGATCCTCTCAGGGAAAGGAAATTCCCCTTCATCCACAAATGCAGTTCCATGTGGCTGAAAGCTTGAACACTTCCTGTACTCAACCAGTCACTCAATTTGTTCAATTCTCCTTCCTAAAGATTTTGATTTCTTATATCTGCCTTGTTCTATCTCGAAGGAACTTCCCTGATGGCTCAGATGGTTAAGCGTCTGTCTACAATGTGGGAGACCCAGGTTCGATCCCTGGGTTGGGAAGATCCCCTGGAGAAGGAAATGGCAACACACTCCATTACTATTGCTTGGAAAATCCCATGGACTGAGGAGCCTGGGAGGCTACAGTCCACGGGGTCGCAAAGAGTCGGACACGACTGGGTGACTTCACTTTCACTTTCACTTTCTATCCCTAACACCAACTCCAAAGACTAAGCAATCATCATTACTTGCCTGAACTCCTGCATGGTTTTCTCAAGACTAAATCCAATCTTGACTCCCTCCAATTCCTCTCTACAAAGAAGTGAGAATGATCTTTCCAAAATGCAAATTTTATCATGTCAACCTCCTTAAAACTACTTTGTGGCTTGGCTTCTCATTCCTCTCAAAATGCAACCTCAGGTCCACCTTTCAGCATTCTTTCTCTAATTTCCAAACACCTTCTGTTTCCTTTCACTTCCTTTTGTTTGGAATATTCATCTCCACTGTCTTTGGGCATCATATCTCATTCATCTGTGATATCTCATCTCTGCATCACCGCCTTATTAGTCTTCCTTGATCCCAGGCTGTTTTTATTTGCTGGCAAGGACCTGTGATTCTTTTCACTGAAATACCTATCTCTATATGAAATTATATATCTGCAAGCATAGCATTTTGTTTGATGTGATTCTCTTCCAAGGTTATCAGCTCCATGGAAGCAGACATGCTTCTTTTTTTGATCACTATTCTATTCTCAGTGCCAGGCAAATGAACAGATTAATAAATGATCATGAATCCAGGATAAAAAATCTCAAATTTTCTGATGTTCCCATATAATTGAAAGTGACTTTCTTTAGAAACATTCTATTTTTACATTAGTGGTTTCCATGAGTGTAATTCTATCCTCTCTTCCATAAAATAACACTAAGTAATAAGTCACCATTACATATAGATTTTTGTTTTCTTTTTCCAGTAGTGATAATAAATTGATCCATTTGTGATCAGTTTGCCTCTTGTGGCAAATAAAACATTTCTGCTGTATGGGGTTATGTGCATGGCCTTTGGGGTCAGCCTGGGGCTTAATTCTGGGCTCTTTTATTTACTAATCCTGTGAGTCTAAGCAAGTTATTTAATATAACTACATCTGTCTGCTTTATCTGCAAAACTAAGACAATAATAATTATGTCTCACTGTGCATTAGAATTAATTGAGTTAATATAGTAAAGAATACTCAAATAACTCTTTATTATTACTATTAGGCATATGCAAGATAAGCTGACAAGCTCTTGCTTTGGTCAGTAAACTTGAATTATCCTGCCTGATACTGTAATATCTATCTTTCTTGCAAGTACTTTGAGGCAACCATTTTTATAAAATAATATGAATCAATCTACAATAATAAAGTCACCAAAGGTGAAGAGTATGGTATCCACAGCCTTCTCTGTACCATGCAATTGACTGACTTGACTAATATGTGATTTCACTTAACCCTCAAAAGAGCTCTGGGAAGTAAATAAAATAGTTCATTCATTCATTCATCAAATGTCTCTTGAGAACTTCCTATATACCACTAGGAATATACAGTGATGAAAACAAACACCATCTCTGTAAGTGGTTTACATTCTAGAGGGTTTGACAGCAAAAAACAAAACCCAAAATATTATACACGGTATACTGAAAGTTGAATCGTGCAGTGGAGAAAAGTGAATAGGAAATGAGGAAAGGAGTCCAGGGGAGAGGTAATCACTTTAAATACAGTTCAAGGGAGGCTGCACTTTAGGAATAATGAGGAGCTACGTGGGATGGTCAATATCACACACTGAAGAAAACTGGCAAAAAAAAACACAAAAAAGTGGCAACAGCAGGACTCTATCTAGGTTTTTCTGACTCCCACACCTGTTTTGTTCTCTAAAATATACACAGGAGCATTCCAGCAGAGGCAATGTGCAGGCTGGACAGAGTGTGTGAGAGAGGAAGAAAACTGACTGGATTCCAAGTGTGGGATTTCCACTGTAAAAAAAAAAGGGAACTTGACCAGGAAGAGTGCAGCCAGACTCTGGGAATCCCAGAAGCCCAGTGGAAGTGTCTGCTTTAATCCAGCGCGAAAGAAGCTGGGCTTTCTGTTTGTTTATTAGCAATGAATTATATTATCATGTATATGAAGCAGCATGCAAGGCATTTGGAGGAGAGTCTAAAGTGAGAAGGTAGCTAGGAACCGATAGATATAGAAGAGGTAAGCAATTAGATCTCTACAATCCAGAAGTGATGGTCAGAATAGCAAAGAAATAAGACATGGGAGAAAGATTCTGTAGTGGAAACGAGCTTCGGCTAGATGAATCACCAAGTGTAGGGATGAAGGAGGAGAGTGAGTCAAAGGCATAAGCTAGACATTGGACGTGGGTGACAGGGGAAATGAATGCCTTGAACCGACACACAGTGGCTTGGAGTAGGTTAGTGGTAATTTTATCTTGGAATCATCTTAGTGATCTGCATACAATGCAGAATAATTGAAAACACTTCAAGATATTGCAACCCAGAGCTGTTGTCACTGTATGAAATAAATATTCTACATAGTTGCCCAAATGAAAAACTCGAGAATCATCATAGATTGTTGTCCACTTCATCCTCATCAATTCCACTGTTTCATCAATTTCCAAACGATCCCACCTCAGCCAGCCTCCCCTTCCTCTGTGCAATCAGAGGCCCATCCACCACTTCCCTGGATCTGCATAACTTGTCTCTATCCTCACCTGGAGCTTTATTTTCCAGAAAACATATTTTTAAAGCACAAATCTTATCACAGAGTAAAAGCGTCTGAAAGGAAACAATCTCTCTTTTATAAAATTATTTCAGTCATCCATGTGGCCATGAACTAACCATACACACCATTTTGTTTACACATTATCAATCTGTATAACAATCCTTCAAGGGGACTCTAACCTTATTTAAATCCTTATTGCCAAATTCAGACTTAAATTGAAGAAAGTAGGGAAAACCACTAGACCATTCAGGTATGACCTAAATCAAATCCCTTATGACTACACAGTGAAGTGCGAAATAGATTTAAGGGACTAGATCTGATAGACAGAGTGCCTGATGAACTATGGACTGAAGTTCGTGACATTGTACAGGAGACAGGGATCAAGACCATCCCCAAGGAAAAGAAATGCAAAAAAAGCAAAATGGCTGCCTGAGGAGGCCCTACAAATAGCTGTGAAAAGAAGAGAAGCAAAAAACAAAGGAGAAAAGGAAAGATATAAGCATCTGAATTCAGAGTTCCAAAGAAGAGCAAGGAGAGATAAGAAAGACTTCCTCAGTGATCAATGCAAAGAAATAGAAGAAAANCCTGAGGAGGCCCTACAAATAGCTGTGAAAAGAAGAGAAGCAAAAAACAAAGGAGAAAAGGAAAGATATAAGCATATGAATTCAGAGTTCCAAAGAAGAGCAAGGAGAGATAAGAAAGACTTCCTCAGTGATCAATGCAAAGAAATAGAAGAAAACTACAGGATAGGAAAGATTAGAGATCCCTTCAAGAAAATTAGAGATACCAAGGGAACATTTCATGCAAAGATGGGCTCAATAAAGGACAGAAATGGTATGGACCTAACAGAAGCAGAAGGTATTAAGAACAGGAGGCAAGAATACACAGAGAACTGTACAAAAAAGATCTTCATGACCCNACACAAGGCACTCAGGGTATCCCCTGTGTGCTTTTTCATTCCTCTTCTTGTCACCCATGTTGGATGACTGGTATCATTTCTGGGTGCCAGATGCATACTATGCCTTCGGCCTAGAATACAGGAGGGGCTTCAAACATGCTTATTTTATGATACATTTCATGTTGCCAGTGCACTGTGCTCTTTGCCCTTCATTCCTTATGCCCCAAGCTACACCTATCTGCTTTACAAACTCCTTAAGTTTATATATAGTCTCTTCTTTCTGATTTGTCCCTAATTCAAACAGAGTAGATCTCTTGAGTATATGTACCATACATCTACCATTATATTCATCCTCTATAGAACTCTTCATGTCCATCTTGTCCCACCTGACTGCAATCTATTTAAGTACCTGGACTGTATCCTTTTCATGTACTTATTCCCAGCACCAAGCACAATGCCTGGATTAGAGTAAGGTCTTAGTAAATGTTTGTTTCATGAAAGAAGAATAGGAGGGAATGTTTGAGGGAATAGACTGGTCACTACTGTCTGACTCCAGAAACAGATTCCCAGAGAAGACAAGTCATATTTATCTGAGCCCCTCTGCAGGCCCAGTTAAAGCACTATTGTCACATGTAACTGCATTTCAGCTCCATGGATCTGGAACATCTTTGCTGGCACCTCATCAGGCTACATCTTCTCCTCCTTTGGGTTTAGGAGGAGACCACTGTATAAAGCAAAACATACTTTTGCACTGACATTAAAATCAGAAACACTGTTTTTATGGATAAAAGCTTGTTTAGTCATTACATGGTTAAAGCACTTCCATATGACCTTTTTATAAGGTCCTTTTCCTGGATGCATGGGAATGTTTGAAGGGCCCTATGGAAGATTCTGAGTATGTCCAGTAAGATAGTCTTGAGCTCAAAGGGGACCCCTAGTCCAATGAATCATTCCTCACATGGTTCTCAGACAAGGAAGTGAAAGGAAGGTATGAGGGCTCTAGACTTAACCTTGCAAGGTATCACGATGTCCACTGGCAGTCAAGGGAAGATGGCCACAGCCGCAGGAGGAGATGAAGCTGATGAAACACCAGCAAAGATGTTCCAGACTCATGGAGCTGGAATTCAGTTACATCTGACACTAGTGCTCTAATGCTTCAACTTCTGGCATGCTTTTGCTGTGCCTACGATTATTTTCTTAGGATTTATGTGAAGCATTTTTTTGTTTGTTTTATAAAAAGTTAGCTTGTTTCAACTGTCATAAATGAAAGTAATGGAAAGGTTTGGGGCCATGCCTGGGCCCCTGTTTGCATGAGGCTACAGGATATCTCTAGGGGTGGGGAAGGTAAGCCTAAGTTTCCAAGGGACCTTGGACACAGCAGGGAAAGGCATCAGAAAGAAAAATAGCAAACGGTCTAGAAAGGGATCAGGGCATAGTCACTACTTTTACCACAAGAAGATCTAGAAGAAATAACCTATATAAAATGCCCAGCACATAACAGTGTGCAAATCATTGGTAGCTGGAAAGGTGTGTATAAGCTTTAACGTACTGTTATAAACAGGGAGGCCTGGCGTGCTGTGATTCATGGGGTGCAAAGAGTCAGACACGACTGAACAACTGAACTGAAATGAACTGATAAATTAGTGAAAAGAAGCTGAAGAAAGAAAGTTACTCCTGAGAAACAATTTAAATGTAATTAAAATATAAACTGTTTCTTGCAATGTGTCCATGCAAAAGTATGTTTTGATTTATTCAGCAGTCTACACCTTTTTCCATCTAGGTAAAATGTTACATCGGGCATCCCTGTGGTTCAGCAGTAAAGAATTCACCTGCCAATGCAGGAGACATTGGTTTGACCCCTGGGTCAGGAAGGTCCCCTCCTTCCTGAGGAGAGAAGGAAATGGCAACTCACTCCTCACTCCAGTATTCTTGCATGGGAAATCCCATGGACAGATGAGCCTTGTGGGCTATAGTCCATAGGGTCACAAAAGAGTTGGACATGACTTAGAGACTAAACAATGACAAAAATGTTGCATATCCATACCTACAAAGGATGAATTAAGTCTAAAGCCAAAGAATTGATGCTTTTGAATTTTAGTGCTGGAGAAGATTCTTGAGAGTCCCTTGGACTGCAAGGAGATCCAACCAGTCCCTCCTAAACGAGATCAGTCCTGGGTGTTCATTGGAAGGACTGATGCTAAAGCTGAAACTCCAATACCTGATGACTCATTTGAAAAGACCCTGATGCTGGGAAAGATTGAGGGCAGGAGGAGAAGGAGATGACAGAGGATGAGATGGTTGGATGGCATCACCGACTCAGTGGACATGGGTTTGGGTGGACTCCGGCAGTTGGTGATGGACAGGGAGGCCTGGCGTGGTGTGGTTTACAGGGTTGCAAAGAGTCAGACACGACTGAGCGACTGAACTGAACTGAAAGCCAGACTGAAACAACTAAACCTACAAAACTAAAATCTACAGAAACAGTCCAAGGAGGTTTTTATCGCAGAAGTAGAGATGGCAGGCTTGCCTCATTAAGAGTCACTATGTGTGCCCCTCACTCCTTGGCAGAATCTGATTTGAGTGATACTGCCTTGGAAACTCTCCATGGGTTTTCAGTCACTGAAGGCGACTGGCTCATCTCACAGGTGAGGTTCACCGGTTAGGTTCTGGGACTTGGCAGCTCAGGAGAGGACTGTTTGGAGGCACCAGGGCACTTTGGGATACTCTACATACTTCAGGACGCTAAGTGCCCCGAGGAAATTTTTTTTTTTTTTTTTAAATTTATTTATTTATTTATTTTTAAATTTAACTTTACAATACTCTATTGGGTTTGCCATACATCGACATGAATCCACCACAGGTACACACAAGCTCCCAACATGCAAATAAACCAGTCTTAAAAACCTATTTGTAGGGAAGGAATGGGAATGCAGATGTAAAGAACAAACTTGTGGACATGTTGGGGGAAGGACAGGACAGGACAAATTGAGACAGTAGCACTGGCATATACACTCTACCACGTGTAAGACAGTTAGTAGGAAGCTGTTATATAACAGGGAGCCCAGCCTGGTGCTGTGATTACCTAGAGGGGTGGGATGAGGGGGCTGGGGAGAGAGGCTCAACAGGGAAGGGATATGCGTGTGTGTATAAATTATGTTTGGTTTGCACTGTTGTACTACAGAAACCAACACAATATTATAAAACAATTTTCCTCCAGTCAAAAAATAAATTCAGAATAAAAAACATCTAGGGAGGTATGAGTGTTTTTTTAGCCCCATTCCACTTTGCATGAAAATCGTCTCTTCACTTTTAAATGTAGAAAATATGCACTTTTTACCCCAACCTGACTTTAGGCAGAACAAATGAAGGAGAAGAAAGAAATGAGTGATTTAAAACATACATATTTCCATTTCAGAGACCTCCTTTTGAAAACTAAGCCCAACGATTCACACCTGTATTGTCTAGTAGGTGGCTATACACATTAATTAACAAACAAGTTATATCTAAAGAAACTTGTACTTACAAGAAATACTGCTATAGATATTCCAACCAGAAAGCCTGCTATCACATCAGACCAATGATTTCGATATTCTGCAACTCTGTTGAGTCCAGTAAGAAAGGCCAAACACATTAAGCCTAGGCATAAAACGGGCTTAGCAAGTCTTGTTCCTTTGGCTTTGATTGTGTTGGTAATGTACATCTGAAATAGCAAACAAAAAGTGTGAATGTATTTCCTTATATATGTACACCTTATATATGTATCAGTACACACATATTTATAGGAACAGATATATTTATATAATTCAAATATTTAACTGCAGTTTACAAATTTTTTGAAGAAGTTTCTTAAAAGTAGAGTTTAAAAGTAGTGATTATTTATTTGTACTTACCTTATATTGAGTAAGGGTCAATTCTTATGTAACATTAATCATTTAAGATTGTAAAGTAAAATAAAGTAAAAATAAATAAAATTTAAAAATTAAAAAAACAAAAAGATACTGAGTTGCAGACATTCCAAGTCACTTTTCATAAACTTTTAATTACTTACTCTCATTTTATCTGAATTTACATTTTATATGAATACTATTGGAAAGGGAAAACTAATGAATGTTTTTAATGTTTACATTTGTGTATACCATATTGAGAGGATGTACACTTTATAAAAGGGGCTTCTCAGGTGGTTCAGTGATAAAGAATCCGCTTGCCAATGCAGAAGATGCAGGAGGTGTGGGTTTGATCCCTGGGTCATGAAGATCCCCTGGAGGATGAAATGGCAACCCACTCCAGTATTCTTGCCTGTGAAATTGCATGGACAGAGGAGCCTAATGGACTACAATCCACAGTATCACAAAGAGCTGGATAGGACTGAGCTACTGAGAGTGCATGCATACTTTACAAAAATCACACTTGTGAGTATATCTGTAAAAAACAAAATCAAGTGGATTTCACTAAATAGATATTACTTGGAAAAAAGAATTTAAAGTTCATTACAGTGCCAACATTTACTTTTATGCTGTTATATGAAATTGTGAAAATACTTTGTTTAACAAATTTTATCAACCAGCATAAGAAAACAACAAAAAACCCTTAATTATATGGGAGAAATGTGTCAGTTAAATCAAAATAATCAGTAAACACCTACATTTTTGGCATCTTCATATATGCTAATGAAGAACGTGTAAGTGTCAGCTGGTTGCACAGAATGAAATCTTTTCAAGTTGCGGGACACCATGGTCAAGAAACCCAGTTCTTCCCCAATCTGATTTATTTTATAGCTCAACTGCTCATAATTTCCTATATGTACTTCTATAGAAGTGAATCTGTTGACTGTGAAGGAAATGTGTCTGTTATTTCAAGTCACTGTGTGTGTGTTTAGTTGCTCAGTTGTGTCCAACTCTTTGTGACCCCAAGGACTGGAGCTTGCCAGGCTCCTCTGTTCATGGGATACTCCAGCAAGAACACTGGAGGAGGTGGCCGTTCCCTTCTCCTGAGGAATCTTCCTGACCCAGGGATT
>SJYV01023087.1:47937-77118 GCA_006410875.1 Neotragus pygmaeus
GCTTACTCCTTGGAAGAAAAGTTATGACCAACCTAGATAGCATATTCAGAAGCAGAGATATTATTTTGCCGACTAAGTTCTGTCTAGTCAAGGCTATGGATTTTCCTGTGGTCATGTATGGATGTGAGAGTTGGACTGTGAAGAAGGCTGAGCGCTAGAAGAATTTTGAATTGTGGTGTTGGAAAAGACTCTTGAGAATCCCTTGGACTGCAAGGAGATCCAGCCAGTCCATTCTGAAGGAGATCAGCCCTGGGATTTCTTTGGAAGGAATGATGCTAAAGCTGAAACTCCAGTACTTTGGCCACCTCATGTGAAGAGTTGACTCATTGGAAAAGACTCTGATGCTGGGAGGGATTGGGGGCAGGAGGAGAAGCGGATGACAGAGGATGAGATGGCTGGATGGTATCACTGACTCGATGGATGTGAGTCTGAGTGAACTCTGGGAGTTGGTGATGGACAGGGAGGCCTGGCGTGCTGCAATTCATGGGGTCTCAAAGAGTCAGACACGACTGAGTGACTGAACTGAACTGAACTATGTTGGGACAGAGATAGTATTATGGTATGGTTTATTTGTTTAATATTGCTAAAATATTTTATTATTAAATGTTTTTATTGAATTAAAATTTTATAAAGTATTCACAATGAAATGATATAGAGAAGCTTAGGCTGGAACCGGATTGTAAAAGGTTTTGAATATTAGACAAAGTCCATTATTTTTATCTAACACATATTAAAAATAATAAATTGATATATTGAAAACCTGTTGCTTTTTTAGAAAAAGGTAGAGCCTTAGTCAACAATTACTTTAGAAAGGAAAACCGGCTGAAGAGTAAAGGGAAGAAAGATTAATTGGCAGGAAAATAGTTAGAAGGGCACTAACCCTATCTAGATGAGGTTCTCTATCTTGTGGACTTTTGGGCATTTGTGAAATTCAAGGCCAATGTGCTTAACTTGAGATTATATTTACAAGCAATTAATTAACTTGAAACATATTACTTCAGTTAGCCCCAGTGTTGAAGTAATTTTGATCTTCAGAGCTAGCTTGATTTTCTTGGTTGGACAGGAGGAGAGCCTCTTATGTATTCCACCTTCCTTGGTTTGGCTGTAATCCTGCCAGTACTCTACCATGATCTCTGAGATCATTCTGCTTCTATTCTTATGAGGCCCATTACCTGTATCATTAGATGATGCCTGCCTCAGCTGTGGGCACCTTGCACTTCGAGGCTTTTGAAAACTTGTCAATTTCTCCAGAAGAAGTAAAAATGATTTCCTTGAGCTTATTTTTTCTCTCTGTGCTTTTCTTCTAACCAACTATCTCCTGCTTTTTTCCCTATCTCTTGTGTTCTGTGAAGCACTTCCCTTTTCAACCACTCCTTAGACTCCTTTGTTTAGGCCACATCTCACAAAGAACAACCTTCAGCTTTGTTTTTATGGTGTCATTCTAGATGGGAAACATGGCAGAGGAGATGGGTTTTGTGACAAGGGATTCATTGGGTTAGGATGAGAAGGAATGGGAGGAAAAAGATAATTGGAATATTTCACCTGGGTGCCTGGGAGAATGTGATTCATTAACAGATAGTGAAAATTAAGGGGGGAGCTGGCTTAGCCAGCCAAGGTTTGATTTTAGAACATGTTGAATGTGAGGCTGTAAATGCCTCATTTTAGTGAAGCTCAATAGCAGACATTTGGAAATGGCAGTGTGGCCTGGTAGAAATAATGATTCTATGGTAAAATTTGCTGGCAGATGCAAAGGAATATAATTTTAGAGGTGAAAATATGTGAGGTGAGTCATGTGAAGAAGAGGAGGGCCAAAGAAAGAAAAAGATCATGGGCAGGTTGCTTTGTTATCCTTGGCAGTCTTTTTTTCTTCTATTGGTAAGAAGTTTGGTTGTTTCACTGAGGATGTCTTCCTGGCCAATTTATAGCAGTTAGAAGTCACTGTTCTTGTTCTTGGACCCACTGCTCTTGTCATTTTGCCTAAGATATGGGGATTTGACAAATTGATTCTCTAGTGGCCTATCTCATTCAAATTAAAAGCCTGCAACCTGATCTGCATGTTCTGGTAAACATTCTGCCTTTACCTAGCAAAGTCTCTTGAAGTTAATCCTGAGAGGGAATATCCAAATACTCTTTTCCCATTTGAGTCTATGACAATAAGCAGTAATGAAAATGCAGTCTTTTGAATGAAAAAAAAAATGATCTGCACCCATGTTGGTATGTTCTGGGAATAATACTTCAGTGCCTCCAAATTGCTTTTGCTTTAATATATTTCTTTATACTAATGGCTAGCTCAATTGCACCCATGTGAAAAGTTTTTAATTTGGTTAAATTTATGCTTGGAGCTGTTAGAAATTACAGCTTTGCAGGGGTTCCTTCCCTCCTTTTCATTGTAATTCTCAAGTGAATTTCTCCCCTGCAAAGTTATGCAGCTCTCCATCTGGCCATATTCATATGCTATCTTTCTCATAGAACTTTGATAAAATGCATCAGCTTCTTTGGAATCAGATTAGCATCTTGATCTGAGAGCTTTCTAGGCTCTTTCTGCTGACAGGAGTTGAAAACCTCATAAATAAAAATACTTCTTTGCCTCTATGTTGTGATGGACTCTGTGGAAGAGAAAGACAATTAGATTTAAACATCTTTTCATTCGATGTTACAGATACTCTCTTCTTCCATGACTTGACACTAATGCCCTCTCTTCTAGTGTTATTTACCGTGAAGATTGGGTAATGGCCCTGGAAAGTTAAATAGCACCCTTCAAACTAGCATTTACTTCTAACTACTCTAGAAATCTTCTCAGTGGAAGATGTGGATTCTTTGTATGTTGTTATCAATCACTATCATTTTAAGTAAGGTAATGCTGAATTAATTTGTTTTCTCCTCAGAATTTTCATGTCCAAAAAATAGTCAATGAAAATTGATCATCTGTTTTGAATAAAACACCATAATAAAGTCTACATATGTTAGACTGGAATTAGATAATCAAATCTATGTCTCTTGTTAGCATAGGTTAATACTTTGTAGATGACATTTATGCACATAAGGCAATTCTGGGACACAAAATTCAGGCTTAGGTTCTGCTTAACTCAAGATACAACTGAATAAATTTGAGATGAAATTCAATTTGACTTTAGCATCATGTTGTTTGTGATTTTCCTATTTTCTTAGTAAAATGATTTGGGGGAAGGTGAGCTAATTACTGTTACTAATATATCTACGATAAAGATGTTGATTATAATAATTTATATTATTTGAGAATAAGATGGTTAGGGTCTGGAAGAGTACTCTGATTTGGAGAAATATCAGTCAGGACATCAGCACTGTGGCAGCATGAGATGTTCATTTCAATCTACAATCAGTAAAATGTCCATAACTCACCAAAAGTTCTGCTGCCGAACACACTAGGATGCTGGAAAATTCCACATATCCATCTCTCTAAACGTGGGTGTATTGAAGCAAATGGAGGAGGAAGAACTGAGGGGAAAGTGAAGGCAGTGACTGTGATACACAGCAGCTGAGCCTGCCAGCTCAGAGAACCCAGGATCAGGAGAAGAAGCTTTGCACATAATCTGGCTTCCTGGCCACAGCAGTGTCCATGGCCACAGAGAAGTGGACAGCAGCATCACGGCCTGTGACCCTATCCCTCCAGCTTGAAAGCACCTGTGTCTCTGGCCCACCAATCTGTAGTAGTGGCACCCGTGAACNAAAAAAAAAATGATCTGCACCCATGTTGGTATGTTCTGGGAATAATACTTCAGTGCCTCCAAATTGCTTTTGCTTTAATATATTTCTTTATACTAATGGCTAGCTCAATTGCACCCATGTGAAAAGTTTTTAATTTGGTTAAATTTATGCTTGGAGCTGTTAGAAATTACAGCTTTGCAGGGGTTCCTTCCCTCCTTTTCATTGTAATTCTCAAGTGAATTTCTCCCCTGCAAAGTTATGCAGCTCTCCATCTGGCCATATTCATATGCTATCTTTCTCATAGAACTTTGATAAAATGCATCAGCTTCTTTGGAATCAGATTAGCATCTTGATCTGAGAGCTTTCTAGGCTCTTTCTGCTGACAGGAGTTGAAAACCTCATAAATAAAAATACTTCTTTGCCTCTATGTTGTGATGGACTCTGTGGAAGAGAAAGACAATTAGATTTAAACATCTTTTCATTCGATGTTACAGATACTCTCTTCTTCCATGACTTGACACTAATGCCCTCTCTTCTAGTGTTATTTACCGTGAAGATTGGGTAATGGCCCTGGAAAGTTAAATAGCACCCTTCAAACTAGCATTTACTTCTAACTACTCTAGAAATCTTCTCAGTGGAAGATGTGGATTCTTTGTATGTTGTTATCAATCACTATCATTTTAAGTAAGGTAATGCTGAATTAATTTGTTTTCTCCTCAGAATTTTCATGTCCAAAAAATAGTCAATGAAAATTGATCATCTGTTTTGAATAAAACACCATAATAAAGTCTACATATGTTAGACTGGAATTAGATAATCAAATCTATGTCTCTTGTTAGCATAGGTTAATACTTTGTAGATGACATTTATGCACATAAGGCAATTCTGGGACACAAAATTCAGGCTTAGGTTCTGCTTAACTCAAGATACAACTGAATAAATTTGAGATGAAATTCAATTTGACTTTAGCATCATGTTGTTTGTGATTTTCCTATTTTCTTAGTAAAATGATTTGGGGGAAGGTGAGCTAATTACTGTTACTAATATATCTACGATAAAGATGTTGATTATAATAATTTATATTATTTGAGAATAAGATGGTTAGGGTCTGGAAGAGTACTCTGATTTGGAGAAATATCAGTCAGGACATCAGCACTGTGGCAGCATGAGATGTTCATTTCAATCTACAATCAGTAAAATGTCCATAACTCACCAAAAGTTCTGCTGCCGAACACACGAGGATGCTGGAAAATTCCACATATCCATCTCTCTAAACGTGGGTGTATTGAAGCAAATGGAGGAGGAAGAACTGAGGGGAAAGTGAAGGCAGTGACTGTGATACACAGCAGCTGAGCCTGCCAGCTCAGAGAACCCAGGATCAGGAGAAGAAGCTTTGCACATAATCTGGCTTCCTGGCCACAGCAGTGTCCATGGCCACAGAGAAGTGGACAGCAGCATCACGGCCTGTGACCCTATCCCTCCAGCTTGAAAGCACCTGTGTCTCTGGCCCACCAATCTGTAGTAGTGGCACCCGTGAACCTGACAAGCCCAGAGGTAGCAGGGACGCCCTTGTCTTCCCCTCTTTCCACCTGTGGTGTCAGAGGCTGAAACCCCAGTCAAGGTGGAAGCACCAGCCACCTGTGTTCCAGACAGCCATGCCAGCAACAGCTGTGACATCAGCATCAGCAAGGCACCGGAGACCCAGGAGGCATAGGCGACAGCAACAGGGGCACTGGGCAATGCCTCTGGCAGAGGTGGTAGATGATAAAAAGTGCTGATCTTAAATATAACCAGAGTCAGCTCAGGTTGGGGCTTCCCAGGTGGCACTGGTGGTAAAGAACTTGCCTGCCAATGCAGGAGACGTAAGAGATGTGGATTCTATCCCTGAGTTGGGAAGATCCCCTGGAAGGGTAATGGCAACTCACTCCAATATTCTTGCCTGGAGAGTTCCATGGACAGAGGAGCCTGGTGGGGTACAGTCCATAGAGTTGCAAAGAGTCAGACATGACTGAAGTGACTTATCACAGAACAGAACAGCTTGGGTAAGAGAAACCAAAAATTTGTGCTATAGCACCAAGTACTGAAAAACAAAAGAAAGACCTTTAATTTGTAATGGTGAATTGTCAGAATCAAGTAAAAAAAGTTTTGCCTAAAGGAGAAATGTGTTTGTTACCTCAGATGCACAGGTAGAGGAACAACCATCAAGCACATGAAAAAACATGGTATCATGGTACCACAAAAAGAAGATGTTATAACTCCACAAACTGAACTTAAAGTCATGGAATATTGTGATTGAACTAACAGAATTCAAAAGAGCTGTTGTGAATAAACTCAGTGAGCTACAAAAGAACTCAGAAAGGAAATTCAGTGAGCTTAGGAATAAAGATAATGAATAGAAAAAATACTTTGCCAAAGCGATTTTCTCTATAAAAAGATTTTATAGAGATTTTCTATAGAGATTTTCTTTATAAAAAGAACCAAACTGAAGTCTTGGAGCTGAAGAACTTGATAAATGTGTTGAAGAACACATTCAAAACAGAGAAAGACTATATGGAAGACAGAGTTAGTGAGCTCAAAGAGAGAAATATAGAAATACAGTTAGAAGAGGAAAGAGAACTATGATATACAAAATTGAGGAGATTCTGTGAGAACTATATAACTTCATTAGGAAGCTCACATAAGAATAATTGGTATTACAAATAGAGAAGAGAGGGAGAGGGAAGCAGAGAATTTATTTAAATAATAGCTGAGAATGTTCCAAACCTGGGGAAAGAACTGGATATATAGGTCCATGAAGCTTAGAGAACACCTGATTACCTCAGCACGAAAAGACTTTATCAAAGACACATTATACTAGAATTGTCAAAAGTGAGCTACAAAGAATTCTAAAGACAGCAAGGGAAAAAGGACAGTGACCTACAAAGGAACCCTCATTAGGCTATCAGCAGATATCTCAGCAGAAACCCTATAGGCCAGGATAGAGTTGAATGATATATTAAAAATATTGAAAAATAATGTTCAGCAAGAATACTCTATCCAGCAAAGGTATTATCATATCTGAAGGAGAAATAAATGCTTTCTCAGACAAACAAAAGCTGAGGGAGTTCATCACCACTAGACCTGCCTTACAAGAAATGTTGAAAGGAGCTCTCTTACCTGAAATGAAAAGGCAAAAATAATGAAATTCTGTATCAGAATAGGCTGTTAAATACTTAATTATAGCATGCAGGTTAAAGGCAAAGAAGTCAGTAAGAATAACCGTAGCAACTTCAGTTTGGTTATAAACTCACAAAGTAAAAAGGACTAATTTGAGACCAAAAAACCCCAAAAAACCATAAAAGAGTAATAGGTCAGAGCTTGTATAGGCAAAAGAAAATAAAATGCTATCAGTAGGAAAAGGACTATTTTATTTATGAGAATTTATATACAAACTTCATGGTAATCACAAAACATAAATCTGGAGCAGAGATACAAAACATTAAAAAAAAAATGGAACTGAGAAAACATCTTAGAAAACCACCAAACTAAAATGGCAGATAGAAACATAAGAAAAACAAAAATGGAGGTATAGTGCAACCAGAAAACAGAAGATAAAATGGCAGTACTAAGTCTCGTTTATCAACAGTTACTCCAAGTGTAGATGGATTGAATTCATCAGTCAAAAGCCACATAGTTACTGGCTGGGTTAAGAAAACAAACAAGGCCCAATGTTATTCTATCTCTGGGAGACTCAGTTCTGAACACAAATATAGGATCAAAGAAAAAGAATGAAAGATTATACTCCAAGCAAATGGCAGCCAGAAGAAAGTATGGTATAGCCATACTTATGTCAGACCATCAAGCCAAAAATGGTAACAGGAGACAAAAATAGATATTATATTATGATAAATGGGTGAATTTATCAAGAAAACATAACACTCAGTAATATATGTGTAGCTAATATAGGAGCACCAAAATATACAAAGCAGTTATTAACAGATCTAAAGGGGAAAACTGACAGCAACACAAAGATAGCAGGGGTTTTAATGATCTTATGTCAATGAATAGATCACCCAAACAGAAAGCCTGTAAAATACTAGATCAGATAAGGACTTACAAAGAGCATTCCATTCAAATGCAGCTTAATAATGCGTTCTTCTCAAGTGTGCATGGAACATTCTTAAACAGAGACCTTATGTTGGAACACAAAATGTCTCAACAAATTTAAGAAGAATGAAGTAATGAATAATATCAATAATGTCAAGAATAATATCAAGCATCTTCCAACCATGATGAAATTAGAGATCAACTACAAGACAAAAGCTGAAAAAAACGACAAATAGGTAAAGACTAAACAACACACTGTGCTGTGCTTAGTCATTCAATTGTGCCGACTCTTTGTGACTCTATGGATTTTAGCCTGCCAGGCTCCTCTGTCCTTGGGGATTCTCCGGGCAAGAATACTGGAATGGGTTGCCATGCCCTCCTCCAGGGGATCTTCCCAACCCAGGGATTGAACCCAGGACTCCTGCATTGCAGGCAGATTCTTTACTATCTGAGCCACCAGGGAAGCCCAAGAATATAGGAGTGTGTTGCCATGCCCTCTCCCGGAGGATCTTCCTGACCCAGGAATTGAACCAGGGTCTCCTGCATTGCAGGAGGATTCTCTACCAGTTGAGCACCAGGGAAGCCCTAAACAACAAGCTAATGAACAACTTTTGGGCCAGTGCAGAAATCAAAGAAGAAATCCATAAATAACTGACAAATGAAAATGAAAATATAACACACCAAAATCTATGGAATGCAGCAAAAGTCATTCTAAAAGGGGAGTTTATAGCAATACAGACCCACTTTGAGAAACAAGAAAAATCTCAAAAAACCTAATACATCTAAAGAATCTAGAAAAAGAAGAACAAACAAAGCCCAAAGTTAGTAAAAAAAAGAAAAAATAAACGTCAAAGTGGGAATAAATGAAACAAAGACTAAAAGACAATAGAAGAAGAGCAATGAAACCAAGAACTGGTTCTCTGAAAAACTGAACAACACTGAAAAGCCTTTAGTTTGACTAAGAAAAAATAAGAGAAGACTCAGGTAAATAAAATAAAAAATGAAAGAAGAAAAAATTACACTGCAAACCACAGAAATACAAAAGATTATGAGAATACTATGAACAGCTGTACACCATCAAATTGAACAATCTAGAAGAAATGGACAAATTCTTAGAATCATACCACCTTCTAATACTGAATTGTGAGAAACAGAAAATCTTAATAGATTGATAATTAGTAAGGAAATCAAAACAGTAATCGAAAACTTCCCCAAACCAAATGGCCAAAATTAGATGGGTTGGCAGGAAAATTCTAATGAACATTCAAAGAATAATTATTAACACCTCAGACTCTGTCCTCAAACTCTTCCAAAAGCCTGAAGAGAAGGGACTACTTCCTAACATAATTTACAAAGCCAGCATTCATATTGATACCAAAGCAGACAAGAACAACATAAAATAGAAAATTACAGGCCAATGTCTCTGATGAATATGGATGCAAAAAATCCTTAACAAAATATTAGCAAACTGAAAACAATAAAACATCAAAAGGATCATAAACCATGATCCAGTTGGACCTATTCCATGGATGCAAGGATGATGGTTCAATAGCCACAAATCAATCAACATGATACACCATACTAACAAAAAATAAAAATTACACAAACATCTCAATAGATCTGTTAAAAGCATTTGACAAGATTTAATAGCCATTTATGATAAAGCTCAATAAAATGGGTATAGAAGGAATGTACCTCAATGTAAGAAGGTAATATATGACAACTCACAGCTAACATCATACTCAATGGTCAAAAAGCTGACAGCTTTTCCTCTAGGATCAGGAACAAGACAAGGATGTCCACTATCCCTACTTTTATTCAATGTGGTATTGGAAATCCTAGCCAGAGAAATCAGATAAGAAAAAGAAATTAAAGGCAACTAAATTAGAGAAGTAGTAAAACTGTCCCTCTTTGCCAATAACAGTACCATAGATAGAAAACCATAAGTACTCCACCAAAAAGCTATTAGAACTAATAAGCAAAATAAGTTTTAGGTTATAAGATTAATACACAGGAATTTGTTGCATTTATATACAGTAATAAAGAGCTATCAGAAAGACAAATCAAGAAAACAATTCATTTAAAATTGCATTAAAAAGAAAAAAAAATACCTAAGAATAAATTTAACCAAAAAAGTGAAAGACCTGTACACTGAAAACGTACACTATTGAAAGGAATTGAAGAAGAGACAAAGAAATGGAAAGATTTTCTGTGCTCATGGGTTGGAAGAATCAATATTGTTAAAATATTCATATCGCCTAAAGCAATCTGCACATTCAGTGTAATCCCTATCAAAATTCCAAGAACATTTTTCACAGAAATAAGACAAAAAAGCCTAAAATTTGTATGGAGCCACATAAGACCCCAAAGAGAAAAAAGAACAAAGGTAAAGGTATCACACTCCCTGATTTCAAATTATTCTAAAAAGTTATAGTAATCAATACAACCTGGCATTGGCAAAAAAACCCCAAAACAAAAAAATATAGACACTGAAATCAATGGAACAGAGTTGAGATCCCAGAAATAAACCCATGAAAATATGGACAATTAATTTATAACAGAGGAACAAAGCACATACAATAGGGAAATGATAGTCTCTTCAATAAATAGTGTTGAGGAACTCTAGACAGCTATATGCAAAAGAATGAAACTAAAGCAGTCTCTCACACCAGGCACAAAAATCAATTCAAAATTGATTAAAAATTTGAAATAATAAAATTCCTAGAAGGAAACATAGGCAGTATGCTCTCTGACATTTTACCAGTATCTTTCTCATTGTCTTCTCAGTTGAGGGAAACAAAAGGGAAAATAAACAAATGGGACTACATGAAACTAAACAAACTCTTCACAAAGGAAGCTATCAACAAAATGAAAAGTCAGCCTAGAGAATGGAGGAGTATACTTGCAAATGGTATATTTGGTAAAGATTAATATCCAAAATATGTGAATAACTCATGTAACTCATAACAAAAATGACAATTTGATTAAAAAAAAAACTGGCAGGGGGTTTGAATACAAATGAACAACAGACACATGAAAATATGATCAATATCACTAAAATTAGGAAAATTCAAATAAAAACCATAAAATCATCTTATGCCTGTTAGAATGGCTATTAATAAAATAGCAAGAATTTGCAAGTACTGGAGAGGGTATAGACAAGGAAACCTCATACACTGTTGGTGGGAATGTAAATGTAAATTGGTAGAGCAACTATGGTACGTAGTATGGAGATTCCTCCCGAAATTAAGAATAGAACTATCACATGATTCAGCTATTTCACTTCTGAGTGTTACCTGAAGAATATGAAAGCACTAGTTTGAAAAGATATATGCATCCTTAAGTTTATTGCAGCAATATGTACAATAGCTAAGATATGAACACAACCTGTGTGTATCAGTGGATGAATGGATAAAAAAGATATAACCAATGTTACCTCAATTAAAAAAGTGTCTCTGAAGTAAAAAAGTTGAAGAGATCTAGGGAAAGAGGAGTATGTAATCTCAGAAACAGAAGTCTAAAGGAAAACACAAAGAAAACTAGCAGATTTTGGCTGGAGTGTAGTTCCTTGATCTGTTGAAAAAATATCTATAATTTAGTGATGAAGATTAATATGACTACTAATAATCAGATTCATTCAAGACAGAGCTGATGGAGAGATAGGTGGAAAGGTGAGAAAAAATAATTTTGTGTCATTGAAGCATATTCAAATGTCTCGGGATAACTTGGAATTTTAAAGCTTTTCTGAAAATAGAGTTTTAAATATGATATTTGTCTCATTCACATTCTCAAGATTGATTATCTTNTTGCAGCCAATGATCTGCTTTGCTGGTTGCCTGAAGTCCTCTGCCAGCCTTCAGAAGTTGTTTTGTGGAATTTACTCAGCGTTGGATTGTTCTTTTGATGAAATTGTGTGGGAGAAAGTGGTCTCCTGTCTTATTCCTCCGCCATCTTCCCTCCTATCCTACAAGCTACTTTCTACTTTTAAATAACTCCAATTTAATTTCCATATACTTTGAAAATATTTTAAAAATAAATTTTAGCAGAAAACAGTTTATTTTATTTTCTGAAGTGCGGAGAAATTTATAACTCATTTCCTTTATATATGAGGACTTCCTAAAGTTAAACTCTACCTTGTGGGGAAGCAATTGCCTAAGAAAATGGTTAAATTTTCAGGCCAGTTTTGATCACAGCAATTTATGCTTGAGTTATGCTGTCTAGTGATAGAAAACCAAGAGTAAGTTTTCTTAAAATACCAGCTATGATTTCACAAAACTGTCAGGCTCATCATGGTTTTATTATGGGGAAGAATCCTAATTGCAACAGAAATAAAAAATAGACGGGAGCCATATGGAACTTTACCCATTTGCTGCCAAGAATTGTCTTCCATTTTAAAAGCCAAAAACATCCAAGATGTATAGAGGAAAATAATTCTTTGTATATGCAATGATGCATTTGACTGAACTGCATTGATTAGAAAGATGGAATGAGATGTTTGTTTTTAAGAAATTATTTAATGTGCTGGTTGTAAATTGAATTATCCTAAGTGAATTTACTGATCACAGAATTTTCATTTACTTTCAGTTAAGCTTTAGATTTCCATTCATAAGCACACTTTAAATTAGCCCTTTACTTGTTAACTTCTACAGGACTGTGTGTATGAGTGTGAGGTGGAAGAGGAGTTTTTGTTTACACTGGAGAGAGAGGGACTTTTATACTTTTTAAGATATATAAAACATATATGAAATTAGGATGAAATAACTTGGCCCAGGTAACTTATGTTGGTTTGAAATCACAGCATAAAACTGAATACTANTGTATGAGTGTGAGGTGGAAGAGGAGTTTTTGTTTACACTGGAGAGAGAGGGACTTTTATACTTTTTAAGATATATAAAACATATATGAAATTAGGATGAAATAACTTGGCCCAGGTAACTTATGTTGGTTTGAAATCACAGCATAAAACTGAATACTAGAATCAAATGAATTTGAATCTTATTAAATTGCATATGCCAATTCCTGCCATGGAAATTATAGACTGAGGAACAGATGGGTCTTAGCTCCATGTGAGATGGTGGTGTTCATAGTGTACTAGACATAAAAGAAGGGAATCTCTGGGTAGGAGAGCTGAGCTTTATCTCTGAGGAGGGTACATATTTTTATGCTAGAAAATGGAGGCTGAAGAAGTCATGGAGCAAATGCACAGTTTCTTTAGAAAACAGAAGACCTGAGTAGCTATGGTCTGACTTAGTTCATATATCTGTTTGTTGTATGTGGTTGATGTGTTTTTATTTGTATTGAGGTATCATATACCTGTAGAAAAGTCCACTTGTCATAATCACAAATAAGTTTGGAGGTTGCTCTATGAAAGGAGCATGGGTCTGTGGAGAAGTTAGAGAAGGCCTCCGTGAAGGGAAATCTGTCTGCTTCTAAGAAATAGAACTAAACAACTTATAAATGCATAGTAGAGAAAAAAGAAACATAGCTTTAATTTTATATAGTGGCCGATACATTTTGCTTGAAAGCTTAAATTGTGGTTGCAGCCATCCCTGCTGCGCGAGTCCGTTTTTAACAAATAATTTATTTGGCTGCATCTGGTCTTAGTTGCAGCACACACCATCTTCCATCTTTGTCGTGGCATGGGAAATCTTTAGTTGTGGCATGGGAATACTTAGGTATGGTTGGTTCAGTCAGTCATGTCTGACTCTTTACGACCCCATGAACCGCAGCACAAC
The DNA here is from genome assembly GCA_006410875.1 of Neotragus pygmaeus. Classification (NCBI taxonomy): domain Eukaryota; kingdom Metazoa; phylum Chordata; class Mammalia; order Artiodactyla; family Bovidae; genus Neotragus; species Neotragus pygmaeus. Next base: position 61,443 of record SJYV01023087.1, read on the forward strand.
AGCCCTCCCTGTCCATCACCAAATCCTGGAGTCCACCCAAACCCATGTCCATCAAGTCGATGATGCCATCCAACCATCTCATCCTCTGTTGTCNTGTTTTTCTTTCTGGCTTACTTCACTCTGTATAATAGGCTCCAGTTTCATCCATCTCATTAGAACTGATTCAAATGTATTCTTTTTAATGGCTGAATAATACTCCATTGTGTTTCATTTTTAATGGGCGAGTAACATTCCATTGTGTATATACACCACATCTTCTTTATCCATTCATCTGTCAGTGGACACTGAGGTTGTTTCCATGTCTTAGCTATTGAAAATAGTACAGCTATGAAAACTGGGGTGCACATACCTCTTCACATTAGTTTTCTCTGGATATATGGACAGGAGTGGGATTGCTGGATCATATGGTAACTTTAGTTTTTTAAGGAACACCCATATTATACTTCATAGTAGCTGCACCAATTTACATTCCTACCAATAGTGTAGGAGGGTTCCCTTTTCTCTACATACTCTCCAGCGTCTAATATTTGTAGACTTTTTAATCATCACTATTCTGACTGGTGTGAGGTGACACCACATTGTGGTATGGATTTCCATTTCTCTAGTAATTAGCAATGTCAAGCATCTTTTCGTGTGCCTGTTGGGTACGTCTTCTTTGCAGAAATGTCTTCTGGCCATTTTTTTGATTAGACTCTTCTTTGATATTAAGCTATATGAGTTCTTTGTGTATTTTGGAAATCAATTCCTTGTTGGTACTATCATTTGCAAGTATTTTCTCCCATTCCTTAGGTTATCTTTTCATTTTGTTTACGGTTTTCTTTGCTGTGCAAAAGCTTTTAAGTTTAATTGGGTCCATTTGTTTATTTTTGCCTTTATTCCATTACTCTAGGAGATGGATCCAAAAAATATTGCTGCAATTTATGTCAAAGAGTGTTCTGCCTATGTTTTCCTTTAGGAGTTTTATGGTGTCCGGTCTTACATTTAGGTCTTTATCCATTTTGAGTTTATTTTTGTGAATACTATTAGAGAATGGTCTAGCTTCATTCTTTTACTTGTAGCCATCCCGTTTTCCCAGCACCACTTATTGAAGAGACTGTCTTTTCTCCATTATACAGTCTTGCCTCCTTTGTCACAGATTAATTGACCATAAATGAGTCGTTTACTTGGATTGCACCCTATAGTCTTACTCATGAAACTACGATTCACAATCAGGTTAGAACTGGATTCTTTAAACTGATATCCAAGTTTTGACTTCTTTGATTAATACATCCTGAAAAGCAACAGATTTTTTTTTTTAATTTTGGTTTTGTTTTTTTAAATAACTACATAGCATTTCTGGTCATATTGTCTGTAGTCCTCACATGGACCAATGCCCTGCCAAGTTCTTCTTATCCTGGATTCCTGGAGTTGTTTTCAAAAAAATCAAATTTCATAATTGTTCTCAAAATATCAGTCCACATTGTCAAAACCATTTTGAACTGTGAGGCTGACATCTATCAAACAAGTTCTCCTCTCAGTTTCTCGTTAGTACCATACAGATCACCAACAACAAGACAGTGTCAAGGGTGGAACTCCATGATGCTCCACTGGAGACTTACTTGCAAGTTGGCACAGAGACACTGAACAAAATATGGAGTGTTCACTTATTAAGCCAGGTGTGCAGTGACCTAAAAGTCTTATTATTGTATCCAAACTTATCTATGATCATAAATTTGCCAAACTGCAATGTAAAAGTATCTGATGGGATAATAAAACGGTGTACTAGAATAGAGCTGTGTAATTCTATTGTAACAGAATTGTGATGAAAGATAATGTCCATGGACTTTGTACCAGACAGATTTGTGTTCACCTAATTCAGACTTTTCAGAGCTGTGATGGGAAAGTGCAATAAATGGTGGTGTACTGAAGTCACACTTTAATATACTACAGCATAGGTTGTATGGAGCATGCATTTACTTCCCCCCATCCCACAAACTGACCTAAACTTTATCATGGGCATCCATCCCACACTGGAGAGGAATGGAATGGGGGAAGGGAAAAACCTGAATAAATGCTCAGTTGTTCTGAGTTTCTCACTGTTGTCTTTCTGGCAAAATACTCTGGCCCAGTTGGAGGCCTTCAAGACTGCTTGGCTGAAGAGAGGGGGTGATCTCAGGGTGGCCACAGGGCTGTCCTGCTGAACGGCCTCCCTTGACTTCCCTTTAGCGCATTTGGTAAAGGATCTGCCTGCAATGCAGGAGACCCAGGTTTGATCCCTGGGTTGGGAAGATCCTCTGGCAGAGAGAATGGCATCCACTCCAATATTCTTGCCTGGAGAATCCCAGGAACAGAGGAGCCTGGCAGGCTATACTGCATGGGGTTCAAAGAGCTGGGCACAACTGAGTGACTAATGCTACTACTGCACCATGCATCTCCCACGGGTCTCCTGAGCCCTCTCAACAACCACTGTGAAGGTCCCTGTGGCCCCGCTGACGCGGCACATTTAGGCTCGCACTGCGGTCCTCAGCACCTCCCCTTCCGGCCTTGGGGCTTTCTGCCCTCTCTAGCTTCCTGCGGCCCCCACAGAACCGTCTGCTCTGCTGCCTGACCCACCTGCCACGGGCTGCCCTGAGGTTGAGCTCTCCCAGGTTCATGGCAGAAAACAGACGTAAGCCCAGCTGCTCTCTGTTTCCTCTCCAGCCTTTATGGAGTATCCATAATCTGGTGGTCAACTGCCTTCTCAGTGTTTCTAAACTAAGGGTGCTCACCCAAATGCTTATACCTGCCACTTTACCCTTTTCTCTCCTCCAATCCTCCCACTTCTTGGCAAAGAGATGGTACCGTCTGCTCCCAGGTGTGGTTGCACCATCCTTTTTATATTATATCCTGTGTACTCTCTATTGTTACCTTGTAATAATATATGCAAATCTTCAAATTTTGCTTTTGGTATGTAAAGGTAGCTTTGGAATTTAGAAATTCCTGTTCTCTTAGGACAAATGAGACTTGACTATTGAAGCCAAACACCACCTTCCTTTTCTGATTGGTACTGGCCCATCTCTCTCTTTTTCTCAGTTTTATTGAGGAATAGGGCTTCCTTGGTGGCACAGTGGTAAAGAATTCACCTGCTAATGCAGGAAACATAAGACACAGGGGATCTATCTCTGGTCAGGAAGATCCCCTGGAGTAAGGAAATGGCAACTTACTCCCAGTATTCTTGCCTGGAGAATCCAATTGACAGAGGCACCTTGAGGGCTACAGTCCATGGGGTTGCAAAGAGTAGGACCCAACTGAGGGACTGAGCACACACACACACTGAGATATAATCAACAAATTTAAAAAAAGGATATACTTAAGGTATACAACATGATGCATTTTTACATGTGTTTTAAGGGAAGAACTGATTGAAACTGCCCATCCTGGCCATGCACCATATTAACTATCTGCATGAGTTATTTTATGACAGAAAGTCCTGGTAAGGAATATGGAACTAATGAGCCACCACCAAACAGAATTCAAGANGTGTTTTAAGGGAAGAACTGATTGAAACTGCCCATCCTGGCCATGCACCATATTAACTATCTGCATGAGTTATTTTATGACAGAAAGTCCTGGTAAGGAATATGGAACTAATGAGCCACCACCAAACAGAATTCAAGAATTAGGGAGGGTCAAAAGGAGACACAACATGTCCTACCAACTTCCCAGAATCCTCCTTGCTGGAATCCATCTTGGCTGAGCAATGCGTACACCACCAAGAAGGAAGGCCCCTGAGCCACAATGACCGGCCAGAGACAACCTGAAAACTCATCCTATTATGATAAAACTCAAGACTGTGAACCAAGTGGCAGAGCAGTCCTCCTGAGTTTCCTTACCCTGCTGTTCTCTGCTGGGGTGCCCCTTCCCAAAAAAGTCCCTTTTTTGTTAGTATGTGTGTCTCCTCAGACAATTCATTTATGAGTGTTAGACAAAAGCCCGCTCTCAGGCCCTGGAAGAGGTCCCCCTTTCTGCAATGTGAGAGAAGTAATCACTACAGTCAAGCTAATTAACATAACCATTACTGCACATAGTGACCATTTTGTGTGTATGTGTGTGGTGAGAACATCTAAGATCTACCTACTCTCTAAGCAAGCTTCAAGTCTACAATACAGTATTGTAAACTATAGTTACATTGCTATATATTAGATCTGTGTGGTATGTATAGATATAATACTATTCAGCATTAAAAAAGTAGGAAGTCTTATCATTTGAGATAACACAAATCAACCTGAAGGACATTATGCTAAGTGAAATATGCCAGTCAAGAAAAGACAAATATTGCAAGATCTTACCCATATGTGCAATCTAAAATAGTCAAACTCATACATGCAGAGAGTAGAGTGGGGGCTTCCAGGAGCTAGAGGACAGGAAATTGGAAGATAGATGTTGACCTTTCTCTTATGGAATGTTCTTCTCTGAGACACTGAATAACAGATGAGAAATCCTAGAGCTATGTTGTACAATATAGAAGCCACTAATTAGAACTACTGAGCACTGGAAATATGGATAGTGGGAACAAAGGACTGTATTTTTTAGTTAATTTAAATTTTAAAACTGGCATTTGCTTTGATTATTAGAAAATTTTTAAATATATTTGGAATAAATTGGTTATATGCTTGTACTTTTACATTGCAAATTTTATGAAACCTAAATAGAGAGCAAATACTTGAGATGAAAATGTAGTATCAGAACTGAGATGTATTATAAGAGTCAAACAGACCCTGAATTTTGAAAATTTTGCAGAAAAAGGAATGCAAAATATCTCATTAATACTTTTTATATTGATACATGTTGAAATGTTAAAATCTGGATGCACTTGGTTAAACAAAAGCTTGTGTGTACCTGTGGTGGATTCATGTCGATGTATGGCAAACCCAATAGAGTATTGTAAAGTTAAATTTACAAATAAATAAATAAATAAATTAAAAAAAATATTTCAAAAATTAATTTAACTTTTTGCTTTTTAAAAATATGACTATTAGAAAATTAACAATCATTTATGTGATTCATTTATATTTCTACTAGATAATGCAGACCTAGACAAGAGCATCATGATCCAAAGGAAGTGAAAACTATATCAGTTAATATTCAAAAATATTGTCCTCATTTCAGCATTTATTGCTATCTTATTACTTTATTTATCATATTGGTTGGAGTTGGGTACTGCACATAAAATCATTTTTTAGGACACTTGTGCTCTGTCCGACAATAGTTATCTATATATTTTCAGTTCAGTTCAGTCCAGTCGCTCAGTCGTGTCCGACTCTTTGTGACTCCATGAACCACAGCACACCAGGCCTCCCTGTCCATCACCAACTCCCGGAGTCCACTCAAACCCAGGTCCATCAAGTCGATGATGCCATGATCTTATCCTCTGTCATCCCCTTCTCCTCCTGCCATCAATCTTTCCCAGCATCAGAGTCTTTTACAATGAGTCAACTCTTTGCATGAGATGACCAAAGTATTGGAGTTTCAGCTTTAGCATCAGTCCTTCCAAAGAACACCCAGGACCAATCTCCTTTAGGATGGACTCCTAAAGGTTGGATCTCCTTGCAGTCCAAGGGACTCTCAAGAGTCTTTTCCAACACCACAGTTCAAAAGCATCAATTCTTCAGTGTTCAGCTTTCTCTGTAGTCCAACTCTAACATCCATACACGACCACTGGAAAAACCATATCCTTGACTAGACGGACCTTTGTTGGTAAAGTAATGTGTCTGCTTTTTAATATGCTCTCTAGGTCAGTCATAACTTTCCTTCCAAGGACTAAGTGTCTTTTAATTTCGTGGCTGCAATCACCATCTGCAGTGATTTTGGAGCTCCCCAAAATAAAGTCTGACACTGTTTCCACTGTTTCCCCATCTATCTGCCATGAAGTGATGGGACTGGATGCCATGATGTTAGTTTTCTGAATGATGAACTTTAAGCCAACTTTTTCACTTTCTTCTTTCACTTTCTTCAAGAGGCTCTTTAGTTCTTCTTCACTTTCTGCCATAAGGGTGGTGTCATCTGCATATCTGAGGTTACTGATAATTTTGATTCCAGCTTGTGCTTCCTCCAGTCCAGTGTTTTTCATGATGTACTCTGCAGGGGTGACAATATACAGCCTTAACATACTCCTTTTCCTATTTGGAACCAGTCTGTTGTTCCATGTCCAGTTCTAACTGTTGCTTCCTGACCTGTATGTAAGTTTCTCAAGAGGCAGGTCAGGTGGTTTGGCATGCCCATTTCTTTCAGAATTTTCCACAGTAATAAACTGTGATCCACACAAAGGCTTTGGCATAGTCGATAAAACAGAAATAGATGTTTTTTGTGGAACTCTCTTGCTTTTTCCATGATCCAGCAGAGGTTAGCAATTTGATCTCTGGTTCCTCTGCTTTTTCTAAAACCAGGTTGAATATCTGGAAGTTCACAGTTCACGTACTTCTGAAGCCTGGCTTGGAGAATTTTAAGCATTACTTTACTAGTGTGTGAGATGAATACAGTTGTGCAGCAGTTTGACTATTCTTTGGCATTGCCTTTCTTTACACCTATTAATACATTACTGTTTCAAGAAGCACACAATGTAATAAAATGATTTTATGAAATTATCTTGAATGTTCAGAGTTAAACTATCAGAGTTAGTCCATTTTTCACATTCCGATTATTATAGCAGCTTTTAAAAATATTTTGCCTCTAAAATATTTTGCAATTAATCAATTGCTTCGTATTTTATTGATACCTTTTAAATACTTGGTGCATTCCATATTTAGTCAGTGTAAATCAGGAAGAAAAGCTCAACTTTAGGAATTTAGTGAGCTGCGTTAAAATGTCAGTCCACCACTGATTATTTCTATGACCTTAGAGTACTTAATTTCTGTGAATCTTATATCATTTGTTAAATGAAAGTGATAATATCAGTTTGTAGGATTTAGCACAATTATCTCACAAGTAGTATAAGTTTTATTACTGTCACAAGGCACCACGAAGATTTGTGCTTGCTCTGTGCCAGGAATAAACCTAAAGGATTAAAATGATATATTTGGATTAAAACTACATTTTCTGAGAGAAATAACAAATTATATTGCTTAACTTATGGGCATGGGAATAAAGGTCCTTGAACACATTGCATCTGAAAAACCAGGAGTGGCCATCCATTTTCTTTACAATGTACTTAATGGGTCCCTAACAAAAGATTACATAATCACAGACACAGAATTTATCATGTAGCTGATGTCCCTGAATGGGTAATGCTCGGGAGTCACAAATGTGAAGTGAATTAACAACAAGCTCAGTGTTCAGGACCAGCTGGTACGTGCAGTTAAGATCAGAATGCGCTCAGTGGCTCAGCTGCCCTCAGCACAATGGCCGACTGATGGTTTGGCTGTGAATAACAACCCTTCATCGCTGACACATTTACCTTATCCCTTAAGTGCAGCCCTGGCTGGTTTCACATGGAGACCATTTCTCTCCAGTATGACCCCCATGATAAATATATTGTACACACAGCACTTTGTCCATCAACCAGAACAAAATGCTTTTACTAGACATTTTCTCACATCTCCATCATGTAACAGCTGTTTCCATTCACCACACAAAAAGTAAATAATATTTAGATAAAGATAGGGTTCTGTCGTTCTCATTTTGCTCCCCAGCATTTTGCTCATAACAATTATGAAAAGACATCATTTTTGTATTGAAACAATATATATTTTTTCTCCTTTGCTAGCTTATGAAGGATAGAAATATCCTTTCCTTTTTGACACCTCGGTGACTAACACGGTGCTTGGCTAACTCTCAATAACTAATCAATCACACTAAATCTTAAGATCACCTGAATGCTTGCTACATGTCAAGAACTGTGCTAACTTCAGTACCTGCGTCAATCATGTAATCCAAATAACCCCATGACTTTGGGACTTAACAGTAGCAGGAACTAAGACGTAGAAAGGTTTAGCAACTTGCCCATGGACTTATGGCTAAAAGTGATGGAGCAGCATTCCAAGTTCAGGAAGCTAGTGAGGGCTTCCCTGGTGGTCCAGTGGTTAAGACTCTGGACTTCCAATGGAGGGGGTGCAGGTTCAATTGATCCCTGGTTGTGGGAACTAAGATCCCACATGCCAAAGGGCACGGTCAAAAAAATTATAAATTTCAATCAGTTAGCTGCCAAGTCCATGCTCTGAACACCACCCTGGCACATGCAGTAGCCTCTCTCAGTCAGAAGACACAGATTCAATCCCTGGGTCAGGAAGATCCCCTGGAGAAGGAAATGGCACCCTAGTCCAATACTCTTGCCATGGAAAAATTAGATGGACCCAGGAGCCTGGTGGGCTATAGTCCATGGGGTCACAAAGAGTCGGACATTACTGAGCAACTGAGTGTGCGTGCACACACACACACACACACACACACACAGACACCCCTTGAGATCAAGGGCTGAAAGTCTTTGTCTTCAAATTCTTAGCATATTATAGGTGTGCAATGGTTTTTGTTAATGACTATATAATTGAATTAACTGTTATTGTCAGTGTTTTGAATTAAACCAACTAATTACTGTTTATTTAAATCTAAATTTTTTCTTTAAAATGTGGCACAAGTGCTATCAATTGATATATAGTGAATCAAGATTATTTTACTTTGAGCCATTCTACGTATTTCTTATCAAATATTAAGATAATTAGTGTCATTGAATATTACTGAAAAAATGAATCTAGAGCTGTGAGTTTAAAGAAAAAGACAAAGTTTACTGCTAAAGAAAAACCTTAGGAATTGTATGACCATGAACTCAACAGTGTGATAAAATAAGCAAGCAGGAAAACCAAAACAAGTGAACAAAAACTACTGCCATCTTGGGTATATTTGCACTGGATCAGTTTTTAAGGTGCTTGTGTAAATATTACATCTTTGACATTCCTTAATATTTGTATTTGTAAAGCATTTTGTGATCACAGAACTAAAGAAGTGCAAACTAAGGAAGTTCACAGTTAATCCAGATGCTTCTAAATCATACTCCATTAATTCTTGGGAAATTCAAAAAGGGGCTTCTAGAGCATGTATGAGGAAGTGTGGTGAGAGGATTGCATGATTCTATGTTTCCAGGACTGGTTATTTAATTTGCAAGGTGCAGTGCAAAGTGAAAATGAGAGCTCTCTGTGAAGAGAACATCAGCAATGTCAGGATGATGAGTAGAGCACCAAAACCAAGCCCGGGGCCCTCCTGAGAACGGGCCCCATGTGACATGACAGGTTACACGCAATGAAACTGGCCCTACCTGTTAGGATTCCCACTTTAGAGAGCCACTTGGAAAATCACCTGAAGGACAAATGGATTACAATGGGCAGGAGGAGACGCTGCAGAAGAGGCTATGGGAAAGTGATATTGGTAATCCAGGCAAGCTATGATGAGGGCCGCAACCACATTTGTAGGTGTGATGAAGAGAAGGATTTTATGATGAAGTAACACCTTTTATAAGAGTTCAACTTTTCTATTTAATTTTCCCTATTTCAATTATATTTGTAAATTACCCCCAAACTACCATCTTAACACCACAGACCTTCATGAAATGAAAATACCAGTAAGGAAAGCTTTATAAAGAAAATCAGTTCCAGAATGAGTTTAAAAGACCGTGTCTTTTAAAAATGTTAAAAGTGGTCCACCTGAATTAGCGAGTGTCATCGTCAGTTAGTTAAACTTAATAGCAATGAATATATGAGCACACTGGGGCCATTAGGAACACTTAAGTATAAGAAATATGTCTGACTGATGTGCAGTGGCTATCTTTAGTGTCTGACAAGTGCACTGTGATTTCTGGCTCACTCTAAGAAACCAACTGTGCTGGAACACTACATAATGCCACTGCCATGTGTGAGTCAAAACTCTACTCCTGGGAAACTACAGAGACATTAGCCACTCAGAACGAAGGGTCTCAGGTAAGGCATCTGGAATTCTGCATAGTCAGCACTCCAGTTGTGCACCTTGGTTTTACCGGCTGCACTGGGGGCAGCAGAGGGGGTGTGGCTGAGAAAGGACACGTGGGAAGTATTCTGGATTCAGACTTTGGCTTCAGCATACACTGACTGTGTGACTTTGGGCAAGTTATTAAATTTCTCTTGAGTCTGACTTTTCTTACCCATCTTTAATTTGGGAGTTATAACAGCTCACAATTGTGATCAGCTACAGAAGCCACTTAGCACAGTACTAGCACACATGGTAACAGTCTGTCACTTGTTATTCAGCTCTTCACACATAAGGTGGACCTCTTTTTAGGGAAAGTAAGAATCAAAAGAGCGTTAATTTTTAGGGCTTTTTTTGAGTGTATAATTATTGTGAAGTTGACTGCTGGAGGGTCCAAGGGGTGCTGCACAGCAGGGATCCCCAACCCCTGGGCCACAGACCGGTTCTGGTCCATGGTCTGTTAGAAACCAGGTTGCACAGAAGTGAAGCTTCATCTGCATTAACAGCCGCTCTCTATCACCTGCATTACCACCTGAGCTCCACCTCGAGTCAGGTCCGCAGCAGCATTGGATTCTTATAGGAGCACAAACCCTACGGTGAATTGTGTGTGTGAGGGATCCAGGTTGTCCACTCCTTATGAAAATCATGATTTCCATGGCCCGCCCTAGTCCATGGAAAAATCATCTTCCACGAAACTGGTCCCTGGTGCCAAAAAGGTTGGGGACTGCTGCTGTACAGGATGCTGAGGTTATGTCCATGAGCAGCCTCAGACTGGGTTGGGGACAGAGGTCCTTTCAGCCAGCATCTCTGTGGATCTAACTAAGCTGTGTCCACATTCTCAGGCAATGAGGAGAAAGTAGGATCATTTAAGGCTGTACAAAAGCACCTCCCCACCCTCGAGATGTGCATGGATTCCCTTCAGGCCTCATCTCCAGTGATGAGACTGCGTAAAGGTTTTCCTAGTTGAGGTTACAGTGGCGAAGAGGCTCTGGGGGAGGGCCTGTGGAGACCTACATAAATGCCAAGGTGTATCCCCATTACCTCTCTTGTCTCTAATAAAGTGCCAGAGAGAGAGAGTGCCAATGCTTAATTTACTTAATAAGACCTATTTATTCAGAAGAATTGATCTGGGGCTTTGTATAGGCACAACCTCTGAGTATCATTTTCTCCACCACTATAATTAGAGACTATAGATTTACTAGGGGGCAAGGGCAGAACATCTTTTAAAACGTCATAGTAACAAATAATGAGCATCCAAAATGGGTTGTCATTATTTGAACCAATCAACAGACGTTTCTAGACTGCCTTATATTCACGCTACTGCTGGCATTGTGATAGCTATAAAGGAATGGTCTCTAACGCCAGTGAATTTATAGTCTACTGGAGGCAGAAATACATAAATGACAAAACAACTGGGCTAATCTTTACCTTTTTAAGTGCTCCTCTACCAACGCCTTTCCAGATCAGAACAGGAGCAGTGACAGCAGTCTGCCCCAGGTGCAGGCAATAACAGGAATGCAATAATAAAACCAACTACCTGCTCTATATAATTGCCAGGCAATTCTAAACAGTGTCAGTGAATACAGACTTCTGCCACTCAGAATCCTGTTGCTTGTGGCAGACGGTATTCTTCAAAACTGGCTGCAACAGTCTCCCATTCCCTTGTCACCCCCTCATTAAAAGGTGAAGTCAAATTCTCCTCCCTTTGAAACTGGGCCATCTTGTGACTTGCTTGTAAACAACAAAGCACAGCAGATGTGACACTGTGGACTCACAAAAGCCAGTGAACTTCTGCTTTGTTCACTGAAACACTTGTGCTTGGAGTCTTGCAGGAAACCTGACCCACCGGGGGCTGCCATGTTGAGAGGAAGCCAAGACACACAGAAAAGTCACTCACAGGCCCGAGTCGTGACGTCCTCCCAGCCCTGACGCAGCAACTGAATGAACACTCCTTCAGATACTTCCATGCTTGATATATCAAGGCACCCTTGGAGCCAGTCTTTGAGTTTTCTCAATGGAGGCCAAAAACATCACACGGAAGAAAGATGGCCAGGCCGCATCTTTCTAAATATCTGACCTACAGAATCTGTGAGCACAGTAAATTGTTTTATGCCCCCAAGACTGGAACAGTTTAAGGAGCAATCGTAAGTGGGTCACTGGTTTAAACTGAAATAACTGCTATTGTTACTGCTGACTGTTAATATATATAATGATCTTCAATCAGCACATTTTTACTACATTAATTTCTAATTAATACTGTATTGTCTATGGAAGTTAATTTGACCTCCCAGCTATAGTACTTTCGCCTTCAGGCATGTGCATTCAGCTATATATATTCATCTGGAGAGTAAGTTTGCTCTAGAGGCTGGGAAGCATTTAACCATGCCTTGGCTATGAAGTGTCTCCAACTCCTATGGTGCTAAAATGACAGCTTAGTAAAGGTAAAGATGAAGAAAGAGAACTTGAACTATTCTGATTCTGCCAATTTATGTGACTACCTGGAGTTTAACTTAATGAATAATAGGTTATTTCAATATAATAAAATCATAATGTAAATACATAATGTAAATACAGAGTATAGTATTTTGCTGGGAATGTGCAAATTTTACTTAATACATAAAATAGTTTACTAAATTTTAATGTCTTTAAAATATATGTTCATTGACAGATAAATGGATAAAGAATTGTGGTACATATATACAATGGAATATTACTCAACCATAAAAAGGAATGAATTTGAGTCAGTTCTAGTAAGGTGGATGAACGTAGAACCTGTTATACAGAGTGAAGTAAGTCAGAAAGAGAAAAACAAATATCATGTATTAATGCACATACATGGAATCTAGAAAAATGGTACTGATGAACCTGTTTGCAGGGCAGGACTAGAGATGCAGATATAGAGAAAAGACTTGTGGACAAGTGGGAAGAATTGTGCAAGTAGCATTGAAACACACACATTACCATATGTAAAACAGATAGCTAATGGGAAGTTTCTATACAACACAGACTGCTCAGCCAGGTGCCCTGTGACAACCTAGCAGGATGGGGTGGGGTAGGGGTGGGAGGGAGGTTCAAGAGGAGGGGATATAAATATACTTATAGCTGATTCATGTTGTTGTGCAACAGAAATCAACACTACATTGTAAAGCAATTATCCTCCAATTAAAACAATTGTTCATTTTAAACTTGAAAAATGAATCAATACTATAATGTTTATTACTGTTACCATGTAACTATTGCTGAAAGTAATTTTTCCATCCAGAGGAAGGGATACTAAAGAACAATTTCCTTTGGTGTCAAACATGCTAGGTGTGCCACTGTAGATAAGTAGATTGAAAGTGAAAGCTGCTCCGTTGTGTTCCACTCTTTGTGACACCATGTCCATGGAATTCTCTAGGCCAGAATACTGGAGTGGGTAGCTTTTCCCTTCTTCAGGGGATCTTCCCAACTCAGAGACTGAACCCACGTCTCCCATATTGCAGGTGGCTTCTTTACCAGTTGAGCCACATCAAACTGGGGTCTTGTGCATTGCAGGAGGATTCTTTACCAACTGAACCATCAGGGAAGCCCTTATAAGTAAAATACTTTCAATTAAAAAGACCAGAGTAAACTCCAAAAAGGACTTCCCTGGTGGCTCAGAGGTTAAAGCGTCTGCCTGGAATGCAGGAGACCAGGGTTTGATCCCTGGGTCGGGAAGATCCCCTGGAGAAGGAAATGGCAACCCACTCCAGTACTCTTGCCTGGAGAATCCCATAGAGGGAGGAGCCTGGTAGGCTGCAGTCTGTGGGGTCGCCAAGAGTCGGACACGACTGAGCGACTTCACTTCACTTCAAACTCCAAACAGGAAAGCAACTTTGATCCAAGTAATAAAGACAAAGAACTTGTTTCTTTTCACTACAGAATGTTTGAACCCTGTTTCACACAGTATAGCTCCCATATGGGAAGCATAGAGTCTATCCCACTGCCAAAGCCAACAAGAGCTGGACAGTGCCTTCCTCAAAGTCTTGGCCAGAAGTTTGCTGGCACACAAGCCACACTCAGTCAGTTAGATATGCCTGAAAGTGATGCAAAGAAGCGGACAAAGTGAAATATGCGTATTATTAGCAGTTGTGGTGGCAGCCGTGCCGGTGGAGGCACTACCAGAAGGTGGCTGTGTGGGGTCCTGGGTCCCGCAGGCACAGCAGTGTCCTTCCTGTGGTCAGGTCTGGCTGTTCAGGTTCCATTGGTTCCTGCTCATTCCCTGAACCTAGTTTGTAAGCCCATCCTTTCACCTCATTTGGGCCAAATCAGCCAGATTCACTTTCCATTATGTGTAGTGGAGAACTCTGGTTGATACATACAAAGATGACTAGAATTTTGACTAGCTAAATACGGAGGTAGGAGGTACTGAAGATATTGTATTAATAGGTCAGGAGAATAGCAAAGGNTTCTAAAGAACTGCTTCCATATGGCATTCATTTGCTTATTAACTTGAGCATGAAATCTCAGGTTGGTTTACAAGGTCTTTCTGATCTATTTATCCTTGCTAATTCTTTAACCCCCCAGTCCCATCCCCACCATATATGAGAGGTACCCTCCCTCAGTCCCTCCAAAATGTATCTGCTGTTTTTCGCTTCTGGCCTCTGCTCTCCCTGTCTCCTTACCTGGAATGACTCTTTACCTATTCAAATCATATTCACCTTCAAGACCCAGCCCAAGTACCACTTACTTCTGAAGCNCCCTCAGTCCCTCCAAAATGTATCTGCTGTTTTTCGCTTCTGGCCTCTGCTCTCCCTGTCTCCTTACCTGGAATGACTCTTTACCTATTCAAATCATATTCACCTTCAAGACCCAGCCCAAGTACCACTTACTTCTGAAGCACTCCCCACGGTGCTTGCCAATAGTGATCTCTTCCCTCTTGGACTCTCAGAGAAAGTGCTGAAGGATCCCTCAGCTGCTCCAATCTATACATTTCATATCATCTGACTCAGAGGCTCCCACTGTCATTACCAGGTACATTAACAATCATATTTCACTCAGAACTTTATTATCTGTGTGCCATCCACAGGAAAAACGTATCCAGTAGGCACAGTGATACGTGTAGGGACCTATGAAATTGTCTTAATATTAACACCAGAAGGTAAAAGTGAACAATAAATAAAATATTCAACATATATTATTTATAGATTTGTTTTTATAGCAATGAAGTCATAACATTATACACATGCTGTCGTTGCTGTTTAGTTGCTAGCTATGTCTGAGTCTTTTGTAACCCCATGGACTGTAGCCCATTAGGCTCCTCTGTCCATTAGGGTCTCCAGCATTGGCAGGCTGATTCTTTATGGCTGATCCACCAGGGAAGCCCACATATATATATTTTTTAGGGGGTTCCCAGGTGGTGCTAGTGGTAAAGAACTTGGCTACCAATGCAGGAAACAATAAATGCCAGTTCGATCCCTGGGTGATGAAGATACCCTCAAAGAGGAAATGGCAGCCCACTCCAGTATTCTTGCCTGGAAAATCCCATGGACAGAGGAGCCTGGCAGGCTACAGTCCATAGAGTCACAAAGAGTGAGACATGGCTGAAGCTACTTAGCATGCATGAACATACTTTTTAATGGCAGAAGTGGCCCATGAAGGCACACATCCAAATGCTAGGGACTACAGAAGTCATAACGGAGCCCTGGCTATCTTATATTGCCCAATGATAGTAAGTCCTACTTTCCTAATTAGAATATCCAAAGGCTGCCAG